>JABSTQ010010645.1:0-548787 GCA_013358835.2 Ixodes persulcatus | reverse complement strand
ACAGTGCCCATAAATACACGTACGAAGCCGTTTAGCACCTTATTTAATGCGATGAATTCGAAAGAAAAACGCCGTAACTGACCAATTCTTTCATCGGCCTGACTGAGAAATGTTCCAAGCTACCTATTACGTACGAATTATTCGGGATATTAGCTCTTATGATCGAGCGCAGGGAGAAAATGCACTCACTTTTTCCCATAGAAATGCATTACCGGAAGTCAAGTTTCAACTGGTTGCTGTCTGCTTCAATGTGCGTCAGCACACTAGCGCCAGTTGAACCTCTAGCGTACATTATAATCACTCTATGGACGTCACCACAGCTCCCGCAAAAGAAGCAGACGAACTTGCGCTCCGCATAAAGATGGGCCAAAAGTGCGTCGTCACTGCGCTGGTCGTCTTTGTGCTTTTGCTTTCACCGGCTACATCACAGCCCCCAGATTGAATGTGCAGCGTTTTTTTTTTCTTTTTTTTTTAACGTCATTGGTTCAACCGTTGAGAGAAAAAAATGCGTAAGGACGGCGAGCGCTGTAACGTCGCACGTTTCGCACTCCTTGACTGACTCCAGCGGATTGTAGTGTCGACTGCGGTCCTACTTAGTGTGAAGCGCAGTATATTGTTAAGCGGAGAATAAACATTCCAGCTGCAAAGTGTAGTACGCCATAGCAGACTATAAACTCAAAAGATCCAGGAAGAACAAGAGGATTGGTTCCGCCATGTATACGCAAAACGTTTTTCGGTAAGTTTCGAGATTAAATTTTATTATTATGTCTTACCTATGTTTGCATCTTAGTGCCGTACTCTCAGAAACACTTCGAAACAATGAAACGATTAAAACGCATTTGAAAAAGACATATAACAATAACTAAAACCTTCTGCGTTTTGTTTCCTTTTTCTTGCGGCTGCTGGCTACATAGTTTGTTTTTTGTACTTGCCCTGTCTATAGTTGGATACATGTTAAGAATGACGTAGATACTTTGCTTACGGTGCGAGCTGTTGACACCACTTAGAGGGATCAGATCCAGTGTACCTGAGTTTTGACGTCATAACAGGGACATCGTGCTCAGACACAGATTGGACACGACCGCGTGTCAAAGAACGCACAGCGTTGAGCTCGGGCATAAACCTTGAGCTTGAGCCATTCGAGTTTATTGACGTCCGTGGAAGGAGAGATCGTTCGCAAGCTTTTATTATTCTAAGTGGTGTTGGCTTGTTGCCTTCCGTCGTGTCTCGACTGCGCCTGCGCCGAAACATGATCAAATTCAAGGGGCTCGCACTGTCTGAACTCTGAAAGGGCCCCTTCGTCCTAAAATGGCGGGGGGGGGGGGGGGGGGGTCGTTAATGTTTTTAAAAGCCTCGTGGCAGGTGTCAAGACGTCCTCGTGAAAGTGTCCGCGAAATTTAAGCTCGCGATGTGAAGAACAAAGCACATAAAACGCCCCCCGCAGTTCCCATATTGCAAGTCACTCGATAAACGAGTCGTGGCATAACACAATCAGGATGCCGTCTCCTTAAAAATCTTCTTTCTCCGCCCGCCCCGGGCACGCCTGCTGTCGTCATGTCGGGGGCGTCGCGTCGCTCATCGCATCTCGGGTTCATTTTAGCAGCAAAAGCGCTATGCAAACGAGAACAAAAAGAGAAGGCGCACTTAAAGGCCGCTGTACAAACGGAACGTTCTGCAGGGAAGAACCTTCTCTCCCGAAGCTGGGTGACGGGGAGGGAAAGGGTCATGGAAAGAGCGTCGAGAAAATGGGATTTGCCTCGGGGTGAGCTATCCTCTCGAAAGGGAGTGGTGGACGGAACAAAGGTGCCGTGGGGGTTCCGGCAACCAGGTGGAAGAAAGATAAGCTTGTCAAACGGCGACCTCGGATGCGAGGACGGGCACGTCAGAGAATTCCTTCCCGTTTGTGGTCTCGTGCTGCTTGATGAGCTGGACGACCCAGTGCGGTCTACTGGCGTTAGAAGGTGATTCGGATGAGTTGTTGTTGAGTGTTGTTACACACGGGAAGAGGGGATGACTGCACGTATGATTCGGATAAGGAAAACTCGTTTTGCTCCAAAAGGCTAAAATGATTCGGATGAGGAAAACTCGTTCTGCTCCAAAAGTCTAAAAGCATTCTGGAGCGTGAATTCTGGCCACAAATAAAAATAACACATATATGCAAAACTACCAGGGCGCCTAAGCTTTCACCTATGATGTGAGAATGCGTGAGCATTACCCTTGGCCGAGTTGTGTTGGCGCAACGAATAGCGCGCTAGGTTCACGATCAAGAGGGCCTAGCTTCGAAATCGGGCAAAAATGGTTTTTACTCGTGTTTTTTTGTTTGTTCACGTGACCAGAAAAATCACGTGAACAGGGTTGTTTTTTTTTTGGTCACGTGACCAGAGATTTTTTTCTTATTTTTCTCTTTTTTTCGGTTTACGCTCCCTTTCGCAAACGTCTTTGCACCTATTTCGCGTTACTTTGGCTTTCGCCAAATCATTTTTTTTTCTTTTATGGCAGGGAATTTTGCCGTACGTACCTTATGTTACTATTTACCAACCATGGCTTGCAATTCGCATAGGCAATTTTGTCCGGCAACGAGTTTTTGAATGACGAGGCTAAATTTGTGTTATAATTTTTTTGAGGTCTAAGCACAATCTTGGCCTCGTTGTCCGTCGGTTTCTATGATTGGCTCTTCAAGTATCCTTTGGGAAAGTAGACGACAGGCGTTTTAGAGAGCACGTGTGTTGACCAAAGTGGACATTGCTGAAGCGCCTCTAGTGTGATTTTGGCCGTAAATAACTGGAGGTCCCGGGCAAACACACCCACTGTAGAAAAGTATCTGCCTTTCTGGTTTCATACAGAGCTATGAAAGCCAGAAGGGACGAATCCTAGCTGAGTCAAACAACCGGCTTGCAAAGGCAATCGTGTTGATAATAGCGCCAAGAAGTTTGAATTACTCTTTCTGGTGGTGTGCAAAGTGTGAAATCACGGAGGTAATATATGCTTCTGCCTAGTCACCTCGCGAACGGTTGGGTATTGGCTGCAGAGATCCATTTCGCTTTGTTTTATTACCGTGATTATATTTTAATTTCTGTGTTCCTAATTTCGCATACAGAACAAAAACGCTTTTCTCGTGTGACGTCACCGCGGGGAGACAGGAATCAATCAGTGTACCGAAATTGTAGCGACGCTTGTGCTCGTTCTATACGCCTCTAAACACCGTGCTATCACGGCTGTGAAACGTCAACATTGCATAAACTGCTTACTCGTATTGCATCGTGAGGGAACGACTATGACTGGGTAGACAGGAATAGGGAGAATGGGCGCGTGTTATTTGTTGAAGTTCGATTCAACAAATCGAGCTTCAACGAATGCGATAGTATTGAATTCACTCAACCAGCTATATGAGTTTTCAGATGGAGTATATAACGGTATACACCTTACAAGTATGCGATTCGTGTTCTGCCAGTAATACCTCAGCTAGACTGAAACGCGAAATCCGCGTTGAAAAAAAAAATAAATAAATAAAGTTTACGTTGACTCGAGCCGCTCCCGCGCCGAATCATGTTTCACGTTCGATGCATGAGGAAGGGTCTTCAATCATAAATTTTTTTTTCTTTAATGCGTAAAAAGATTTTGATTACGATTATTTGCAGCGCTAAAAATTTGAAAGCCAATCATAAATTTTTTTACGTCCCTACTGTATTGCCGCATTCCTATTCCACGCCTGCATTCACTGTTGTTCTCTTCGCAACTGTTTGTATTGCCATGATTTTAAAAGCTAAAGTTGATTATTCTGTGTCATTGGTGGTATTACAAAGTCTATGTAAATCATTAATAATATTGTATAAAAATAGGTAATTTCGTTTCATGCTTACTGGCATAAAAGTTTGTTAAGGCGATAAACCTTTTTTTTTTCTTTCCTTTTACTTACGTTGAGTTCCGCATAAATAGGACTCCAATCAGTTGTATCAATTTAGTTTTACATACTTACGATGTGTTAAATTCATCCCATGCTGGACTGTAAGAACTCACGCACAAGCACGCAAGTGCTTTTGTGAGACTGAGTAATTTGTATGTATGCTTTCTTTGTGAATAATCTTATTATTATTATTATTATTAATGAAGACAACGGTGTTCTTATAAATATTATGTACATTTTATTTTACTCTGTTTGAATATGCTTCCGTCGTTACGTCCTTGACCTTTTGGCCAATCAGGTGGTGGGCAGGGTTTCAGGGGCTGAAAAAAAACAACAAAAAGGTAACGTTATCAAATACCCGGCGTGCAAGTGCACCAAGTTTTTCGCGCACACGAACTTTTTTGCGAGGAATTGGGGAAAAAAGTAAGTTCAAGGAAGGGGAACGCCAATCAACGGGCAACATAAAGGACGCGCAAAGAGCACGCAGTGACGAAACGGAAAAGCACACGGCGGCACTGGTTGAGATGAGGGGTAAACAACAGTACGTTAGCGCATTGGAGGGGCCCTATCCCCTTCCAGGTGTAGCGTGGCGCGCATGCGCAGTTGGCGAGACGCTGACCGGAGCGGAAAATGAACTCCCTAATGGAATTGAGGATAAACTCGTGACCGTATCTGAAGTTTATTTTTAGGGGCGTTACTTCTAGCTGCTACCCTGCATCAAGTTTTCGGTCACCATTTCTGACACAAAGCATATAGAGCAAGGTATACCTTGACTTCAGGAGCCATTTTCAGGGATGGACTCGTCCGTTGCTTGGCTGGACTCCTTCAAGGCTGCAGTTTCAAGGACCAGGCGGCGGATCTTCTCGGTGAAACTAAAATAAAAATAATTTATTACGAGCTTATACTATCGACACGATTCACTGGTCTTGGACATTTAGGTTTTATATCAAATAATATTCAAGCTTATTGCTTGAAACACTGATTGCAAACAGAAACGGACCTGATAAGAAATAAATCTAGGTCTCCCTCATATTGAAATAATCAACTATTCAGTAGCTTGAGCGAGGCCTTATGTTGTAATAATTTTGTTGGCCGAGATAACTCCGAAGACCGCAGGGATTGGCTCTCCCTAGTGCTCTGCCGGGAAATGGACGCATGGAGTATTTTTAGGGGCATACAGGTGCTCATTCATAAAATACATGCACGAGGCAAGCCAACCAGTTACAATTACCACATGACCTATTAAAGTCATTAGATCAATAGTTCCATTTGAGGGGCAGTTCATGTGCTTAGGGTGTCACCGAGTATATGCTACCTCTCTTATATACGTGCTAACATTTTAAGTATTTTTTTTTTATAAATTAAAGAGAACCTTCCTCCCGTAACATCTCAGCAATGTTCACAAACGATAGTTCTGCAAGAGTTAGTCGCGAAATGATGGTCATACCTAAACGTCTTTTTCGTGTACTTCTTCTTCCCCCCCCCCCCCCCCCCCCCCCTGTCGATCAGGAGGACAGGCGTCCTCGATGAAGTACGTCGACGTATACTGCCGACCGACATGCTCATTCCAATCCAGGACTGCGAGACCCTGTCTGAGGTAGTAGGAGCGGTCCATGTAATGAACTCGCTTGTCTATGTAGATCAACATGGTGTTATTGAAGGACTCCACGTGGTAGGCGTCTTTTGCTTGGATGTAGTCCCCAGCATTCTTGAAAACTGTTGTTGATCTCAAAAAAGAAGAGAGGAAATTCTCTGCGACTGGATCTTGGATCAACAGCGTACTCGGAACATGCCCCGCCGTCTTACAGGGAGAGTCCTCCACGCAGTTGGAATGGCGTCCACAGAAGTGGTCAACGCAGTTCAGCAGCGTCGTCCTCAGTTTGGTGGCGCTACCATCGCACGTTGCCATAGCAAAATATACATGGTTCCTTACCAACTTGCACTTGTCCGAAAGCTCAGGGTGCCACGTCTTACCTTCACTTTTTTTGGGGCCAAACGCTATCGTCTTCATTCCTTTGAGCGTTCCTTTGGCGGCGTGCCATCTGTCGTTGGAGTTCGTTGTACCATTACGCTCTCTAAGAATCTTGTTGACCGTCGTGTTTCTGTCATGCGAGTGGTCGGTAATGGAAATGTTCCTTTCATCATAGTACTCGTAGATCTTTCGCGTTCCAACAGCTTCGTGTTTTTGTGATGATGGCTCCTCTTTTTTGGTAACATGTACAATTCCCACCACCTTGTGGGTCTTTTGCCCTAGGGCAATAACGTCAGCATGAAACGAATTTTTTTCTGCAGGCGTGCCTGGCGTCCGTTTCGATGCTCAGCGATGTCGTCGAGGATTCTGGCTGATCTGTTGACCTCGCTTCCTCTTGCTGAGCGGCTGTCAATTACTCCATTACTGAAATCTCCACCGCAGCACCAATCTGTATAGTGAGCTTGTCAAGTGTTCGGCGTGAATACGGGACTCCACTGAACAAGCAAAACTTTTCAAATTGAGTTCCCAGCATCCCGCTGCACACGAAGGCAACTGCCACAGAGCAGTCCACAACTCGCAGATCTCCAACACTGGAGCTCGTATCTAAAACTAAAGTATGTTCATGGCATCTCAATTCTAGGCGAGCTGCGAATCCCCTTGGTGTCACCTTGATGATTACGACATCTTCTGGACACCTCCGAGCATGATCTTGGACAGCGTTGACTATCTTGGATAGTGCTGACGAGTCGAAGAGTAAAAGTGATGGTTCCTCGCTGCCACTAGTGAAGCAGCCTTGTTCACTCGACGGTTCTCATCATCAACCAGCATATGTACTGCTTTTGTGATCACACTAGCTAACGATTCATCCTTGTGTGCATGCTTCGCCTTTTTCAGCAAGTCATCAAAGTTGCTCATTTCTTCCTCGCAGGAAGATGTCAGGTTTATAGTTCTGCGGAAGCTTTTTCTGGTGCAGGTATACTCCTCTGTTCCATCGCTCAACCGTTTTTTTTAAACGAACGAAGAACAGGCTGATGTTTCTTCCATCTCTGCTACCGCTGGCAAGACGCTGCTGTCAGAAAGAACGGCACATATACGTATAAGTACCCAATGAAATATTGCAGCGGCTACTACCAATAACCATGAGTTGGACCAGACATTTCATCGAACGCCGTTTCATCGAAGCCGTTTCTCAAAATTTCTTGAAACGCCGCTTTATCGAATGCCTTTTCATCGAAGTCGTTTCATTGAACGCCTTTTCATCGAATACATTAGAAATCAGTGTTGTACAGCTCCCTTTTCGTAATTGCGTGAGGCGGTACACTGTTCACTGTAAGTTAGATGAAGTCACAACCAAATTATTTTAAAATTTTATTTTAATTACTTGAATACCCAAATTAAAAAAAGGATGTCTCATTTTACTGTCATCGCGGGCTGACTAATATTTGTTGAATGAAACGGGCATTTTTTCCATGAAACGGCGTCAATAAAACGGCGTTCGATAAAATGTCCGGGAACCGACTACGAAATACCCAAAACAATGTATAATTCACTAAGAGCATCAAACGAAGCATTTGGGCAATAACTTCAAAATACGAGACGTACCTTCCGGGCCTGAGGAGAACTTCTTTGTTTCACAACATTTGCAACAAACGTCAATAATTCTAGTAATCAATCTGGGGCATATCCGTAGGAGAAAAAAATATTAGTGAGCTTGTGACGGACAGGGAGGTCTTGCAGGACCATATGCTAGGACACTAGACCTGCCGTGCTTCAAAAAATGCTAGTCCAATGCATACAAGCTTGTTCAAGGAGGACGCAGCGTTGCGCATCCGGCAAAGCGCACTCAATCGCTGCCCGCGGCGTTTTTTTTTTCTTTTTTTCTTTTTCGAGCAGCGAAATTATTTTTAGTCGACCAGCAGGTATACTCCTTCTCTGTTCCATCGCTCAACCGTTTCGGCGGGTTAAGCCGGATTAACGGAGGCGTCTCCTAATCCATTCTCCGTGTTGGCCCCTCGGGGGAGGGCGGTAAACAGGTGGCGGAGGGCGGTGAAGGGGGGAAAGGAGGGCAGGAGAGGAGGACACACGAAAAAGTGGAAAGCGCGAACTGTACAGCGGCACTTAAAGACCGGAGACCAAACCCGATATTCTGCAAGGCTTTCCTTCTCTCACGTCTTTGAGCAAGGGGCGAGGGAAGCGAAGGATAGAAAGAGGGGACTAAAAAGTCGTGCATGAGTCCGCGCGCGCTCTCCGGATTTTGGGGGGGGGAGGGGGGGGGGGTCTTATTGTGGGAGCTCGTGAATGGGGATAAGCCAGCAAAAAGGGTGCCCCCTCAAAGGACGCGTCACACTCTGCGCCGAAGGATTAGCGAGGAAAGGAAACGAGAACCGCGTTTGTTTCTCGCACTGCACGACGCCTTCGCCTGGAGAATCCACTCTACCATCGACAATCTCCTCGTTCTCGTTCTCGACCATTGCGGCGGTCTTCTGTTGGTACTGATGTCCTTTTCCTTGAACCATCTCCAGTGCTCTAGCGATAATGGTTGCCAAGGGATCGCCCTTGAATATGCACTTTGCGTTGTTTCAACAGATCATTAAATTTGATCATTTCCTCTTCACAACGAAAAGTCAAATTGAGTGTGCGACGAAAGGTACTCCTCTCGCAAACCTATTCCTTTTCAGTACCGTCACTCAGGCGTTTTCTTGACACAAAAGGCGGAGACGTTGATGCTCGGTCCATATTGACGGACGCTGTTTGGAAAGACTAAAAAATTCGCTACTCACCACTCTCGTAAATTTCAACGATAAAAAAAAAACGAAAACCAATAATAATAAAAACGTCACAAAAAATATCTCCAAGAAATTCCAGTGCACGGCATGCTGCCTAAAAACCTGCACTACTCAAGGGCATTGCAACGCACGGGCTCAAGGTCGCTTGTCAATCATGTTAGGGTGGCTCTTTTGTAAACTAACCCCATCCCCCCCCCCCTTTTTTTTTTTCCTCGTTGGAGTCTATGGAATAGCCGCCGCGGGCTTAGCCAACACCGGCTTAGCGGGCTTAGCGGAGCAGGGCTGGAGGACAGAGGGGGTAGAGAGAGTGAAAGGAGGAAATAGGCAATGGTGGAAAGGGTAGAAGGAGGAAGAGGAGGAAACGAGGGAAAAGTGGAAAGCGCGAAGTGACTTACAGCTCACGTTTCTTCTACTTCTGGATCATGGTTCAAAGAAAACTAAACAACAAAAACACGGAAGAACACCCCAAGTAGCACAAGAGGTGGTGCCCACATCAGATTGACTACACTTCGCCAAGTAGTATAATATTTTAACGGATAACAAGACGGAGTAGGCGCTGATAACTTGTCATCGAGTCGAGTTACCTTCTCTGCCTCAACAATTTCTCTAATTAAAGGGTCGCCACTCCGCGCCAATACACAGCCTTTTGTGAACTGGGCTTCACAACGCCAGTCTCGGTAGTGAATCCCTAGAATTCTTCGATGAAATATTAGTTATTTTTGTTTGATAATTTAAGAGCGTAAGTGAAAGTACGTAAAATTGCGGCGAGGCGTAAAGACGATCGCTATTTTTATGCTGGAGAGGCCCTTCAACCTGTGACCGACCGGCTGACCTTCCTCGATCGCAAGTTATGTCCTTTCGATTTTTTGTGGCTGCCACACCGTTCATTCCATGTACTGGTTGTTGTTTATAGCTAGCTGCTGACCTTCCACGAACCAGAAAATTCTCCCTGTTGGAGTTAACAGAAAGTTCCAAACTGAGCTGTCCAAAGCGACGCTCCGCTCACTTTACGGCGCAACCAGCTTGACGACCTCGCCGAGGGATCCAGATTTACGAGATCGTTAAGGGCGCGACGCCGTCTCTGATTCGCTCTCGTCATCTCTTGGTGCCTCTAAATGTTAATCTTCTTTCTTGTACCTTTCTTTTTCCTTTTTGTTGTGATGGTTTGCGTTTTAAGAGCAGTCTCGATCGTCAAGTCCACAGAAGGGTTTCACCTTTATGACGCCCCGGACGGCTCTCCTTTCGTTATTGGTGGCGCCAGCCAAATGCCTTCAATTGAAAAAGAAAGAAAAAAAAACAAAAAAGGAATTGTTTCTTTTTGAAGGCACATACAACGTACACTTGCAACTCGTTGCCAGAAGCTTTCCCGTGGCATTCGTAAACAAGTATAAAGCAATAACCTACTTTCCCGCGGAACCCTAACTCACACTTCACCTTTGCCCAAATATAACGATTGCCTCGATGAAATAACGTTGCCTGCAATTAAACAACTGACTCATTCCCGCTTAACAAAGGTATTCATTTGCGTATTTAACGCGCATTAAAATGAAGTTCTTTTCGGCAATGCACAACTGAGGGATTGGTCAACGCATGCAATATGACACATTGGTTTAAGTGGTGTGGTACATTGTCATCAACCCTTTCATAATCTTCAACCGTGCCGTGTTTGTTTTTTCCTCAACTCCAAGTATGTTTTATGCTCCGTATATACGTAAACATATTTTTTTTCGGCATCAGATTGTTTATTTAAAGAGTATAGGCCAACGCGCTGTTTACCAGCAAGCCCAGACGAGGTGTAGACAATGCACGTGCGCAGGAACCAGATTCGATAGACGGGGTGGGGAAACGAGAGCAGTCTGGGCGACCTGATTGTCTCCCCGCTTCAGGAATGTTCCTGGAACTCCACATAGATGGAGCAACTCTAAGAAGACACGAAAAACAAAATATCCTCAATAATTTTGCGAGCCACGCGACCAACTGTCAATTTATTTCCTAAACTCTGCATGAGCCACGCAAGTTTAACCAAGAGAACTAAAATATATATAATATATACATTATGTTTTGCACGTAGTCTTACATTAAAACTAAAATAATCAAGAAAGCGTGGAGCGCGAAAAAAAAAAAAAAGAACTAAGGCGAGTCGAGAAGTCAGCTTAGGCGTGTCGTATATGCCTCGACGGCGTCGATTCCAGTCCGACTGCAGATGTGTTTCGCGAAGATGAGTAGCATGCGGGAGGAAATTACCATACATTTACACGTTGAGTAACGAATAATTCTTTCAAAAATCATGCGAGGTTGTAAAAAAGCGTGTTTTGGTTCGGTCATACACGCATAACCATGTAGCCGACCTCGAAAACACGCATCAACCCCGGCGACGACCGCAGCATTGCCGGCTATCGAAGCACCGGAATGCTTGGGGACACACCTAGAAAGGAACGTGGAGACAAATGTCGCGTAAAGAAACATGTCTCGGAGACAGATATGCACCAGAAGTAATTACGCCATGACGCGGGATGGGGCGAAGCCCGCGCTTACCGTGCTCGCTGCCATTTTCTGGTCGATGGCAATGCGGCTTTCCTCATGTCGCCCATGTTTGTATTTATTTTAGGGGTCTTTAAAATAGTTTCTTACACACCACAAATAAAGTTATGGGTCTAATTACTCGTTCTAAACAGTTAAAATGGATATAAAAAGCGTGTCTTCGACCTGAACACGTGACATTGCAGTTGGTTTCATTTGGGCTTCAACCTTCAACAGCACACGGTGGGAAGGTGCCGCCGCTTCCCATGCACCCTCCTCAGAATTTACGGCGCTCCGTAATGGCTGCCATGTTAAAGCTTTATACCAGTGTTGCTGCATCTGTAGGTCATCTTTAAGTTAAAGCTGACAGAGAAAATCCGGCCACGGCGCCACGCCGATGTACGCTGGAAGCTAGAGCCGGTTTGCTTTCGTTGTTTTTGTTTGACCGGAGAAAATCTGGCAACAACGCATGGCGCCGTTATTGTTTCGGTTTCAGGGGATGCGAGAAGCTTCGCAGTTTGCGAGCACATAGCTAGCGAAGACGTGACCGGAGATGTGCCCCTGTGATGTTCCCGGAAGACGGAAAGTATCATTCGTAGTCGTCGTGTGTGCTTTGAAAGCGAAGGGAGTCACAGGGTCCACACGTGCGCAACCACAAGCCAACGTTCACGACAGCGCTGCGTTGACTTCGGCGATCTAGTTCTGTTTGGTGCAACCCGGCGTTGCGACAAAGAGCCGGAACGTTCGTGGTGTGTGGTGCGGTGCTTGGAGGTAGAAACCCACACTAACACGGAGCACAAATTGGTTGTTGTGGTGTTGAGGTTCAACGGGTTCAGTCCCGTCGTCGTCAGCTGATCCGGTCCAGCTGGTCCGGGAGGACGCAGCGAGCGTTTTAAAAAGTAAATCTTCCTTCGGTCCGTTTCAAAATGTGGAAGGTTCCCGACGCATACCGTGAGTAAAAAGCTGCGGGCGTTTTCAAAAAAATTACATCGTTTTAATTGATGGTACAATCACTTGAGAGTTGAAAAATTGGGGAGAGCGAGCAAGCTTTCCCAACTTTGTCTCTTTTCTCGCTGGCACTGCCCCTAGTTTCAAAATCCAGTTTTAGTAGGCACACCTGCTAGCCGGTACAAACTGCTCTAAAGTAAGTAAAAGACAGGGGACGTTAGGACAGTGCGGACTCTGTGTTTTGGCTTTTTGCAAGGTGACTGGGTAAATGCTTTTGCGAGGTATGCGGAATATGCAAACGATTTTGTTATGCCCGTCGTTTGCGTCTCCAGCAAATCGAATAAGATGATCTACAAAGGCACAATCACAAGCCAAGATTTACGATAACAGTGCGTTTGTTTCGGTGGTCCGTGTAGTTGTATTATACCCTGCTCTCTGCAACACCGTGTCATGACGAAGAGCTGGAACGGTCACGGTTTCTGCTGGCCTACCGGTTGACAGAAACCCGCATCGCCCGCATCGGCACCGAGTGCACTTGGGCTGTTGATGCTCAAGCCTTTGATCCGCAGCTTGTCGCCAGCTGATCCTGCTGCTCGACGGTGAGGAAGCGGTGGGAGTGACCTCTGAAGTAAATGTAAATCCTCGTTTATCCAGTTATATGGTGCCAAAGTGTGGAAGATGTCCAACGTGTACTGAGGGCGGGAACTACGAGCGTTTTGCCTTGCTTTTATAACCGAAACCAGAGCAGCAAGATAACTGCCTTGCGTACTCCAAAATGACGGAAGCAACAATTTTCAACAGGTCGAGTACGTCACCGCAGATGTAGGCGAGACGGTGCCCACTGTTTAAACGCTTGCAGTATCCACGAGTGGTACCAGGAAAACGACGTCAACAGAGAAGGAGCTTGCGATTCAGCATAATGCAGTGCCATGGGCCCGTGAATTTTCATTGTTCGAGGTAATGGCGGCATAAAAAATATAAAAAGCACATCAGCGCCACATTAGGGATCACGAATAACACCGATCACAAACTCCCAAGCCCCACCGCTCCACTCGACACCGACAAGACATACGACAACAAACTGCATCAAAACGCCCCAAAAGTAAAGGCGTCTGCTCCAGTACGCGTACTGTAACTAGCGGAAGTGAAGTGTTGGGCGGATGTCTTTCACAAGAATATATAAAAATACTTTGCGCAAGGATAATTTTCATTGATTATTGAATACATAATGATAAAATCCCAATGATTTGTTTTTCTATCTGATTCAAGCTAGTCGGACTGCTCATTACACTGGTCGAGCATAAAAATAATAAACATTTGAACTTTTTCATGACCGGTTTAAGATTTATTGTTAATACATCGTTGTTTTTCGCAACGGATTAATTTTACAGATTTTTCCTCCATACTTTTTAAATGCAAACAGTTCTTACATATGGCTGTCCATTGCGCCGTGTTTTGTGTCTTCTCCTATAAATCTGTAACGGTCAGCAACCAAAAAGCTCACCCGCACATGTCAAGCTTATATACGCCGCGGGGAGAAAGGGATGTTAGTAGGAAGTGTCGGGCGCAGTGTCGTTGTTGTGTTTGTGTGTGTGTCGGTGCTGTGTAATACACCACGTATTACACAGCACCGACACACACACAAACACAACAACGACACTGCGATGTATGTAGGGTTACTGTCCTGCGATGTATGTAGGGTTACTGTCTACTCGTGATCGTTCTCAGCGGATTAACAGACTCCTCCTTTTTTTTTTTTCTCTGGCTGCTAGAAACCTTACAAGGTGGCGCAAGTTACCGCCCGATTCCAAATAGTTTCCTCGAGTTATTTATCCGTGTAAGTGCGGTGTTTTTTTTGTTATCTAACGGTTCCGTCGTAGCTACCGACGCCACCGACCGCCGACGACGGACGTACGTACCTTTGCATGTAACTACGTCCGCCGCTTGGAGACTGTTTACTGTGTATAAAAAACATCGAACGAGAAGAAACGCGTCCTGTGTGCTTTCAATTCGGCTGAAAGGCGCTCGGCTCGCTGGGCTCGTTTCTCGCCTGCTCTCGGCTGCTGGCCGCCATGTTTTATGAGCACGCTCAGCCAACACGCTCAACCGTGTTTCTCGGAAGGCAGACGCGGTGTAGCGTGTTAAGTTTACACGGCGCCTCGTGTGTAGGCAAATAACACACATGGCTGCGTGTAAAACGAACACGTTTTGACGTGTCCGCTATGGGACAACAATTTACACGTCTGGGCGTGTTATTTTTGCTAACAGTGTAGATAGTGCAGAGTGAATACGATTTTAAGCTGTAGGAGGGCTGAGGTAGAGGACTTGCGGTGAGTGAAGCCAAATTGATTAGGATGGAGAAGGTTACGCGTGTGAAGGAAATGATAAAAGCGATTATTGACAAGGTTTTCGAGAACTTTGCCAAGGAGGGAGTTAATACAGATAGGGCGATAGGAGGAGGGTAGGTGTGGGGGCTTATCAGGAGTAGGATTACACCAGAATCTTTCCAAATAGGGGGGAAGTAGGAATAGGTGAGGCAGGCGTTGAACAGTTTTAAGAGCAGTGTTGGACAAATGGAAAGAAGTTTTTTCACAAGGGAGGCTGTTATATTATCAGTGCCAGGGGTGATGCGGAGTGGGATGCGTCGGATGATTTGTGTGAGTTCCGTGAGGGTGAAGGCGAGGTCGTTAGGGGAATCCGGTGGTGTTAGTACGTGGCGGCCGAGCTCTATCTGGGACGTGGAGTAAGAAGAAGGATCATCAGAGGGGATTTGTTGGACAAGAATAGTTTTGATGGAGTCGGCCAGGGATTGGGTGTAGGGGTCATCAGGCTTAAGAATAAGGGGTTTATTTATTGGACGTTTTAATTTGTTGAGAGCGAGCTTTTAGGGTAAAGCGAAAATATTGGACCGGGTGACCAGTGTACAGAAGGTTTGCCAGGAGGTGGTTTTAGCTGTTTTGATGAGAAGCTTATATTCTTTCTGCCCTGTCAAGAAGTGGATCTTATAAACTGACCGAAGTGGAGGCCCGGCACGCTGGTAGCGGCGGCGCATGGCGCGTACCCGCTTGCGCTCCTTCTCCAGCTCAGGCGTCCACCATGGAGTCTGTTTAGTACTTTGGTATACATATCTAGAGTATTTCTCGTAGAGTGTGCGGATTTTGTGGTATAATGTACCAATAATATAGCGTAGGTGTTCGCAGGAGGTGATTGGTTGGTTCTGTTGGTGTTGAGTTCATGGATTGTGTGCTAAAGTTTCGATGAGTCGAAGAGTCCTTTTTTCTGTGAGGCGTTTAGTCTGTAAAGAGAAGTGTTCGAAAGCTTGAATGAATAGGTAATTATGGTCGCTGCCAGGAATATCGGGAAGAACAGACCAATGGGTGACGTCTTGCCAAGCTGTTCCACGTGTTCTTGCACCTTGCACCTTGCCAAACTGTTCCACGTGTTCTTGCCAACTGCTAGAAAAAACTGCGATGTCATCAATGTATGCGCAGGCATACATTGCATGAGGTCTTAACACCTCGTTCAATTCAGCAGCGACGTTCCAAAGAACAATGAACGAGGTGTTAAGACCTCATGCAATGTATGCCTGCGCATACATTGATGACATCGCAGTTTTTTCTAGCAGTTGGCAAGAACACGTGGAACAGCTTGGCAAGGTGCTAGCCACATTAGAAGCTGCCGGGCTTACAATCAACCTGGGGAAATGTAGGCTCGGACAAGGCAGAGTAAAGTACCTAGGCCATGAAATAGGCTCTGGATTTCACGCACCAGACCCAGAAAGGGTTGCCGCGATTCAGAACTTAAGACTGCCAGAGAACAAAAAACAGTTGAGGAGTCTCTTAGGATTGATTAACTATTATCGAGACTATATGGAAGGGTATTCAGTGATAGTGCTTCCACTGACAGTGTTGACGAGAAAGGAAGTACCGAATGCACTCCCATGGGGTGAAAAAGAACAAGACGCCTTTGAAACAGCGAAGAGGAAATTGATGGAACTGCCGAAAGTTGCAGCCCCATCGTTGACGCGGAGGTTTATTTTGTCGACAGACGCGTCGGAGAAAGCGGTCGCCGCGTGCTTATCGCAGAAGAGCGACGGCGGGAAAGGACTGGCGGTTGCGTTCTTGAGCCGAAAGTTGAGTGTTACACAGAGTAGGTGGTCCACAATCGAGAGAGAAGCATTTGCAATTGTATAAGCACTAGAACAGTTGGAAGCTTGGTTGTTCGGATCGGAAATTTTGGTTCGCTCTGATCACAATCCATTGCGGTATACGTAGGAACATCGTCGCCAAACAGCGCACGATTAGCACGCTGGGCATTGTCCCTGCAAAAGTATAGTTTACAGATAGAACATGTGAAGGGGACCACAAATGTGCCGGCAGACACCCTATCTCGACTGGGTCGGGCCTGAGCATTTTGGGGGTGTAGCGAGACGAAACAGTCGGGTTAACCAGTGCACACCTCTATCGTCACTCGATGCGCCTTGCTGAAAAAAAAAAGAGTGCAAGGTGACGCGGGTTTTTTAACTATCGTTTATTTTTCCCGTTATTCGGGTCTCTTCTACTATTTGTATTGTATTTGTTGGAAAAAAAAAAGAGTGTAAAGTGACTCTGTTTTTGTAACTATTGCTTATTTTCCTCGTCATTCGGGTGTCTTCTACTATGCATTGTAATTTGTGTACATGCTGTGTATGTAGGCCTCTGTTATCCTAATAATGTGTAAAAAAAAAAAAAGGTTTCAGATGAAGGATAGACATGTCATGCCACGCTTAGGCGTGCATGACTGGTAGGTGTGCTATCAGTGGTTATCAGAAGCGAGCTTAAGCGGTCACGAGGGTGATGTTGATAGCGGATGGAACAGGCTGATAAATAAGCTGAAAAAAAAGGGTTTAGGTTGGATCCGGGGTGGTGATGGTGGTGACGGAAGGTTGTCTCTCGAAACGACGGGACGGAATAAATCATCTGAAACTATTTGGACAAGAGTCTTCACTGATGTTAGTCTCACCGCTACGATGTCACGGGATATATATGCGGCATAAACGTCGAATATTTTGTATGAAGAACAATGGCGGCACGAGGTTGAGTATGGTGTTGTATAACGGTATCGGTGATGGCAAATCCAATGATCTTTTCTTTGAGATAATATGGTTCTTGTAGAAGGGATATGTGTGTATCAGTGGCACGCTGTGTTATTCTGAGGTGTTCAGTGGCAGTGTAGGAATGATTACAGTTGTGTTGGAGTATATTTAGTGAGGAGTAGGGAGAGTGTGATGAAGTGTTATGGTTAGTCCATTGGGTACTGTCATTCGTCTCGCCCATCCTGCTTTTTTTTTAGATCTAGGGGTTATTTCAATTATGAGTCAGTGATATCGGATCCTACGTTGCAGGCGCTCTACCTGAAACTGAAAGGGGGCGTTTCTCAGACATCGCAGAATGCCGGATGTCTACATCGGAAGTACGTTCCTGTTCCTGTGGAACGTCTGCGCAACATGGGCAGTTCAAGACAGTTCCCTGACATTCCTTGGTGATGTGTACTACACCGTACTAGTGGCGCACACCACTGCAGTATACTGCAGTGATGTGCGCCACTAGTATGGTGTAGTTTTGGAATTTGTATCCTCTAAACGAGGAAACACCATTGTTCTTTCTTTTAAGGCGCTACCGGCTGTTGGTCAGCAAAGCAATTTGTCTTTAGTCCTTAGTTTTTAGTCTTTATTTATTTGTCTCTGGAGAGCCGCGGCACCGCGGAAAGACCGCAGCCCGTATACCATAGAGTTATTACAATAAACGCTAGAGGCTCAGCTGGCGCTAGTGTCTACGGGACTTCCGGTTGCAAATTGAAGCAGACAGCATGCAGTCTACATTTCCAGCCTCCCTGTGTATTCCTATGGGAAAACGCGCGTGAATTTTGTCTCTTCGCCGGAAAATAACATGAATAACTTTTGTCATTTCGGTTGTACCGGATAGTATGTACCTTTATTGGTATTGTGAAAGTGTAATTGCTTTAGTTACAGCATATTTCTTTACCACTGAACGATGTTAAACTTCGCTCTATTTCAGGCCCAAACCTCTGTTCCATGGCAGGTATGTAGAAATGAGCGACGATTCTAAGCAAAATAACGATCGAAAGGAATGTCAAGTGTGTTCAAGGTTCGCCAGCATTCCGTTGGTGCTTACTAATATGCCCGTCCTGTCACTATATGAAAATGACCCCGTCGTGCATCTTTACGAGTGGTAAAAAAAAAACGTTCGAAACGTAAATAATAAAGTACGTGGGCTACTAAAGGTGTGTTTTCTTATTATTTCCTATGTCGGGCAGTTTTTATCGGGCACGTTCTCTGGCTTCTCCCTATTTGTAAAGATTTGGAGCGTGCGGGTGATGACTTGAACCCAGAACAAGCATCTTCGCACATATTCATGAGCAGAAAGAATAAAGCAGTACTTATTTATTGCAAATCGGACTATATTACGTGACTTTCAATTTATTTTGATCGTCTGCGAGCACAAGGAGTTACTTATCCAGTGTTACTGCGTAGTTCTTGCCGTCTCTTTTGGTTTTCCACATGTCCTTCGTTCGTTTGGCACGTATATCCCCCATGCTGGAAAGCGCCGACGCCGTGTTCGCGCTAACAGTGTCCGACAGTGCACATAAATACACGTACGAAGTGGTTTTAGCACCGTTTTTCATGCCACGAATTTCAAATAAAAATGCTGTAACTGGCCAATTATTTCGTCTGCGTGACTGAGAAATGTTCCAATGTGCCTAGTACGTACAAATTATTCGTGATATTTGCTCTTATAATCGAGCGCAGAGAGAAAATGCACTCGCTTTTTCCCATAGAAATGCATTACCGGAAGTCAATTTCTGACTGCTTGCTGTCTGCTTCAAAATGCAACAGCACACTAGCGCCAGCTGAGCCTCTAGCGTTTATTGTAATAACTCTATGCCGTATACCATGGAGGCTGGCGGTGCCGCGTCTAGTGAACATGATAATGTGATGAGTATATACATGCATGATGACGACGACATGGATTGTTGGTACTGGGGAGGATGGCAGTCCGGTTCGCAGAAGTACAGATTTCGTGGAGGGAGGTTGGGCTGGTCAGCACCGAGCCATGGGGATCTGTGACGCCATTCGATCGATGCATGAAGGAGCCCCAGGAACATGATGGCGCTGTTGCTCACTGGGGTCCATTGGGGTTGAAGCATCAGGCTCCAAGGAGGTAGCCCAGTCAAAGTAGAAGCTGCCGCTTCCGAGGAATCAGGGCTCAGATTGAGGCACCGCCGACGCCCGGTGTTTCATCCTCTCAACTTCGCCGTCGTTGTGTTCTTTATTTATACGCGTATATATGTATAAATAAAATAACATAGATAAAAAGACACACAATCGAACGGCCAGCGGCGTGCCGTTCTAGTTATATTTCTAAGTAGACACAACGATATCTGAAACGCAGCTTAATTTTATTGATATGAGCACACCAATAAATAGACTTTCAGACAAATGGAAAAGAGAAGGAGCAAAAAAAACTCAAACGCATAAACAAGACGACCAACGAGTTCGCCCCAGACAGCCTGAGCCTCTCCCCGGCCCCAACACTTTCGGAAAGGGAGCCGACCACCCGAACAACAACAACCCCAAGCTCAACAGACAAGGCGACCTCCAAAACGCTAAAGCCTAATCTTCATTTCCTACTTCCAAGCAAATACCGAAATTTTAACTGCGGTGTGTGCTATGAGTTGGCAGCTATTATTTTCCTCGGGGACTTCACGATTCTTCATTTCAGTGAGGAGAAATTTAAAATTTTGTCAAAATGGCCCATAGGACCCAATGCAACAATATTATATCGGGCCCAGGAATAAAAGGTATACAATCCTGAGGTTCAAGTAGGTATTAAATAAGAGTGTACTAGTGTCCTCTATAGATATCCCGGGGAACGTAAGGATTTCTGCAGTAGTTTGGCTGAAATTACCATTCTCCTGCGTTTTGTTGAGAATAGCCAAGAGAGGGCGCAAGGAGACCTCGTCCAGGAATGCTGGGGATGAGTGAAATTGGTATGGCTTAAATCACGATTTAAATCATCTTGATTTTTATTTTTCACCCTGAACTTGATGGATTCGTGATAGATCAATTTCAGGATAGCAATGCCTCGTGCGATTTTGTGAAAGAGGGCAGTGGCAGCACCTTGTAGGAGACGGGAAGTTTTCTCAGCGGAAATCAGCATGCATTGTGATTTATTGAAGATCTTATATTAATTTCCAGGTATACGTAAGAAGTGCAGAGCAGAAAGATGAGTATTCGAAGGTATGTTCCAGCCCTCGTGCAACGTGTCGGTTCAAAGAACCAAAGTTACGGCCGTGCGCGCTTCCGCCGCCACAGCTTAGCCCACGAAAGGGTGCAGCAGGCTGCTGAACGCGCCTCACCGTCGAACGCCAGATTCTCCGCTAATGGCGCTACGCGCGTTCTTCAAAGCGCCCCTTCCCACCTCAACGAGATGATCATACACTCTCCCCACCTCGACGTGATGGCCAAGCCGATCCACCTCTCCTCCACGCGCCCGGAATGCCGAGAAAGAAAATAAGTAAAAAGGAGGTGACTACCGAATAAATCGCGTCTCGCACCGTCAATATTGTTCTAATTTTTTTTCGCGTGAAATTGATTTTTTGGCGCGCGAGTCCCAGTTAGATTTGAAAAGAAAACAAAACATTTTCTTTCTTTTCAGCGACCTTTCAGTGGCCTTTAACTCATGCTGGAACCCTGCCAAAAGCTCCAGGCTGCAGTTTTTTTACCCCTAAGCTGGCAGTGCGGTTAGAGCGACGAGCTCACCGGACTAATCAACGTCCTCCCTTTCATCACCTGATCCCGCTCCATGCGCGTAGATATGGGCGAGATCGTGATCACGTGGCGAAAAAGAAACGAATGACTGGTGTAGTTAGCCCGAAATTTCCACCGTCCTGTCAGCTTAGGGTTCAACGGAGTATATTCATCGCTCATATTGTGAATGGGAGTATGCCTCCGAGATGAAAATCCTCGATCGAGGCTTTTCCGGATGAAAAATGGGTGCTTGGTTTCCCGGGCCGCGTAAGTCTGTTAGAAGTTATGCCCATATTTGTTTACACCGCAGTCATTATTTCATGGCTCCCTACTAAGAATTGGAAATTTCGCTGACATAATGCTGCAAGGAAAATATATGTAGTCTTGTTTTGTATGATGATATTGAACGTTTTATTTATCAGTTTATTGCGCCTCGTATTCACTGATTGTGCTTGCAACACTAAGTTTCCTTTTTTAATTTTTGTGCTCGCCTCTAGGAAATCTCATGAGCTTTAGTACAAAAGAAAAAAGAAAGTTTCGTTTACCTGTTCACCCTTGCTACATCTTTTCTTCAAAACTGTGCAATAACTTAATGGTTATCACTAGAAAAATATGGGGCAGAATGAGACAGAAAATTTTCATTTCAATAATAATTTTTGTTTTTGTTTTAATATTTACAAAAACATGGCATGGGGATATTTCTGGGTGCCTTACCTCTCTGCTCAGTAAATATTACTTAACTGGAGGTTGCAAAATTTTAAACAAAACCACAATATCTGGAAGTCACACAATTTCTCAATTTGCCCCACCCTGTGAGGCAAAATAAGACAATTCGTAGTGGGGTACAATGAGACGCACTTAAAAACCTAACATGCGTTCAGTTTTTGCAATTAGAACACAAGAAACACACTGGGTGAGCTCCAACGCACTCTTCCTGAGCCCACTCTTTGCATTTTATGCACTCGATCCATACTGAACGCGGGGTTGCTTGGCTCTAACGTTCCTCGCATACCAGGCACTGCAAGTCTCTTGTGGTGTGCATAACACGTTCTGTAGGTTTCATGTTCGTGTTTTATTTAATTATTTGTTTATTTATTTATGGGGGGGGGGGGGCAGTGGAACGCCGGTCTTTGGTTGCTTTTACTAGCATCAGCTTTGCCTTGTGGGGAGAGGACGTTAGAACAGTGCTGCTCTCCGACCTGCTTGTTTCATTTTTCTATCCTACATTAGGAACAAAAGAAATGTTCTTGAAACTTTAAATGTCGGAAAGAATGCGCCTTCTGTAGCCCAGACTTTTTTTTTTCTTTTTTTTTTTTTTTATAAAGCCGCTGCTCTTCACATTCCGCGGATCGTTTGGCTCGCCTTCAAAGCGCATCCTTTCGTACGCCAAGAAGTGTGGCAGCAGTTCGGAGGGAGTGACGCTGCTGCTCGGCACATTCAAGAGCTTTGTTCACGTCACTTTCCCGCTATGAAGCCTTTGTTGTTTTTCTCTTATACGTTCGGACCATCCTAGATACCGGGAGAAAAATATGGCTCAGGACCGATCAGGAGACTAGTGCGTTGTTGACATGCGGGTCATAGAATGCCCGATTGCCGCGCTTTGCCCAGCGCGTATTTCGTTACGTAAACAATGATTTCGTTAAAAAAAGAACACCATGTACACTCTTAAAAAAAAAGAGAGTAGTACTTCGTCCTTTTGGCGGTACTAAGTCCGGTTCACTATAAGTGATTCCTTTGAAAAGTGCAAAACCCCAGTTTAGTCCCTCCCTTTTTTTTAGTCCCTTTCCATTGATTCCTTTAGGTCGAAGTTTTGATCCGTTAAAAGTTGTGTTTTGATCCCTACAGCAGGACATCAGGGACTAAGGTTAACACTTCAGGGGATTAATTATGGTCCCTTAAGCGCCGTCGTGTCCACATTTGATGGGTCAACCTTGATCCCTTTGGAGATAAACAGTGCTATGATTGGGAGGTAACTTTTTGATTGGGAACTAATTTTTCGTCTCTTTGATGATCAATTTTGGCACTAAAAGGGATGATGTTTGTAGTAACGTGGGAATAACGTTAGTCTCTTTGAGCACCAGTTATTAACAATTTTAGAGGTTAATTTTATATAAATTAGGGAAGTAGCTTTCGCCCTGGTGGGGATCAATTTTGACCCTTTTAGAGATTAATTTTACAGAAATGAGGGAGTAAATTTCGTCCCTATGTGCACGAATTTCGACACTTTTAGAGGCGAAGTTTCTTGTAGTGAGACCCTTCAGCTGTAAGTAAGAGTGAAAGGTCTGCGACATTCAATAGCTTCCTGTTCCGAAAAGATAGATTGTGCAACTTGTCTCAAGAGATACCTCTCCTGAAAAGTTGCGCAAAGTGTCTTTTTTGAACAGGAAGGAATTCAATACTGCAGACCTTTCACTCCCATTCACAGCTAAAAGGGGGAAAATTGCAGTACATCTGAAAAGTCGCACACCTTTATTTTGAAAAAGCAAGCTTGTGTTGCCAAACAAGCAGCATCATGTCCTACCCAATCTAAACGTTAATGATGTCTGTGAAGACGAAATATGCTGACAACGCTCGTTGAACCTTGAGGCCAGTGTTGCCTTTGGTGGCTACTTCACGCAAATTGGCTACTTTTGAGCACGGTCTGGCGACAAAAATTTTAAGTTGGCTCCTTGGCCCTTTTGGCTACTTCTTGGCTACTTTTAACTTATATTCTGACGAATTTTTAGTACAAAGAATGTTTATACTCAGGCAGAAAGATAACATAATTTCTGACAATAACAATACCTTTAAAAGAAAATTATGAAAAAGACGCGACACGTCCTGGTCATCACGATACTGAAAGAGCGGTCAATTACAAGTTCCCAAATATAATATAAACGGAAGCAACAGCTGTGTTAGAATTAGTCTTTCTTGGCAAACTTAGATGTTTGATTTTGTTTTCTAACAAGCTCGGAAATGATACGCGGTATCATTTCTAGGCATTACTACGGGCTTTAAAGGGGCACTGAAGTCAATGCTGAGGTCGTCCTTTTGTGGTGACAACTCAATCTAGACGCTCTAAGCATCCCAACAAACCCGAAATCACAATCGTGCATAGCTTATTTTCTGGTTAAGAGCGTTCTCAAAGATCGCGACACGCCCTTTTTGGGAAGAATTTTCTTCCGAATGAAGTAGTCGACGAAGGGCGCTCGGCGGCGGGTTGCAAGCGATGGCTTCGCCCGCGGAGAAAAACAAAGTTTTATCTGAATCTGTACCTATAAGGCTCTCCTAGAAACAAGTTATAATAAAATCCTTCGGAATCTGCGCGTATTGTAGGGCTTTAGCTGGTCCAGTAAGCGTCAGACCGCGTCGGACAGCGAGCGCCTATCGTACTAGCAGGGCAATCGTGCGGCTTTATGAAGCACCTTTTGTTACACCTATAACGTTCCTGCTGCTCTACAAGTAACAAAAGCAATCAATACTCGCCGTTCAATCGGTCGCAACTTTGACCTCCCTTCGACGAGGCTGTCACCGCTTCGGAGGTGCGAAAGCGGTGATAGGAGAGTAGGAGCCTCATTACTAGCGTATCCGCGTCACTCGGAATCCGTTTTTATGTTTTTCGCGGACGGAGACATTCACAAAATATGCGCGGGTAGTCACAATTTCTAAATCTCGGGACCAAAACCTTGTTTTGCAAAGTCTTTCCAAAATAGCTACTCGAGCGATGCTTCATCCACTTCATCGAAAGCTTGCGGCAGCCATAGTTGTGGAGGGGACTAATTATTTATTAAGGAAGCAACTCCAGGGAGAGCAACGAAATGTCTGAGGGATGAACTGCTCGAGTTACCAATTCTCAATAGAGGGCGCTAGGGTCGTGGGGATGAACGATGGCGGTTGGTTCCCTTACGCACCCCTCTTTTAAGAGTATATGGTTCAAATTTGGTTCGCAGGGAGCGAATAAAGCATACCGATAAAATTAAAGCTTACCATGGTAGAATAGTTGGTGCCAACCGGGGTGCGCGTATCGAAGCAATACCTCGCTCTGAATTTTGCGCCTTTTTGCGGGGGGTAAACACTTCAATCTCAACTCCGCATTTTTCTTCTGCGGGGCACTTTTGTCGACAGTCCTGATTGTTTCCGCGCGCAAAGTGTAGGGGTTACGGCCCCTGCCGGTGACGTTTGTGGGTCGCCTGTCAATACCGCCCGATCACGCCGAGTTCCATTCGCCCCGAGGAAGTCGCACGAGGGAGCGCTATCATCAAGAAAGGTTTAATTGCTACTTATGGGCTTGCTGTATTCCGGGTCTTTCCTGGGCTCCTGAGGTCCAGGTCTTTCCTGGGCTCGCTGATGGTACTGCTCTTTCCTGGGCTCCTGAGCACCGTCTATCTCGTTGATCTCCTTCGATCTGCCAACCGCACCACGCCCGCCATGAGCCTTTCAAATCCGTTCCTCTTTCTCCACTTCCCCTGAGGACCTTGCTGAGCCGTCCCTCCTCAAGTTAAAACGTACTCCGTTTGCCAGTATAGGCGATGGATGGCGCTAAACACAAACTGCCGCATTTTACCCCGCGTCTCATTTTAACCCATTTTAGTAATCATATTTTACTAACGTTGCCAGTACTTAATTTTCTTAGTGTATACGAGGCGGCAACGAGGAGGACGCATTGAATATTACTCATATGATCCCGCCAGTCGCCATTCTAAGATGGAAAATTAGTCTGATGTTGAGGAGAGTAATCTTGTTTTGGATATACTGATGTAAATTCATTGCCTGAATGTAGACACCTATTACAAAAATAATCTATCACCCAGTGCATTCTATCTTCATCGAGACCCACAAATGAGAACGGGATTGATGCTGCATTGCACCACCCTTTGCTCGGAAGAGCTGACAATGCGGATGTTTGCAAACTATTTGGCTTACGTTTAAAGACTGTAAAATAGTCTGCCTGACATATGCAGCACTAACAAGAAATAAAATGAAACGAAGGTAGGCTACAAATGACCATTTTAATTTGGCATTTTGTTCGTGGCATAGTTGCTACTGCTACTGCAGTTTTTGGTGGCAAACTGCCTTGCTTCTGCAGAAAATGCTACTGTTTGCAGCGCGACACGTTCTAGACAATTCCCCACTACATCCTCGATGTTTTCTGGAGAAATTAGAAATTGCAATGATTCACAAAGGTGAATGTAGCAGATATTTTATCCGGGGAACGGGGTAAACACCAAAAATTAAATTCACAAAGGTGAGTATACCATACTTTAACGGGCGAAGAGGATACGACTTACAGTTACAATCATAAAGGTGAATGTACAACGTTTATGTTCCTTAGCCAAAAGATCGATTTGTATTTGTTTGTTTTTCTTTACTTTTCACAGACATCAACTACTGCGACTTGTGCTGAAAATAATATTGTTTATCAATACGAATATTAGAATCAATACATTACAAGGTAGGCTTTTCTTTCGACTATTTTTATTTTGTTTATTTTTATATACTGATAAAAAACCTTTAGCCGATGAAAATTCTTCCGAGGCACTTTTCCAGTCGTTTGCGTCGTTCCAAGATGGCTTCCAGTTCGTTTGGCGTTTCCAGCATCACCTGCCAACCTAAACATAATATTTTAATTATAACACCGTACAGGTCTTGCGAGAGCTTATACGTCGTGAGGCTCATTAAAGTATTGCGCGAGTACGAGTGAAACGTTTTAAGTTGAAAAGAAAAAAAAGATAACCTAGTAAGCATGAAGCATACATAACTCATTAAAATTACCAACCATCATTCAGTAAAACTTACAGTATCAAGTAATCGTTTAAAACCAAATTACTACGCCTGCAGCGAACAGTTCGACGGAAAAAAACGCAGCTGCCAAAGTTTGCAATTCAAATGCCCGTCTTCTTCGGGGGTATCCCCTCAACGCACCCCCTGTAGCAGGCACGTAGCCAGGATTTTGTTTTGGGGAAGGGGGGGGGGGAGGGGGGGCCTTCCCATGACAAATTGTAGAAAATTTCGAGGGGGGGGGGGGGGTGGGCCCCATGGGCCCCCCCTGGCTACGTGCCTGCCCTGTAGAGAAGCAGCCAGACTTGTAGGGCAGTCAGTAGAGTTAATCACATTACTCGTAGTCATTTGCATTGTAGAGTAACTTTGTATTCATTTGATTACATAATCTGCATGACAAATATGATAATAATAATTTTTCTATATTATTTTTTGTGCGCTAGTTCAATAGGCATTTGTCAAGGCGTTCCTGTGGGAATCCTTTTGTGTTCAATATGTTTACCACGTACTGACCATGACGCAGATCATGCTGAGGAAAAGTTTTTTTTTTTAATGTTAATTCGAAGTTTGTTTCTTTGCCATGCACATACCTGGCGTGCGCTATGGTTTGGAAACTGCGGTAAAACTTTATAAAAAAATAAACATTACTATAGGGGAAAAGCATACAAATCTGTTTACAAGAAAAAAAACATGTGATGAACAAAATATTTTCCCATAAAAAAAAAAGAACGTTTCACGGCAGAGATAAATCGGTATTGTATTCTAGAAAAACTGTTTTGTTATCTCTATTTTTGTATAGTGCAAAAATAATTTTGGTCTCAGTACTCGAATGCATCTAAGATGCATGTATGTGTCGAAATGTTCTGACAGGTGCAAGTATATTCTTACAAGTGGTTTCGGAAAACGACCTGCTCTGATTCTTTGAGAAAAAGAAAGATCACACTGCAGTGCGAGCTGTCGCAGGATTTAAGCAGTATTGCAGGCGTTACTGAAAGAACGCAAGGAAATAAGTTACTCGTTACTTGCACAATAAAGGGACGCGTTACCAACCTACGTTATTTAAAAAAAGGAACGGGTTACCTTACCATTACTGATAAAAAGTAACGTACATTTGCGTGACGTTTTATTGTTACATTGAAGGTAACAGCGTTTGTTTGTTTTTCGCGACAGCGTTTTTTGACACTAGGAAAAAGGGCTTCGTTTCGGCTTAAGCCTGCAGGCGCAATCGAAGCTATGAGGTAACCTGACCAATCAAACAGCGTCGAAAGCGCAAGTCACTGGGTCTTTTTTTGCTGATGATTGTTTCAGCGATGATAGAGCACGTACAGAAACTCGGTGACCACCATGATAATGCCCTTTTGACTTTGTCTGATTGGTTCAGTCAGCTCGGAGCGTCCACTGCGCCTGGACTAAACGTTAAAGGAAGTAGAAAGAGACGAAGCAAATTAAGGTGTATACTCTTTCTTCACGTTTAGGAAATAAGATGCGACGAGTAACCCAACCTAACTTTTCCCGTTACATTAAATAAGTAAGGTAAGTACGTTACTCCTTATTGTTTTGAAAAAAGTGGGCGAGTACATTAATACGTTACTGAAAGAAGTAACGACGTTACTTTTAACGCGTTACCGCTAACACTGCATTTAAAAGGACACTAAAGAGGATTGTGCGATCGTCTGTTGTTGGTCATAACTGATCCTACGGGCCCTAAGCATCCTAAAAATTCATAAATTACAATCACGCGACGCCGATTTCCCTACGAAAAACGCAATGAAAGGTCGGGACACACCCTTTTCGAAGCGGATTTTTCCGCTCAAAAAAGGCCGGGCCTACCGCAGCAGTGGTGTCAGCCGGTTACGTGCTTTTTATAGGAGTAGGCCTCACCAGACGGTGTTAATCTGGCACAGACCGCGCATAAATGTAAACGTAATTAAACTCTTAGTTAAAAAATAAAATAAGTAGCGCTTGCTCTATATTTATATGAGAAATTACCAATAATTTCTTTAATCACAAAAAAAAAAAAAACTGGACTGATCAGCGAGGCTTGTATAATATAACCGTACTGTTTGCTGACGGAACGCGACCACGCTTTTAAACTGGGGGAATACCGCGCCAGGGCGAACATGTAGCCAATTCCCTTTTTGCTAAAACCACTGGAGAGTGGAGCCGGTCGTCGCAAGTGAAAGTGTGCGCTCCTAACGAAGACATATTTTTTGTATTTTTTTTTTTCACATCTGTAACCGCAAATAACTTCGTCGAGCGCTGCGGGTTTTATAGAAAATAAAGATGTCGACGTGCGATCTTTGATACTTTCTACATTTTCGGTTAATATTTCGGTTCGATTTCTATTTCCCGGTGTATACTACAAACTGTCTCTGTTCTAAATTTGAGCGACTAAATGTAACTGCTGTAAATTATACCAATCCCGTATTTTCCGCTATGTTTACCGGGAGAAATTACGTTTGACAATCTTGGGGTACTCTTTTTTTAAGACATTTCTTTAAAAAAACGTAACCCTAAACGCATTCGGTGCAAAAAAAGTGTTGTTCAAAAACCTTATTTACAAAGGTGATATTGATTCGTTTAAACATAGATTTATTCCCATACGCCATGCTACACAGATATATATATATATATATATATATATATATATATATATATATATATATATATATATATGGGTGGTCCAAGTCACCAGGCTCGATCTGAAATGGATCGTAAAAATCGACGCCTGCACGTAGTAATCTAAACGTTTCGTCAAAGGTGTATTTCACAGGTCGGTTTTTTCTTCCACAATTACAAAACGTAGCTCTCCATGTGTAAAAAAAAAATTGCGGTGGCTTAGCTCCGCTATGCCAGGATATACGTAGAGTGAGCTTATGCGCACAAAATGAGAGGCGCTATCAAGCAGCTCCGATGCATCGTCAGACTTGGCTACTGCGCAACGGAGGCACACAGCTGGGAACGCGGCGGCGCCAGTGCGTCTGCCGCGGCTATGACGTCACTCCTCTGGAATGCGAAGACCGGCGAGGAGCGCGGTGGTGGCGGAGACCGCGGCGGCGGCGACTCCGGCACGCCAGCTGTGCCAGCGCTATTAGATTAGCTCAGTTACGGAACTGCTCATAGACGCTGCATGCACGAACAGTACCCCTCTCACTCACCACGACTCACCCGGAGTCGCTCGACGCGCCGCCGGACGGCTGCTTTGGTAACTGAATTGGGATACGTTCGTTTCAACGTTACTAGAAACGTAAAAACCAACGGAAAAAAACTCTTTTTGTAGTAACTTTTATTGGAGTTAGTACAAAATGAGGGGCGCGTGATATTTTCTAAAATTTTTAGTTTGCAAGGTTTTGCAGCACAATTAATATTGTTTTTATACAACCATGCCTCAGCGGTGATTTCAGGTAGCGCGTCCCGACCTAGGTGCATCTTAACTTCGGTGATATGTCGCGGCGCGTCCGCTGGGGAGACGGGGGTGGTAACCCTTCCACCATATCTTTTTCGGCTCCGAAATGGCCGACTGAAGCCAAAATAAATGTCACGTGCAGTTCCTCGAGTGACCGCTGCGGGAGAAATGGCAGCGTTGTGATCGACAACTGGCGCTGCAGCTATGCTCTTTGGAACGCACAGTTATGAAATGAAACTATAGATGGCGCTTCGAACGACGCCAGGCGGATTGAGGTGAGTAAGGGGGGGTACCCCCCTCCGCGAGAGTTCCACAACTGAGGTAATCTAGTAACGTTGAGCTGTGCGCCGTGTGACGTAACTGCTCCTCGCGCTTGCGCAGACCGACGAGGCGCGCGCGGTGGCGGCGGAACCCGCGGCGATGGCGGCTCTGCCCCGCCAGCTGTGCGCCATGTGACTTCACTGCTCCTCGCGCTTGCGCAGCACGGAGCACGGCTCATTATGCGAGCCACGCGAAACTGCTCAACCTCGGCCAGTGTATAGCTCATGCTACAATAAGGAAAAGAAAGTTACCAGGGTCTACGGCGGGCAGCGACGCAGACGACAGGGGTTCAGTAGCGGGGTGTGTTTGGTGTTCGCATTGATAGATGGCGCTACCTCCTTATCGCGACCACCGTGGTTTATTAAAATGAACATAATCTTTTTTGGAATGTACCTTTGCTTAAAAAATAAATGCGGACAATAAAAGCAATACTTAAAGTAAAAAAAAAAAATCACGTCTGCATTACGGCGGCGCTTTTGCTGCCAACGAATTTCGTCTGCGTGTCGTCTGCTTTCATTCGCTGGTCGAACTGCACCTTCGGACGCCGCTCCCGACGCCATCTATCAATACGAACGCCAAACACATCCCGCTACTGAACCCCTGTCGTCTGCGTCGCTGCACGCCGTAGACCCTGGCAAGTTTCTTACCCTTATTTTTTACAGAAAGAGAACTACGCTTTGTAATATTACAAGAAAAAAAAAACGATCTGTGCAACACACCGTTGACGAAAAGTTTAGATTGCTACGTGCAGGCGTCGATTTTTGCGGTCCATTTTAGATCAAGCCTGGTGACGTGGACCACCCTATATATATATATATATATATATATCTTTAGCTAGTCTCCTACTAAGTCCGAATTCCTCTCTGCGTTTAAAGCAGGTTAAATGTTTCAAGTTGTTCGAGAAGCTTCTCATGCTTAACCTAAAATTCTGTTTCTAAAAAGTCCGCCCTTTCACTCCAATATCTAGCCGCAACTCTGAAGCCGCGCTTCACAGTAGTGGTACTTGGTTCTTAAAGTAATTTTCGCCAGCCACCTCGGTGCCTAAAGTCAATGTTGCCAGTTGTCCGAAGCTTTACTCGGAATTGCGGGAAACCCTTTTTCCGTCCTCGAGAATTGTTAAAACAGGCAGCGAACAGCGTAAAACGATATTAGAGAGTTTTAGGGGAACCTGTGTTCGCACATCCCATACCGTACGATGGGGCCCTCCGGTATACGAACTGCCCACATGGGAGTATTCTGCGGTAGCTCATGCGCAGTTCGTTACCGAAGTAGCCATCGTACCGTATGGGATGTGCAAAAACGGTTCCCTGAAACTCCCCATTGCCCGAGCTTCCTCACACCGTATCTAAAGCTCGGGAAATCTCGGTCTCCAATAAAAAGTTATCACCAATAGACCCTTTTTGGCAAAAACCTCGTCAAACAGCATCAACGGTCGCCATTTTTTTTTTTTTTGTCCACGAAGCGTGTGATTGATTCCGACTCCTCGACGAACACTGACGCAGCCCTCGTTTTCGACACGACCAGAGCTGAGTCCACCCCGAAAGTGTCCGCTCTGCACTTAGAAGCACAATGGACGGCCTAAAAGAAGTTCTTTATATAGAGTGTCGGTATTCGAACCGTAACCTTATTTTTCTTGGGGGGGGGGGGGGGGGGGGGGGTCTTTTTTTGAAGCGGCTCCACACGTCATAAATCAAACTACGTCGACAGTTCGATGTGAAGTAATTCCCATCTTCAGGTTTGGTCAGCGACGGCGACGGGGTACGTTTAGTACATGTAAAAATACAACATTCCTATAGTAGGAGCCTGCAGTCTCTCTAATTTTCCTGCAAACTGCAGGAGACCAACGCGTGAAGTAATCAGTGTAACGAGATGCTCGGTTGCTATCTTGTTTTCCCTACGGACGCGCCTCGCGTCTTTCCCAAGAGAAACGATCAATCATAGTTTCCCTTGGAAGACGACGTCAAGGTCGTTAGGGCGAAAAGGTTACTCCTCGCCTTATTGGCGCCTTCCGAATGAATATGAAGACGTTTTATAAGCAAAGCCGCTTTCGTTCCGACTTTTTTCCGAGCGCGTTTCAAGTTGGATAGAGTCTATATCCTGTAAACTATTTCGTCTTCCCATGAACCGTAGCGGACACTACGAGCCATCGAAGCCAATATAAAACCACGTGAAGGTTACGTGACCTTTGGGAGGAGTGGAGCGACCACAGAGTTATTAAATGTACGCTAGAGGTTCAACTGGCGCTAGTGTCAATGCGACTTCCGGGAGGCAAATTGGGGTCGTACCGAATAGTATATACCTTTATGAACATTGTAAAAGTGCAATTGTTTTAGTTAGCGCATTTTTCCTCATCAGTGAACGATGTTTAACTTCGCTATATTTCAGGCCGAACCCTCTGTTCCACAGCAGGTGTGTCAAAATTAGTGACAATTCTAAGCAAATGTGTTCAAGGCTCTCCAGCATTCCGGTGACGCTTATATATTGCTAAGATGCCAATCTTGTCATTGTATCAAAATGACCCAGTCTTGCATCTTTACGAGTGATTAAAGCATTCAAAACGTAAACAATAAAGTACGTATTCTATGAAAGGTATCCCTTTTTATTATTTTCTCCGCCGGGCAGCCTTTACCGAGCACATGCAATCAAAGATTTCGAGCGTTCGGATGATGTTTAGAACTCAGAACAAACATATTCGCGCAGAGCAGAAAGAATAAAGCAGTACTTAGTTATTCAAAGTGTGACTATATTACGTGGCCTTCAATTTATTTTGATCGTACATGCACAGGGAGTTACTAATCTACTGTCACTGCGTAGTTCTTGCCGTCTTCCTTAGTTTGCCAGATGTCCTTCCACCGTTTGGCACGTACATCCCCCATGGGGAAAAGCGCCGACGTCGTATTCGCGCTAGCGGTGTCCGACAGACAGAAGTACACGTGCGAAGCCGTTTTAGCACCGTTTTAATGCAAAAAAATTTGAAAGGAAAACGTCGTTATTGACCAAATTATTTCCTCTGCCGGACTCAGAAAAGTTCCTAGCTACCTAGTACGTACGAATTATTTGAGATATTTGCTACTATAATCAAGCACAAGGAAAATGTTCACTCGCTTTTTCCCATTGAAATGGGTTACCGGAAGTCAGTTTTTGACTGGTTGCTGTCTGCGTCAATTTGCCGCAGCACAGTAGCGCCAGCTGAACTTCTAGCGCGACATTATGATAACTCAATGGGTGCGACGTTCGGGCCTCGTGGTCAAGTGATAATTTCACGGAGCCGGATTGGCTGGGGCGACTCGTAGCGTTCGCTGCGGTCCGTCGTAAAGTGAAATGGCCTCTAGCAAAAATGCGGGGCCCGTTCTGTGGTGACGCAAGGTAGAAACCAGGTCAAAGGTACGGAGAGGGAGGCATGACGTGTGTATTTGTATGACATAAAGAGACACCGCGAATAGAGTGCAGACAGCATTAGAGTCAGAAGAATTGAAAGCTGAGAGTCGAAAGAGGGAAGCAGAAAGATGGAAGCTGCACAAGGGGGAATCAAGCGTCAACTCGGCGTCCGACTGTTCATATTGATGGCTTATACGACCTGGACGGTCATTTATGAGTCGCTCCAGCTTTTATGTCTGCGGCCTTTTCTCCCCGCCCGACACGAGAGTTATGGCTATGGCGACGGTCGTGTTATAAATATCGGAGCACACGTGTAGATGGGCTGCCTTGCGCGAACGGGATGTCTGGAAACCTCAGAAGCGTCTGGATTGCGAGGACAAAGTATGGCATGTAGCCATGTTTGAGCGCACAGAATAACCCGACGATAACGACGACGATGACGATGATCCAGGCAATTAGCTGTTCATGAAGACACAAAATAAAGGAGCGATGATGATAATTATCATCATCGTAATCCAGACAATTATAGACGTTTCCACTGTTTACAAAAATCACAGTCCACGCGTGTTAAATCACAGTCCAGAACGCGCACGTTCGTCGCTTCGGAAAGCGAGCAAATCACGCGCCATACGCACGAACACTGAAAATGGAACCTGCCAAGTGTCCTTTTTTGGAAAGGTCTATAGTCACTGACAGAAAGGAAACCGCAGGGCGTGTCTCTCGAAAGCACGCGCGCTCCTCGCCTTCCGCTGCGGTTCGGGTGCGCATGCACACTCGAGGTGCGCGAGACGCAGACACATTGTCGGAGGAAGGAACGAGCTCGCACTAGAGGCGGTACGAGTGAAGCTCCTCCCTGTGTTTTCAATTTGTCAGTGAATGCGTATAGCTGTTCACGAGCACACGAAAGTAAACAGACGACGATGATGATGATGATCATTTACCGGACAATGAGTGGTTCATGACCACACCAGATACACAGACGACGCTGATGATAATCATAATCCATACAATAAAATGTTCATGAGCACAGAAACTAAATACAGGATGATGATCATCATCATATTCCAGACAATCAGATGTTCAGGAGCACACAACATAACAAAACTATGATGACAATGATCATATCGCAGACAGTGATACTTCGTCTAACCTTACCATGGGCCATTGTTAGCCGCGCATGCTGAAAGCGCGAGCTATTTGCTTTGGATGAAGCCTCGGCGGCTGCACGAGCGCTCGTACAGCGAGTGCTCCACTCAAGGCAGTCAATGCTACCCGCTCGCGCTTGCACAGCCTTCTCAGTTAGGCCATGCTAAGGTGAGATGAAGTATATACTTCATCCCACCTTAGCACGGACTAACTGCGAAGGCTGTGCAAGCGCGAGCCGCTAGCTTCGACTGCCTTGACTGGAGCACTCGCTGCACGAGCCCTCGTGCAGTCGCCGAGGCTGCATCCAAAGCAACTAGCTCGGGCTTTTGGCACGCGCGGCTAACAATAGTCCATGCTAAGGTGAGACGAAGTATCGCTGGTCACGAGCACACAGAACAAACAAACAGACGATGATGATGATGGTCATATTCCATACAATTAGCTGTTCTTAAGCACACAAAATAAAGAGGTGATGATGATCATAATCATAATAAAGACAATTCGCTGTGCATATCCACACGAAACAAAGAAACGACGATAATAATGATTATATACCAGATAATTAGCTGCCCATGTGCACGCAAAATAAAGAGACGATTATTATTATCATCCAAATTAAAACTATTAGCTGTTCATTAACACACGAAATAAACAAATGATGAAGATTATCACAATCTAGACTATTAACTCTTGATGGCCACACAAAATAAACAAATTATGATGATGAATATGATGATCACTATCGAGACAGTTAGCAGTTCATGAACACACAACATAGGCAGACGATGATGATGATCACAATCCAGAGAATTAACTGTTCATAACCCCCCAAAATAAACGGATGATGATAATGAAGCTTATCACAATCGCAACAATTACCTGTTCGTTAAAAAAAAAAAAAAAACAGATCGTAATGATAATGAGGGCATGTGGCCTCCCAGTTTTGCTCCACTTTCACAAGGCACACATATATATCAAACATTTAAAAGTGTCTGAGCATTTTTGTAAGACGACGTACCCACTGAAACGCGAAGGAACCCTAGAAATCCCCAGTATAGCGGTAGGATTGCGGAAAGAAGACCGTTACTTGAAAATACCATCAGTATATTGGCGGCGCTATGTCGGTGACTGACGTTGCGTAAATACAATGCGCATTCTCGAGCATGCTTCAAGCGGAAGCCCCAGTTCTTAATATGATTACAATAAACGCAAAAAAAAAAACACGTACGGTAAGATTACGAAAATAGATCCGGTTTTTTAACAAAACAAGCGGCTGCTAACCCTTGGCAACTTGCTCCAAAACGCATAAGAGCGCCAAATGGGACAAGTTCTATTGCACTCTAAAATTATGCCGCATTGTACATTTTATCTGATGAAAATGGCACCATGTCATGTGCTATTCCCTTCATGTTCATTTCACTTAAAAGTTGAAATGATATGTCGTATTTTTCGGTGTATAGTCCGCGGACTCTATACATGTTTAGCAGCTGAGAATTTACCCGGTGCAGACTATCTATAGGTGCGGACTATACAAGGTTTTGAATTTTTCTAGATCCTTTACTGTGACGAGACGTGAAGAACTTTATGAATAACAAAGCACATAAATGCTGATTTATGCATGACACATGCTCCCTTGAGAGCTAATGCAGCAGGAATTTCTCAAGATGTGCTCTGTATGATATTTTTTTACGTTCGGATAAGGCACTGAGTGGTAGATTATGCACCGGGCGCGGACTATCCAAGGAAGATCTTTTTTTTTTTTAACTATAATAGTTCGAAGAATACGTTATTCGCCTTCCAGATTTTCTTTCAGAGAAGAAATAACACCAGCTAGAATAACTATACCGCGTACACTCTAATTGTGACGTAATCGCGGTGTGATCGAACGGAGACAACGATTGGACACGAACGCTGCGTCGTCCCTCGGATGGGGCTTCGTGTCCAATCAACGCATCCAAGGAGCCTGGCTCGAATCCAATTGCTGAGCCGACGCCATCGGGACTCTGATGACATCCCTCGGAAGAAGTAGAGGATATTCACATGCCTCGATTATTCCAAGTGGTGTAGGAAGAATTCGAAAGAAATGGAAACAGGAGGCACGTAGCCAGGATTTTGTTTCGGGGAGGGGGGGGGGGGCGTGCCCATGACAAAATTCTGTATGAGGGGGAGGAAGGAGAGAGGAGGTCCCAGTTTAATAGAAGATTTCGGGGGAGAAGGGCCTGGCCCCATGCCCCCCCCCCCCCCCCCTGGCTATGTGCATGGTAACCATACTTAATAGGCATAACCAAATGTAACTCTAATGCGTGTTACAGGTCATTCTTTCCTAAAATGGCTTTGGACAATTAACCCCGTTTCCGGCTTTTATAGCGTCTTTTATTAATAATACGTTAAAACAGGATATCAACACCCTTTCCTTCTCTTAGTCACTACGAGCAAAGCGCGCCATTGCCTTTTGTTTCTCCTCGTTATTTCGTTATACTCGCTTCCCTTTCTAATGTCAACGGTCCTAAACGGAATTGAATTTAATAAATAGATGAGCTCACTCACATAATATTACGGAAGTGTACATAATGGAAATCTTTATTTCGCTTGCGGCTATGGTAAAAATTATGAATAATATGACTTCACATGAAAGGTGTCCTTTATAGACGCGTTATTATTCCTAAATAAATCAGCCTTGCTGCTTCCTTGAGGACATGGAAACTCACATTAAATAGCCTGAACGAGGGTATATTTTCCAGCTTAGTAATTAAAGTCGAACGCATTTTGGAACAGGCTAATGGAACAAAAATAATGAGACAGTCACCTGGATAAAAGACGTACGCCAGTATATCTATCAGCTTACAACAAAGGCTTAAAGGGGCGGTGCAACGATATTCAATTGGAATGTTTTTCACTTTACACGAGCTATACTGTGTGGGGATTCCCGTGGTCTCCCTTCCCCGTTGGCTGTGATAACGGCCGCGGGTCGGAACACTCGGCCTTCTTCGCCGTGAGCTCCGACCCGTTCGTGAGGCGGAGGGCCGCCTGGCTTGGGGGGGCCCTCCCCTCACTCTCTCCCGGGGGTACCGATTTCCGTTCCCCCGCTCGGACGCGGACCACTGCTGACAGGCGAGGAGGTTTCGCCTCTTGTTTTCCCGCTTTCGGGAAAGGGACTCGTCCGGCGACCGCGAAAGAGACAGGACGTGTGTCGGCGACTTCTCCGATGCTTCTCCTGTCTTGGCTCTCCGGAACCCCGCGTCTGGCAGGTAAGGACCTTTTCTTACCTTGCCGGCGCGGGGGGGCATTTTGGATTGGGGACATTGGAGTTCTTTTAGAAGAGTGTTATGATAAATGCTCTTGGACTCTGTCCTTACTCTGGTACGCGTGTCTTCTCTTCCGCTATACGTATTCGAGAGAGTGAGACAAGGTAGACGATCATTGGCACCGACGGAGGTAATTAATCGAACCGACCCGCGGTAATGTAGCCCTAAACGTCGTCTACATTGCCGCGGAGATGTGGGGACCGCGAGCTACTAGGTTTGACGTCTCCTTTGAGATCGCCGCCGCTGTTGAGACAACCCTTTGGTTACTCTATCGGTACCTGTGTTTGTTGGTAGCTAGCAATATCCCACATAAAATGGCGCCCAACGTGGGGCCACGGCTTCCTTTATCGTGGTCGTGGCTCCTGGCCTCCGTCCCTTTGTCCGGCATATTTGCCGATCATCCTTGCCTTTGACCGCCCCGTACCACGAGCGTCCTGATCTCGCCACTTGTGGTTGAGCGATTAATGCCGAGTCGGCAACCCGCAGTGCCACTCCTTTGAGCGAGCGCAGTGTGATTCGTACGCGTGTTCCTGTTTTGAATTGGCGTGCGTCAAGCAACATTCGTTGTTGCGGGAGGCCCTCTGTTCTCCATGCTTGAGGCGAATCCTTCACCTTTGTGCATTTGGGTTCCTAGCGCGCCACCGACAACTTGTCCTGAGGGGAAAATGTATATAGAAGTTTTGATGATGTTTTTGAGAACCGGGTGGACTTTTATGTCCGGCGGTGAGTGAGGCTTGGCAGAAATGAGTAGCGAAGGATCAGCAGTGCAATCTGGGAATGTAAATATTCGCGTTTTCTTTGACTCTCAGTAGTCGCGGACACTCATTTAGAGTCGGACGGTACGCCTGCCAATAACGTCGATAAGTAGCTGGTACTGCTACTGACGGGCTCCGGGAGCCGGACCGCGTAACCGTCGGCGTCGAGAAGCAGTTTGCACACTGTTGACGCGCGCGATGTATTCACTGCTGGTATTGCAGTGGGCGCGGAGGGTTTTCTTCGGGAAAGATTTGTATCTGCTTGATGCCAACGTACTCCTGCAGCCTGTTGTTGTTTTCCAAGAACGACACTAGTTTTGCGTTCATGGTGGTGGCGCTACGCGGCCTGAGGCGCACTGTGACAGTATCTGGGTGGACGAGTGACTCTAAAGGCACGGCCACATTGGCGTCGTGGAGGCCAACGGCGTGACGGTCGGCGCTGGTCGGCGCTGCCGGTTGCCGACCGAAACCAGTTTTCGGCTTCAGCAGGACGCCGGACGGCGCCGCCAAGTCAACCGCTCCTTGCACGGTTCAGAGCGCGCCGCCGCACGCCGCAGAAGAGAGGAGCCAATGGGAGGTGGCGTAGATAGTGACGTCGCGATGCCATGGCAACGCTCAAACCGGTCTCCGCCGCGCGTCGTTCCGAAGGACGTGTTTCGTGTCGTCTGCTATCCCTATTTCCCCCCGACGCCTTCCGCAACGGAGCAGCGTGCGACTGTTTCCCTTTTTATCTGACAAGACGCAGCCAGACTACCTAGATAATGACGCTAAAACAACCGCTGGGAAATTATAGGAGAGGAATTCGGAATTACAGGTCAGCTTCTCCATGGCACTTGTTGCATGCCGTCTGTGCTGTGACGGATGTCGTGTTGGTTTGGTGACACTTTCGAAAGTAGCCTTCATCTCTGGCGTGCCGCCGGGGCAGCAAAGCACTGACCTGTCCTTCGGTGTTTCGGTAGAAGCAACTCGGCCGGACCCAAAACCTGCGCCTCCTTCCCTTCAGAGCGCGGCGACGTCGCAAGATTAACGAGCAGGCTAGGATTATCACATTCACGCTGATCACCCGGTCATCATGGACACCTACCATGTAGGCAGCGAGTGCGGTTTCGATGCTGCTAAATGCCAAAGATGAGAGCCAAAACGGAAATATTTACCGAAGAGCAGACGACCAAAGAGCGGGAAATCCGAGAGAGGTGCGCGCGCGACCGCGAGAGCCAGTGCTGTCACGTGACCCCCGCAAAACGGAGGACAATGTGGACTCCTCGCGTAGGGACGCCGGACGGCGGTGCCGCCCGGTGGCGCCGACCGGCGGCGCCGTTTACGCTAGTGTGGTCAGGCCTTAAGACTTTCGGAGGTTATGTTGCTCTGAAACCCGGGCGCCATGTAGCCGGAGCGCCCTTTGGCGATATCTGTCAGACTCGCGTGATCCAGGTGGAAGAGTGACTCTAAGACTCTTAGCAGTTACGTTGCTCTGAAACCTGGCCTTGCCTCAAATGAAGGGTCCACACCGCTGTGAGCCCTTGATCAAGCCGTATCGAGTGAAAGACATGTTTTTCTAGCCTCGGTAAGCTAGCTAGCTCAAATATTTGGCGAAGCTAGCAGGTTTGAGCGTGTGAGCTGCGGCCCCTTTTGTCTTCCTCCGTGGGGAGCAAGATGGCGGCTATTTTGCGCGGGAACTTGCATCTTCCCCGCTCGCAGAGGCGCATGCATGGCGGTTTGTTTCTATCCGCCCCTTCGAAGTCTCCGTATCCGTTTACGTCGACTTCCGAAGACGGGCCAGCTGCAGACTGTTATCTGTTTTTGGCCACTTATAGTGAACGGACTCCTCCGGTAACTATAAAACCGGGTATTGTAGGCCGCCTCTGTGTTAGCTGCCTGCGCAAAAGATTGAGAACTCGGCGTTTTTCATAGAAACTCTCTCCCCGGTGTCCACATCAAGCGAACTCAATTAGTTTGCTTGGTATGGGGACGCGTTTCGAACCGAGGGGCCCCCTTTTTTATGGCTTGTTCTTCCGGTGTCGAAGCGGGTCACTCTGGCATGTTCCTGTCACCGTTGACAAACTGGCCACCTTTTTTGTGGTTCTTGTTTGTCGTTTGCTCCTGCCCGTTTCTGCCGCCTTTGCGGCCCGAGGCAGGCGAGCCTCGGTCGCGCGCGCCCCCTCGTTTGGGAGTTGCGGCGCCCTTTCTTCCCTTTGGGGAGGGCCGGCTCTGGGCGTGTTGGCTGCTGGCGCATTACGACTTCGCAGGTCTGCTCCGAGGTCGTCCACCCCCCTTCACCAGCCCACTGCGGCCGATATGGCGCCGAACCCCCCGGGCAGCGTGTCTGGGACTTCCCCAGCTGGTCTCCGGTGGTGGGCGGCGGTCGTTGGTCTTTTTGGTGCTGCCGCCTTCACGACTGCCTGAGTGCCCCCCCCCCCCCCCCCCCCCCCCCTGCAGGCCAGCTCGTACCGCGACATCTGGGTCCAGCGGTGTCAACACGGTGCCTGTGATCCTCTGCGGTGCTGTGGCGACGGCTGTCAAGTGCTTCGGACTGGAACTTTCCTTTTCTTCGGCCTGGTGCGTGAGCTGTTGACGGCGGACACTGTGAAGACGCGCGCTGGGTGTCGCGTGTATTTGTTGGGGGTGCGCAGAGAGATATATTATTTTATGAGAGCAGGTGGGCCTCCTTTATTCTTTCTTGAGACCCACCTACCGTTTTAAGGAGGGGGGGATGTGGGGATTCCCGTGGTCTCCCTTCCCCGTTTTCTGTGATAACGGCCGCGGGTCGGAACACTCGGCCTTCTTCGCCGTGAGCTCCGACCCGTTCGTGAGGCGGAGGGCCGCCTGGCTTGGGGGGGCCCTCCCCTCACTCTCTCCCGGGGGGACCGATTTCCGTTCCCCCGCTCGGACGCGGACCACTGCTGACAGGCGAGGAGGTTTCGCCTCTTGTTTTCCCGCTTTCGGGAAAGGGACTCGTCCGGCGACCGCGAAAGAGACAGGACGTGTGTCGGCGACTTCTCCGATGCTTCTCCTGTCTTGGCTCTCCGGAACCCCGCGTCTGGCAGGTAAGGACCTTTTCTTACCTTGCCGGCGCGGGGGGGGGGGGGGCATTTTGGATTGGGGACATTGTAGTTCTTTTAGAAGAGTGTTATGATAAATGCTCTTGGACTCTGTCCTTACTCTGGTACGTGTGTCTCCTCTTCCGCTATACGTATTCGAGAGAGTGAGACAAGGTAGACGATCATTGGCACCGACGGAGGTAATTAATCGAACCGACCCGCGGTAATGTAGCCCTAAACGTCGTCTACATTGCCGCGGAGATGTGGGGACCGCGAGCTACTAGGTTTGACGTCTCCTTTGAGATCGCCGCCGCTGTTGAGACAACCCTTTGGTTACTCTATCGGTACCTGTGTTTGTTGGTAGCTAGCAATATCCCACAACTGGCACTATAGTCGGTTACAAGTTAAGAAGGTAGGAGAAGCTCCTCCCACAAGCGTGGTGCGCCGGTTTCAAATCCCTCCGCAATCGAAAGAAGAGTTCACTGGAAACGCTCCTTAATTTTGTTCCGCTTCAATGGATAGATCATGGCCACAGAGTGGTGCCAACTTATCTCCTACCCCCACTTTTTAAGAAAGCGACCTTTGTATTCATCGGAGAAGGAACCGAGCCTCTGAAAGCAGCCTTTGTATCAATCGGAGGGGGAAGCTAATCCCCGAAAGTCGTCTTTGTTTCCATCGGAAGGGGGAAGACTTAATCTCCCTCTCGTGGCTTCCACAATGCTAAGTCTAAGTCGAGAGATAAAGCAATTATGTGCAGAAAGGCACGACCCTCCTCGCGCGTTGGCCGCAACGTCACGGAAACGATGGGACGCTATTGGATGCGGAGGTGGCGGAGGGATATATGATTCCCTTTGAGGGGCATTTGCCGCTCAAAGGGCTCGTGATAATCGATAGCTCGAGAAGCATTCGGGTAGTGTCCTGTGTCCAATCTCTGCAATGACGACGACAGCCGAACAATAACAATGTCTGGAACTCAGCGCGTGTCCTGTGCCTTGCCAACCCCAGTGCATGGCTATGATCAACATTGGCGGCATATAATCGGCTCCAGATCACGTGGCCGCTTGTTCTGGCTGCAAGTTGAGGGGGTGAACTCTGCTCGTTTTTCTTTATTTTTTTCGGCGACTTCGATTGCGTGTGGTGAAAAACGAACGGGTATTTCACAGGTCATTAACGTCAGGGATCCGTTCTAAGCGGTATTTGCGCAAAATACAAAATCGTTGCATCACCCCTTTAATGATGTGAACCATATCTCTACCAAGAAGGGTAATTTAATTGGGGCATCATTAAAGCGTTATTGCTGTATGAAAGGTCTGTGAATTTCAGTTTTTGTTTCTTTTGATATTTCGTTTTCGCTTTTAACACAATAGGCTGCACGTTATTTTTTTATTTTTCATGGCAACGATTTTTCGTTTTTGTAAGTGTTGCCTTAGCGTGTCAACCTGTAAGGTTGTCCCTATTCTGACATCGTGGGGTGGTAATGGGTACATCTTTTAATACTGTGGAACAGTGCTCGGCACGGCAGGTCTTTCGTCCGATGGCGTCAGAAACACCTCGCTCGAGCACACTGCTCGTGAACGTGCGCGCTCACTCCCCATGCCCGTTACGTCATACATAACGTCCCTCCAAAGTTAGACGTAGTCACCATAGCGGTCTGGGGCACGTCTAGTTCTTGGTGGATTTCTCCTGCGTGGTTCTATAGCTACAGATCCGGGATCTCTAACTGTTGGGTCTTCCTCTGAAGGAGCGTGCTCTGTGCGTCGACAGATATCAGGGCGGTCAGAACCGCCGATTTCCCACGCTGCGGGCGAATTCGACGAAGATGAACGTCGTCGTATGTGGTTGAGGTACCTCCGTACCCCTCCCCGAGCAGTTTCTATCCTCCAAGACCGGTAGCCAATCCTTTTAAGAAGTGTGCCATCGATCCACCTAAGAGTTCCCCTGATGTTGACGACAACCACCGGTTGCCCTTCCTTGAAGGCCTTGGATGCGGGCCTTTTTTCTTGCGGTTGTCGTTCTCGTTCTGGGCATGGCATCAGTCTGCTTAAGTTTGTAGCCAGTTCGCGGCCGAATACCATGAAGGCAGGCGTTTTTCCGGATGAAGTAGACACCGTTGTATGTTGCTTGTAAAGTAGTCATGCAACTCTCAATGACAGAATACCTTTGTTGTCCTTTGCCAACCCTTGTTTTAGTTCGTAGACCATGCGCTCAGCTTTGCCATTTGTAGCCGGATGGTGGGGAGCACTGGTTGCGGCTTAAATGACGCAACGGGCGCGGGGAGTGAGCGCGCACGTTCACGAGCAGTGTGCTCGAGCGAAATGTTCCTGACGCCATCGGACGAAAGAGCTGCCGTAGGTGAACACCGTTCCACAGTATTAAATGATGTACTCATCAACTGGCGACAAATAAGGCAACGGCTCTGCTGCCTTGGAAAACATAGCTACCCACGGCTCTAAGGAGGAGTTCTCCGGAAAGGCCTGTTCGTCGTGGGCGGAGCGGCTACGATATTACTTCAAAGCAAACTGCTTCGGGGACGACACAAAAAGGCGCGCCGTGCTCCTGGCACTGTGTGCTCCGACCACATTTGAAACAGTGAAAACCTTGGTGGCACCAAAGCCGCCAAGTGAGTTTTCCTTCGAGGAACTCGTCACTTTGCTCCAAGTTCACTTCAATCCGCGCTCGTCGGAGCTCTTCAGACTGTGCAGATTTCAACGAAGAGACCAGCTACTGGATGAGACCGGCACTGCATTCGTTGCAGCACTAAAAACACTTGCAGCAGATTGCAATTTTGAAACGGCACAGCCGGCTGCGGCCAACACCTCTATAGCTGAACTGCCAAGCCATTCGAACGCCATGGAATCTGCTGGAACCGCGGCAAGTGGTGCGACTTCCACCTCGGCCAACGTGACAATGCTCCCTATAGACATTATGCTTCGCGATCGTTTTGTTTGCTGGCTTCGAGACGAACACCTGCAACAACGCCTCTTTGCAAAAAAAAAAAAGGACCTGACGTTTCTCAAGGCCATTGATATAGCCGCACGAGGGGAGAACGCCAAGGACCACCAGCGAAATATCAAGCAAGACTTCCAGGAAGTCAACGAAGCAGAAAAATCACTTCTGACACACCGACGGCACGACGATGCCACCGCAACTTCATCAACGCCGTGTTATGGCTGTGAAGAGCTCCACAGCTCGAGATCATGCAAGTTCCGGACGTCGCAGTGCAGATACTGCAACAAAGAGGGTTATATTGCAAAAGCCTGTTTGAAGAAAGAAATGTCATCTGGCAAGAGCGCCGTTCACCTGGTTGCACCACAGAGAATTTCTGTCTCGGCTGCTAGTCAGTTAAGCTCACTGCACGACATCAACTAATTGAGAAGTAGGCAGACGACAAGGGAAAAACTCGTGGTGAGCCTCCATGTGGAAGGTGTTCCTCTTCAATTCGAGCTGGACTCGGTGGCGGCATGTTCACTCATCAGCGAAGAAACGTTTCGCGCAGCTTGGCCCAGGCAACCGCCTGAGTTTCATGCGATAACGTCACCCTGCCCACCTGGTCGGGTCAAGGTCTGGAATCTCTCGGCACATTTCATGTGTGGGTACAGTAAAACAGCTTCAGAGTGAAGTTGCCGCTCCTCGTAATGAAGTGTCCTGGCTGCAATCTGCTTGGCCGTAATTGGTTTGAACCTCTTGGTATTGGACTGAGCAGTGTTCGTCAATTGTTTTACGACAAAAGCTTGATTGATATAATTGAAAAACACGCTCGAATTTTTGAGGGTGACTTGAACCAGTACAAGGGTCCGGCCGTAAGTCTGGAGCTGCAAGGACCTGCTACGCCCAAGTTTCTAAAAGCGCGAACAGTGCCGTTCGCACTGAAGCTGCAGCGGTTGAAGCAGAAATACAGCGCCTCACGGACCAAGGCTTCCCGGAGCCAACTCAACACTCAGAGTGGGCCATACCTGTTGTGGTGGTCCGGAAAAAGGACGGCACAATTCGACTATGCGGGGACTAGCGCAGCACTGCCAACCCCGTCACACAGAAGGCTGCGTACCCTCTACCAACCTTGTCAGAAGTATTGGCAAAGCTCCGTGGAGGCAGGATATGTTCTACGTTAAACCTTGCAGAAGCTTATCAGCAACTCAAGGTCACGTGCACCGAGATCACTGCTGACATACTATAAACACAATCAAGGGCCTCTATCGGATCAAGCGCTTGCCCTTTGGAGTGTCAGCAGCACCGGCAATTTTTCAGCGGTGCATGGATACCACACTGGCAGGGTAATCAGGAGTCAGCGCCTACCTGGACGATGTCTCGTCTGTGGCTCCACACCGAAGGAGCACGCTCAGCGTCTAGACTCCGTCCTTTCACGGCTCCAAGGAGCCGGCCTGCGACTACAAAAAGCCAAGTGTCGTTTCGGTGTCGCCGAAGTCACGTACCTGGGGCACCGATTCGACTCAGCCGGGATCCAGACCACAGAAGACAAGCTGGGAGCAATCAAGGAATTGCCCGAACCGACCTCCAAAGTCACTCTATAGTCATTCCTCCGAATGCTTGCATATTACGATCGATTCTTGGAAAACAGAGCCACGGTGGCTTGTGCACTAAACCAGCTGCTTGAAAAGAACGTTTCCTGGAGATGGGAGAAACAGCACGCTGGCTCCTTTCAAGAACCTCATGATGTTGGTACTAGACAAAACAAACTTGGCTCACTACGATGACACAAAGCCACTTCTTTTGTCTTGTGATGCTTCACCGTAAGGCGTAAGATCAGTTCTGGCTCAAGTGGATCAAGAAGGCAGGTAAGCTCCCATCGCCTTCGCATCGATTAGACCGAGAGAGGTTGGCGGTGGTTTTTGGAGTCATTCATTTCCACCAATACGCCGCTGGACGCACGATGGTTATTGTCACTGACCATCCGCCCTTGCTCGGCATCTTAAGTTCCCAGAAGCCTGTCCCCCAGGTTCTCTCTCCAAGAATGCGACGCTGGTTCATTAACTATGGTTCATTAACTAGTCGGCTACCCTTGCCCGACAGCGAGGATGAACCGTGTCCTCCAGGTGATGTGCTGATGATTGAGGCGCCAATGGGTTTGCCCCTAATTGTCAGCAGGATCACACAAATGACGCAAGTGGATCCAGTTCTATCCCGAGTTTTTCAAGCTTTACACCGAGGAACTCCTCATCAGAACAAATAGGCGATGTTCCTGACTTTTAAAAAGAAAACCACCGAGTTGTCGACACAGCGAGGATGACTGATCTGGGGATCCAGGGTTGTCATTCCAACCGCTGCACGTGCCGAAGCAATGAAACTGCTCCACACAGGACACAAAGGAATTGTGCCCATGTATAGTTGACGGCTCGCAGCCACTTTTGGTGGCCAGCCATCGACAAAAAAAAATAGAAACGACAGTTGGCAAGTGTGCTGCCTGTGAGGAGTCCAGACCGCTTCCTCACAAGGTACCCTTGCCAACATGGGGTCAACCGTCGCAGCCCTGGGATACCATACACCTGGACTTCGCGGGTCTTTTGGAGGGGCACATATTTCTCATCATTGTAGACGCATACACCAAGTGGCTTGAGGTGGGCTACATGGCATCTGCCCCCTCCGCATCAGTCATTCGAGGGTTGCGAGCTCTATTTGCAACATTCGGACTACCAAGGAAAGTAGTGCCCGACAATGGATCTGTCTTCGTGTCAGGCGTAATGACTGACTTCGATCACAAAAACAGAATTGAAGCCATAACTGATGCTCCCTAAAATGGCCAAGCTGAGTGCAAGGCCTACGAACTAAAACAAGGGTTGGCAAAGCAAAATAAAAAAAAAAACTTCTGTAATTGAGAGTTGCGAGGCTACTTTACATACAACATACAACGGTATCTACTTCAACCGAGGAAACGCCTTCCTTCATGATGTTCGGCTTTAACTGACTTAAGCAGACTGATGCCATCCACAGAACTGACTGCAGCGCTTGAACTGCATATACTTCCTCCTTCTGTATATATTGCGATGACCTTGAGTTTGAGACTATATAAACAGGTGGACTAAGGAAACGAGCTGGCTGAGTTTGAGACGTCTTCGTGCCTATTTCTTGTCCCTTGTATGTTTTGACGCTTCTTTTCTACAGCAGTCTCAATTTAGTTCAACATAATTATAGGAGGGTGCATACATCTCTCGATTTCTCGTTTGCACCTGGTGTAATATTTGACGTATTCCCTGTTCAAATTGATTGACTAGGTATATGAGTTTACTTCCTCGCGGAGAAAATGAGAACCTAACCTTGCCAAGTAAATTTAGGATATCAGCGAATCGAGAAGCATAGTTAATTCTGAAGCTCAACACAGCAGACTGCAAAGAGTCCTGAGCATAACGTTCTCGTGCTGAAACTTCATGCATATATTATCTTTCTGTTTCTGGTCAAAGAAAAAAAAAAAAGCTATCCCTGCCTTCTATGCTTCTGGTATGGTATTTCACACGTGGTAGGGGTAAAAAAAGCATGTGCGCTTCGTTTATGAATAGATTAGTATATTTTGCGTAGCTCCCAAGATCAGTGGGCTGCGCCCTCCTTCGTCGGAGAAATGGAGATCGACTGTGCAACAAGGTCACATAGACAGAAATTTAAATGTAAATAATTGAAATTAAATACACTTTTGTGCGTTTTTTTAACCACGTATAACGCGTATGTATCTTAAATTTGTTCTTGTGATGAACCCAGTCATTCTAACAAGAACTGCTATTGTGTCATCTATTATGTAGTGTTATGTAGAGCATTTGCTTTTGTCTAAGCGCAATGTTATTTTATGTGTTACGTTAATATGCACTTGCTTAGATCTATTAGGCTGTAGGCGTGTAATATAGTCCATTCCATGCACCTATGCTTATATGTGCTATGCTTCATAGTTCCAGTTATGTCTGGGTCATTGTTGTTCCGCGAGTATCAAGAAATAAACCGCTCAATCGCCAATTGGATGGGTACAAAACACACAGCGGGCCAGTCCGGTACTGCTCTACAACCTAAAGACAACATCCACTGCGTCTATATCCCTCGAATGACTTAGGAGATACAAGCTCTACATGTAGTCTGAAAAGGGAACACGGAGAATGACGTAGTTCGACATATGTTTTAGCAGAAAATATAGCGCACTGGGACACCTAGCATAACGTTACCAAGTGAAACGTCATAGTCATTGTCGCAGCGCAGACTGTTTTTTTTTTTTTTTTTAATGTTTCGACATATTTTCAGTCTTTCTAACTCGACGATTGCGGAGGCTGACTGTCCAATGTGCTTCCCGGGAAAGTAGAGGCACCAAATGTCTTAGCGTGTAGGACAATGTACGCCGGGCCACTTACACTTTTTCTCGAAGAGGACGCAGAGGTCGGTGACGGGTTTCTTCTTGTAGCCGCACACGACGAAGCCCATAAGCCCTCCGATGCACCTGTAGTACACCTTCAGCATCTCCTTCGATGTCCTATTGAAGTAGGGCTCCGATGTAAGCGGCACGAACGGGTTGGGCTCCAGACACAGGTTGCCGGCGTAGTAGTGCGCATACTTCACTGCGCATGCCGAACGGGCGTGCAAGAGTGGTGGACGTCAAGGTTTCGTAAGACTTTCTATGCTTCCCCACTCTCTCCGGCACATGCACATATGTGCTGTCGGGTGCGAATGATACTAGAAGGGCGGAGCCCGTGGCCTTCGATATATGCTGCGCTAACTAGAGGCTCTTTGGGACCAAAAAACAGTGGAGTGGAAAGGGATGCTGCGAGGGCGTCGACACTCAAGAAGAGGCTCAACCTTGTAATGTCCCCTCCACTTCATTGCGCAGTTTTATCAATTTTTAGGAGGCTAAAGGTAGCGCAGCATGAATCGAAGGTCATGAGCTCCGAAAAACGAACGGACTGAACGATTTTTCGTACACGTTTTCAGCCTTCTCACTAAACTACCGAATGCGTCGCAAAACGTAACTCCGACGTATTCGCCTTTTGCGCGTGAAGCATAGGCTTATAAGACTTCAATTTTGTAATAATTTGACTAACATTTTAGTCAAACAAAAAACGTCTGGCTTCCTACGTTGCCTAACGCGCTGCCCAACCATTCTCGGAATTCGAAATTCATTGATATACATCATACAACTATGGGAAGGCCCATAATTATGAAGGTCTGCTAAGATTCGCAGATAAGAGGTGTGACTGCTATGACATTTCAGCCTAACTCAGTGCAGATGTCTACTGAAGACAAACGTCTTCTGCGCTTCATTTTCTTCCACGCTATTGCGTGTAGCGCCACCGTGCCACGCGAGTCCGCCGTGAATCGAAATAATTTAGAACTACCCTTGCGATGTGTTGCAATCATACTATCAAATCTGTAACGTCGTTTTAGGGTTCATAGCCATGCGTGCAGTTTGAATAGTTAATTATCCCAATTGTCAAAAATAAAGTTGTAGCTTCAGATAAAGGCTGCCCGTAATTCGAAACTGTACGTTTAAATCGCGATAAGAAAGCTGTGAAGCTCACCCTCTCTCTGCAATCTCTCGAAGCAACAATAGGCGAGGCATCAATAAACAGTGTGTTCAACAACGAATGGAATTAGTATCCAGGAAGGGGCTCTTAAAGCAAAAACGTGCTGCATTAAAAAAAAAAAAAAAATAAAAAAAAACGTGATAACGTTACGCACCGCTGGTTGACGTCAGGTTACAAGCTAATTAGCGAATCTTACACCAGGAACACACTAATTAACTAATGAACTATTCAGAATATGTCATAGCTGCTTTGTGAATTCAAATAACTCAATTAGGCTCAATCGAAATGCCGAAAGTTTGAACTTAAGAACAAAAGGGACAATTAAAAAAATAAAGAAAAAGAATAGGAGGTATAGATACAGGCGAGTTGGCTTGGAAAAATTATGAACTAATTGTAAACCGAGGGGAAACAGATACCGCAACTAAGACGCAATAAGGTAATGGTTGTCGCATACAAAAGTTATGCCAGCTTGTGCCCCGGATACGAGTGGAAAATCATCGCCAGCCGATCTGACAGCGTCGAGGCAGCTAAGGGACACGTGCCTGCAAAAATAAGGCGAGCTAGGCACTGGCGTCTGGCATGCAGCTTTCGGTGCTTTATTTTCCCTAGTTTCGGTATGGTGGACTGCGGGCAGCCCAACCTCGCCACTAAATAGCGGAAAGACTACCGTGTTTACTCGACTAATAACTGCACTATTTATGAACAAGGCGGCCGCGCGTCTACTTTCCCGCAAAGCACATATATAGCCAATCGTCGCGTTGCGCATAAATAACATAGCGAACAACTAGATCGAGAAAATAAGTCTCCATACAAATGCAATTTTCACAGATGGTATCTTCGCGCGAAGACGTTATCTCTGTCCTGTAAACCGCTGGAATCCCGCTGTCGATCGCTGTGATTGGCAATCCGCGTGCTCCGCGGAAAAGGAAACCCTCAGGTTTTCTTCGTAAACAGTGCGGTTATTACTCGAATAAATACGGTATATTGATTTATATTACTCTAACGACTAATATGGCATATTTTGTCGACATGCAACGCATTTCTTATTGAAATGTGCTAGATAAGGCGAATATGTGAAAGGATATTGAAGTGATCATTAGTACTTTTGATCTCTACCATAAAATTCACCACGGTCGATAACGTTTTTTAAAGCTGTTTTCAGTCTTTGGTGAAACATCCTGCGTACTTAATGCACGGTGGACAGTGTTCTAACATAAATATTTACACCCATTTTTGGAAACGGTTCGTACAACCTTTTAGATATTTCTTGCCGCTGTTTACGAAGTTGTTTCCTATAAAATGGCCATGGACTCACCATTACTAGAATCTAAGGAGGAAGAAAGAAGATAGAGATATTAAAACGAAATACACGGGAAACACTGGAAATACGTAAATAAAGGATACGCGAAAGAACCGTATATAATAAAATAAAACGCTTAATTTTTCTCCTCAGATTTAAAACGTGTCATGCCTTAATGAACGTTAAATTATAATGAACCAATTTGGCGTAATTGAAAGGGCAACCTAGTGTTATCGTAAACGGCAAACCTAAAAAAAATAAGAAAAAAACATGATAAAGACAAATGCAGAAAGACAAGCTCAACGAAATAAAACCCCACACTTACGACCTGTTAGCTTCTTCTTTGCTGCGAAAAAAAAAAAAATGCGGAAATGAATGTGAAGCGAACTGGATAATGCCCTTGTATTCACAAATTCCTTGTCTTTATACACGTTCCACTACTTGACTAACGAGGGGTGATGTTTTTTGGTTCCTAGTTTAGAACTGCAAATAGTGTTTCAGCGATGTGTCAGCATATAAAAAAATCTTTTTTTTTTCGTGACTCGGGATGGCAGTCTAATGCATATTAATAAACATTCCCCTTTACGCTTGGTCGAGAATGTAGTAATTTAGTATTCAGCGTTAACAACTTCCAGTTAGGTTCTGAAAATTGCGGATTTGGTAATTAAAACTTCCCCGGTTTTAAATTTTGGGTCTTTCGAGCGCGAACAAAGAAACTGAGAGTGGGGAAGAACGTGTTAAATTTTCCTAATTGCACGCCGTCGCTCGAGACAAAAGCCGTGGAACAAAGGTGAGCGCTAAGTTTTCCGTTAGACTGCTGGCTTTTTGTCGGAGCGCTAACTTCATTATACCGAAGCAAATCTTTGAATAAAATACAACCATTTAATATAGGATAACGAAGGCTCGCATTTTGGCGGTTATATTGGCATAATGAACTTGTAACGACAAATGTTTCCGTCGGCCAGAGACATGGGTTTATGCTAGCGAATTCCGGGTATGACTTAAACGCATGTATAATATTAGACAAACATAATTTGCAATAAAAACCCAAGCTTGCCTTACGGTATCTGGGATTGATTGATAGATAATATACAAGCAATTTTTTTTTTATTTTCTAAGATGAATGGATATGATGAAATATGTCACTTTTTTATGTCCTTGCCATTTTTGTTTCGTAATTATCATAATACGTTTGTGCGTACCAATACTTCAAATTAGTTTTTTTTTTATTTTGTTCGCTAATACTTTTGAGTTTAGTGGGTGGAACCAATGAACGAGGTGGTTGGTGCACAGTACAAGACATTTAAGCGGGCCTAATATTCCATTCGTATTTTCACAGGCGTTTGCATATAAATATCACCCATCGTGCTTTATCTTTTCTAAAATGAATGTGGAGTTAAAAAGTCCTACATAATATGCTTCCTAGATTTTTATCTCGTTGTTGCTCTTTGGGAATATTGGGGCAAATGCCCGTGATAATTTTGAACAACTTAACAAGGTTAGAATAAATAGGTTTAGTAAAACGGCGGAGTGGAAAGTCTTGTGAAGTAGCAGGTTCAAAGCGAAAAAAATGTCCATTAAAGTGCGGAAGTGTTGGTAATTTTGATTTTTCTAATACGGGATTAAGGAAAATTTTTCCCGCTCTTGTGCAAACAAATAAAACGACAACAGATAAACTGTTCAACAGGTCCCCACTTTCTTTTAACGCGTTGAAGGCGCAAGGGTGAAATAAAAAAAAAGATTAAATAAATAAACATTTGAGACGCCTGTACAGATCACAATTCGTTTAGAAACATATAAAAAAAAATAGAGGATACGTATTTGTATCAAATAGCATATCAATGGTAGTATTAATGGGATGTTATGGGTAGACGTGAAGGGGTTCCCTCAATTGTTCATTAAAAATTGTTCAAAATTATGACCGGGCACCCTGACGTTTTAACGTGAATGTAGATTGAAGGTTGGAATCCACGTGATCATTACTATAAAAAAACGTTTACTATTTTAAACAGTCCTCTATTTTTCCCATTCCAACATGCCCCTGAGAGAAGCAAATATTTAATACTACTAAAAATGTATAATGAGATATTAAAAAGGGCAATATGACCATATAAATATAAATTCCTTTAGAATAAAAAAATATTTTTATAATAAATAAATTTGTTTCCTATACTTTACTAGCGATGTTTGACTCGCACCAGTGACATCGCGAACTTTTGTTTGGGCAAAGGTCCTAATTTTTTACCAAAAATGTCCGAAATTAAATTATCAGGAGGTAATTGTTGTCACCATACTAATGTAGCCTAGTTACTATGTCAAACGTTTAGAGAAATACTTCTTTACATAGAGCAGGAAAATTGGTATTATAAATAGGACAGTGGCTTAAATGATTCATACCTGGTAACTTGGGCTTCACAATGTGAACAACTTTAGCAACTGGTTCTGGCACGTACTGGGGTTGGTCATCTGTCAGTACATAAGAATAAAGTACATAAAGTGTTAATATACTTCAGGTTCAAATCCTGTCCAGTGGTCGCGTTTATCTGCATTGATAGGGTGGTTGCGCTATAGTTTTTTTTTCTTCTTTTCGAGGTCAGTGTTATACTGAAGTCTGCAGTAATTTGAATTTCGCTGCACAGAGGCTGTTGTTATTACATCTCTGGAATCAAACTCTTCAGTATTAACGGAATAAATGTATGTCATATTAGTAGAAATATCATGCAAGAAAGTTGAATACAACTGTAAAAATTCTGGCTAGCTGGTGAAACTTTCAACATTCTGTAAATCCAAGAACTAAGATTGACACCAAATTTGCCTTCTTCTAAAACACTAATGGCTCATGATGATGAGACCCCTATAAGTGTATCTCGTCTCTCTTTTTTTTTTTGTCTTCGCTTTTGTGTTTGTATTCTTTAATGAAGAAAGCGTTCTTGTTTGATCAACCATTTTTCTATTAAGGCATTGGGAATACAGGTTTGTAAAAATGATAAAGCCAGACACTACAGTAATCATGGCGTAGTTTTACGGACTAAATTCTACGTATATGAACATTCTAAAAAAATGGACAAACATAATATTTTGTGTCGGTTACTGAATCAAGTGCGTGTTGAAAGGTGGTCATTTTGTTTCAAGTCGCAGCATTCATCCAGTGTACGTCTTAAAAAAGTAAAAGGTTTGAATTTGAATTAGTAACGCCGGCGAGCTGCGCCAAGCGAGGCCATGAATGCCTTCACGCGTTGCGTTCTACCTACGAATGAACCAATCATGCTTCGTTACCCGGAAGAGATATACATTGACAATTCTTTGCTCGAATTACTGGATTAAACACATTGCGGAACAAGCCGTATTTCCTACATTTACCGACAACTTAAGAAACGCAGGGCGTTACGAGTCGTCCCGAGCATCTCATTATTGCACCACAGCCAATGAGAGGGCAGCATATGCCGATAATAACGCCGAAGAACCAATCACGAAGTAAGAAAAGCTAATTAAGATATTAGGCCACGCCCTGCGTTTCTTAAGCTCTCAGTAACTATGCGCAGCGCAACTTCGTCTGCTTGTTGGCGAAGGGGTTGCGGCGACGTCAAAACGCCGAGTTCCAGATTGGCTCCGATTGCAAGGATGGCGAGCAGATTTCAATGCAGCTAGCGTTGAGGTCTACCCACTAATCCGTCCTATCAGAACCAATCAGAGCTCGGCGTTGTGACGTCACTGCAACCCTCCGGCGCATGAAGCAGACGAACTTGCGTACCGCGTAAACGTTTTGAATAATCGCCTTCTGTGCGCTGCCATCTTTGTCTGCTGGGTTGTGGAAGGCATTTTGAGTGCGCGCAGTTGGTCTCTTTCGCGATATATGAGACGACACGCAATCCGTCGCCTTTGTGAGAAGCGCTGGAAAGGTCTATACAGCGACCAGTGTAAAGCCCCGACAGTGTTCTGAGTGCCCGTTGTATCGTACCGTCCCCGGAGGCGTACATGGCAGTGGTCGACAGGTAGTAAAACATGGCGACGATGACCGTTAGGCGCATCATTGCTTTCACCTGAAACAAAAAAAGAAAAAGAAAGTAAAAAATATAAGTCGTTTGTGAGAAAGAAAGTGCAATAAAGTAATAAAGAGGGATTAAAAGCAACTAGTGAGAGGAAGAAAGGAAGCTCAGTGAAAAGTCGTTTCAAAGCCATTAAAAGATAGCTAACATCTTTTCTTTTTTGTATAGAAAACAAAACAGTGCTCAATGAGTCTTCTCTCTGTTTATGCGACATTCCATGAGCCTGTCTATTTTTTTCGGCGCTTGTCTACGATCATGAATCAACTGACCCATATTACCACATTAAATGTTATAGAACCTGTAAACTTGTATAAAACCAGACCACACTTTCGCCCCTAAGCAAGGAATATACTATGGTCGTTTACGGTTTGTGCGAAATACATATTAATCTTAGGTTGATATCGTTCACTTTTATTTATCAGATTTTGTTTTTAATATACAATGTGAACACTTCAGTCCCTTATAGCTTTTGTTTCCTTTACTTTCAAACATTTTGACTTCATGTCTTAATCAACAGTCTGCTCAGAGCTCTCGTCCTTAAAACGCTTTTTGTACGTTTTAGTAATATTTTTTATGGAATGCATTTAAAGGGGTTATGAAACGATATTGGGTTGGGATTTTCCGTGTCCTTACAGAGGCGTACTGTTCTTAGTCTGGCCCAAGTCGCACGGACCGCCACTAATTCAAAAGTTTCTTGGTCGCGGTGAAATCGCGAGAAGAAAAGGGGCTATTTATTTTAGTCTTGCCTTCGTAAAGCTTGATGACGTAATTGTGGGATCGAAACCGCCCGCCTGGCGACAGTCGAGCGGGGCTCATGGATTGGACGCGAGAACTGCGTGAGCAGTCGACTTTGGTTCGTAACAACTAATGCCTCGGCGAACGCTCGGGTAGTGGCTCGTGTCCAACGACTGCGGTGATCAGAAGAGCCGAACTCGAACGATCCCTGGAGCTGAGCACGCGCTTTCTGCGTTGTAAAAAAATGGAGTAGTATTTTTCCCTTTAAAGGGCCACTCCGGTCCATAGTTTCGATTTTGGGATTATGACTGTTTTTAGCGCAGCCAGCGTCCCTGAATCGCAAGGTGTAATTTTTTTTCTCGTTAGCGTGTGTAGTTTTAAAGTTATCGACGCCTCTAAGTTCTGCTTGGGACGCGGCCGACAAAACCGGAACTAGCCGCTCGAGGCCCCGGCAACACTGGAAATCGTGGACGTGACGTCAACATCGTTCTCGTTCAACGAGTACGCAGGCCAAGCGGCACCTACCTCTTTTGCGCTAGCCGTCTAAAGATAGAAGGTAAGCTGATTTTGTTTTAATTCTGTATACGTGGTAGTTATCCAGCATATGTATCAAGAGTTAGTGCGTATACCCAAAAGCTAGCGACTGGGAAACCCGTCAACTCGTTCGGTGCCGCACACGGCGGCCGCCGCTGAGCGTGCACTATGCCGTACTCGTCGCTTGTATACCCAAAAGCTAGCGACTGGAAAACGAGTGAACTCGTTCGGTGCCTTACTCAGCGGCTGTCGCCGTGTGTGCTGTCTCTCGTACTCGTCGCTAGGCCTAAATTGTCATCGGGGCTCCGTGGATGGAGCGGCGTTGCTCCACGCCGCGCTGCCAGTGACATACAGTACTGGGGGCCCTCTCGCTTTCGCGCTGCGGGTCAGTCCCAGACACGAAGCTTTGAAGCTCTCCGGCGCGGGCCGCGGCGCCCGAACAGACGTGTGCTGGGCTGTACACGTCTGTTTTTTCGTTCTTTTATCCTCAGGCGCGTAAAATTCGAATTTGTAAGCTACGACACTAATTTACCACATAAATGCGTCTAGGTGGTGAATCTAATTTGTAAAATAAAAAAATAAAATAAAAAACTTGCCGCACTAAAAGAAAAAGAAAAACAAAGTTCATTAGGCAGACATTTTCTTCTCAAAGCTAGCAAAAGTTTTTGTGGGTGAGAGGAAAGCAGAGAACGTTAGCAGGGTGAGAAAAACACTTTCTTTCCCTTCCACATTCCCACCCCCACCCACAACAATTTTTTTATTAGAATACATAGGACTTTAAAAGTTTTCCTTCGTAACTTTTTACTAAGGCAAGTGTTTTTGTTTTTGGGGCATTTTTAACTATTATATTTACCTCCAGTCGAACTTGGGTAAATTAGGGCCGGTTGCACCAACGCCGCTTAGCGCAAAGCGGAGCTAAGCCGGGCACCTAAGCTAAGTTTCGGTTTCGTTCGGTTGCACCAAAATCGCTTATCGCTAAACCTAGCACTAAACTACGCTTATCTTAAGCGCTCAACATTGGGCGCTTTGCTTTTGGTTGTTTCTTAATCCTGGATTTAAAACATGGCGGCTGGTTTGGTTTGTGGCGGTCGACGCGGTGGACGAAAATGGTTGCACAAAGTGTTTTAGGCTTTTAGGCTACAACAGCGTGAAAGTCTCGACAGAATGACCTTCGATTGTGACAAGGATGCAAAATATTGTCGCGTGACGTGTTTATCGACCTTTGTTTTCAAGCTGACTCTTCACTCTCAGTGCGAGTTAGCCCTAACCGGGATACGTACGGAGCTGTGGGGCTCACGTCTGTCTTCCCGTTGGTTCAATCAATCAATCAATCAATCAATCAATCAGTTTATTTTTTTCTTTCAAGGGGTACACACTCCTTGAAATGGTACCTTGGCGCAAAAGGCGATCGTGTCGCCTGACTGGGCACCAAGGTCCAGCGGGGGGGAGGGGGGGGGGGGCGGGGGGGCAAAGTCCAACAGTAACGGCACTAAGGGCTAAACTTTGACAAGAGAAAAAATACGGATACAAGATGAAATGGATACACACTCTTGACAAGAGGAAAAATATGGATACAAGATAAAATGGATACACACACACATACACACAAGAGATAATGGATGCACACATAAAATAAAATTGTAAAGAAGAAATACTAGCACACATTGATGTTGTTTATGCAGACATTGTCGTAAAAAACAAAGATTAAAAAATAATATAAAACATCAAGCAAAAAAGTAAATATATGAAAATAAAAAAGCACTTCGGTAAAAATTCATAAAGGGAAGAAGCTAGATTACAAATTCATAAATTCCAGGCAGATATAAAAATAGCAGTCTGGCATTGTCCATACACTAAAAATCTATAAATAAACGTGATCACAAAGGTATACTAGGTTTGTAATAAAAGAGGATGCACAAAAAATGCTAGTTAAAATACTTAAAAATGTATTAGAACATATCTATAGAATTATCAACTCATTGGCAATCAAAAAGGAGCGCAGATTTTTTTTTAATGTAGTTTTGTTTCCAGTAATTATAAAATTATTGCCAACTGCATTTAGGAGCTGGGGAACCTGAAAATTGATCATTTGTTTTCCGTAGTTAGTCCTAATAGATGGTAGTCTGTACGTCCTCTTTGCCCTTAAATTATATTCAGACAAATTTGCAGGAATGAGGCCAATTAGGATTTTGTCAACGAGCTTATTCGTATGTATACCTTACTGATTTTCGTATAACTGTAACGTATTGTTATTTACCAGCTTGTTTATTTCTCCTTGCAACGCATATCCTTCAATCCGATCAGCGCGTTGAATAGTGGCAGTACATGATCTCGGCGATGAGCTGATTGTCGACACTTCTGCCGTTTGCATCAGATTGCGGCGCTTTTAAATTATAAAACAGCGAAATTCAATTTCTTTCGTTTTCTGAGTTTGAATTTTCCTTGTCTCGCGAGTAGAATCTTGGCTTCAGAAAACTGTATCGTTCCATAACCGTAACTTTTCTGGTGATCGCGCTTTTTAGGAATATTTTGCTTTATATCTTTCATTCGTGGCGACGACAACTTATATTCGTGGCAACGACACCTCGACGACTTCTATTCGACGATTTCTGGGCATTTTCGCAGCTGCCGTGGCGAGTTCGTCACTGTTTTGAACTTCATCGGTCTCAGGCATGACTTGATTTTAGTAGTCATCTTACCTGCCTACTATACTTATTCTCGATGATGTTTTGTCTTCAGCGATGTAGCGAGTAGAGCGTCCTTCTCGCGTTCGGTGAGATCTGGGGCCCCCGATGGCTCCTTTATCTCAAAATGTGAGCACGAACACTACTGTCACTGTCAAAATATTCTGTTATCAACCGATATTAAACACACAATCACAGATGTAAAGAGCATTCGTGTTTATTTAAAGCGTTGACTCCTGTTTTTGAAAGTTAAGCGAAAGAAATGATTGATTGGGAGACCTTTAATTCGTTACTCACCGAAGAAATACAGCGAAAAGCAGATGCCGACGACGGCTACTACAGCAGGATTTTTTGTTTACATCACGAGATTCCTCTCCTCCAATCGTATTCGTCCCTCTGAGCATTCCCTAGTTTGCTCTGTTTGTCCCTACATTCCCTAGGCAAATCCAGCGTTTAGCTAGGGGCGCTTCTGTAAACCCGGGTTAACGTTGGTGCAACCGGAATTTAAACCCGTGCTTATCCGAGCTCGGTTTAGGGCGCTAAGCCGACTTAGGAAAGAGCCGCTTTGGGTTAAGGTAAGCGACGTTGGTGCAACCGGCCCTTAGTGTTGTAACTTACAAATCCGAACTTTCGCGATTTTGTTAAGTCCTTTATGGTATCCACAAGGGCAATGTTAATTAATACTGCTGCGTAACGGGTTCGAACGATTGGGAGGCGAATGTTTATATCGCATGATCGAGCTTCACGCGCCGGCTGTTCGCTAGTAGTCGTTATGGACCTGTGTACTACGCACGAGATTGCGTAGTAAACAAGCAGTGACGCAAAGCAGAACATTCTGTTTTCCTTTTCATTATAAACTTCAGTGATTGCAGCTAGTTAGTGGTTGTACTCTACATGTCCACCCTTCCCCGTTCAACGGACATTCAATGGAGCGTGAACGCTCCATTGAATGTGCGAGGCTTTCCAAAGTCCACTCGTCGAACTGCGTTCACCCACACCTTCTCCAATTTCCGATCCGTTAGAAACTTATGAGAAAGCACCTCCGTTGGTTGCGCAGCGGGTTGTCTGAGCAGCCCACAGCGCTACAAGTTGTACTCGGCATCTTCCAAAGAACAGCTGGGCAGTCTTGGGCGCACCGAGTTGCTCGCTAAAACGAGTCTTGGAGTCCTCACAAGTAAATAAACAAAAGGCTATACCGAAGCTACACGGGCTACAAATAAAAGCAACGGCTAAACACGCAATCACAAGCCGAAGTAGTGGTGGTAGCGGCACAAAGAAGCGCGCGCAACGGGTGCGCCCGTCCGGACCGGAGGAAAAAAAGAGAACAATACTGACGTCACGGCCCAATGTTGCTTTAGCGATCGGCAACCCGCTGGCCGCCCGCTAAGGAGCAGCGGCTCGCGGCGGGTCGCGTTTTTATTATCGGCATTAGTTGAGAATGCGGCGTCGCCCGGACGTAATTTTTTGGCTGGGGTCGTATTTTGTGCCACTACAGCGATACCAGTAGTTTATTTCATTTTGAGTTTTGGCCGGAGTTGCCCTTTAAAGAGTAACCGCAAAGAAAAAAAAGTGTTTTTTTAAACGGCCTAATTGGGACAAGCATGTCACAAAACAAATCTTCCACGAAAAAACAAATTTTTTCTAGCAACATTTACGCCACAGGACGTAATTTAGTCGGAGTCACAACTTCTCCCCATTTCAAACTCCCGCTCTTTCGACGCGCGCGGAGTGGCTGTTATACGTCACTCCGTGACGTATAGCAGCCACTACGTGACGTCAAATACCAACTTTGTGGCGCGCGATTTAAAACGGACGAAATAGCCGCAAACTAAAATCAGTCTCGCGCAATAAATATTGCTGTAAAAAATTTGTTTTTGGTGGAAAATTTGTTTTGTGACATACTTCTCCCAATTAGGCTGTTTAAAAATACTTTTCTTTCTTTGCAGTTACCCTCTAAGGAGGAACTCACGTGTCCCATGTGTTCTTTTTAGAAAGTGAGGCCAGTTCCTTCTTCAAAACGGGGATGATATTTGCTCCCCTAAGAAGGGAGGAAAGTTATTTTTGCTCGTGACGAAAAGTTGATCCCCTCAAAAGGGAGGAAAATTGCCGCCCTTTTTTGGAGGAAACTTTTTCCCCTCGTGTAATTGATATAACTTCTGCCAGCTGGCATTCAAAACGGCAAAAAAAAAAAAATGTTGGAGAAGCTTAAATATTTTTTTTTTTTCAATTCACCCTGACTTTCAAACGCTATATCTTAAATACACTAGAGCACTGAACACGCGGAATGAATGGAATACAAGCAGAACACCCAACAACAGCAAAAACGTAACCACACCGAACTTTCGCCCTTCTCTACGTACCAACAAACCGGAGCGCCCCTAGCGGACGCCACCGGCGCCGCGCATGCGCGATGGGGGTGTGGGCAAGAAGCTCGCCGTCGCCCATAAACAAACCATTGAAATGCGATATTGTCGGTGTCGGTGTGAGTCCCCCTGCCCTTTTTCGCGTTCGAATTGTTGATTCTACGTCTTCCTGACGATGTCTGACTACTTGAGCGGCGTCAGCGAAATTACTGAGGCTCGCTACACCGCAAAACTTCGCGTGAATAATGTGACGTGGTGATCCATTCCGCGTGGACGCCGCAGTATGTACGCTAAAGCCTGATTCCCATGATGAGATTTCGCTCGCAATTTTCAGTCGCGACACCGCTCGGGCTGCAAAAGCGTGAACCGTAGCTGAGATGGTCGACGTCGATACTGAAAATCGCAAGCATAATCGGACCAAGTGAATTAGGCATAACAAGTCGGTGATGGTCCCTGGTAACAATGATCAACATCTCCTTGTATCTACTGTTTACATCCAGCCTGCTTACCAACCTTCAAACTGAAGTCTTTTGAGGCCTGCACTTACTTCTTATCGCAAGTACCGGGCCAACATTTGGTCTACGGGCCGGCGTCGTCTAAGAGAGTAGAAGACAAAACGTTCGAAAGAGCAGACGACAGTTCCAACGATCAGGCGGCCGTTTGAACTTGAAGATGCACTGAACGTAGTCCGCAGGTGGTCCGCACAACTTGACGGTTTTCTGGCGTTCATGTTGGAACAAAACAAATAAATCTGATGACCACAAGTAGTCCGTGAATTCAACCCAAAGTGCTTCCCGCCCAAGCAATCGTTGTCCGACGGCGTCTGCTTTTTCCTTTTCACGGCACATATCCAGATTCTCGGACGAACCGAGGACGTGAAAACTGACCTTCAAACCTTTCTTGACTCTTTTGGTACGGCCCCAGTCGCGGCGTTTTGACGAAAAGGCAGGCTTTTGTCTGGTTCCTTTCAAAACAACGCAGGAATACTCGTCTAGCATGGGGACTTCTGCCCACAGCCCCAGACCGGAAGTGCGACCGACACGCCACCACCGCGCCGTGACGTAACAGAGATGAGTTCGTGTATATCTATATATGGCAGTCTTATTTTTGAATCCGACTTGGCTGGTGACTGCCATCATTTGTCGCGCAAACACAGAAAGGCGGAGCAAATATTACTCGTACTTCATACTTATTTGAATTCCTAAACACAACAGCAACCACAACAACGGAAAGCGGAAAAGAGGAGCAAATATTACTGGTACTTAATACTTACTGAATTGCTTTCTCAACCACACAACAACCACCACAACAACCAAAACAACCATAGGCCACAACCACCACCACCACTACCACCACTAACAACAGCTCTTAATTCAACAGTTTTAACAAAGCAAATATAAGTCATTAAGCTAATTCACAAAAATTTTATAATTATATTTTTAAGAGTGGTTTGATGAATCATGTTGAGAATGCAGTGTTGAAACACAATACACTGGTGCTGAACATTGTCATCAAGCTATTGCAATGAAGCTATTTCTTGAATGCGATGTTCAGCACCGGTGTAAGCTATTTTCAATTTTAATGCCTGCACAAGTATTTCAATTGATTTAACGAACAAATAATATTACTTCTTTTAACAAGATTTGTTGCAACAGCAGAGAACAAATATTGGGTTATGCTTTGTCACTGGTATTACAGATATTTAATATTGTTCTAAGTTTCTATATGAAGTGTTTTTCCTAGAATACGTAGGTGCCGGGAGTGGACACACAAACCATGACTTTTGTATCGCGTTAGAAAGCTAAAATTTGACTTTCTTGATCTATTGTAACAGCTTAAAAACATCCGGTTGTACAAGTCAGAAAGTTAAAAAGCCCGTGCGTAGAGTTTTAGTGAATCATTTTGTCACTACCTCAGCTCTATGATAAATTCGTTGTGACCGCGGTTTCATGTTTTAGTACGTTTGCAACCCGCGGCAGAATAAAGCGTTACGAGAGCTAACGCAACGCCATTAGCGACTCTTTCGGAAACTAAACATAACATCCAAAATAAAGGTTCGTTGAGCAACTGTTAGTAATATTCTATTCACGTGTCGCTATCTAAATATAATAATAATTTATGATCGAGTAAGCTCATGTTCATTTTTACTCCTTTTGCAGAAACGTCGAGTACGTTTTGCGACTACTAGGCTTGATGCAACACACGCATGTTGACGCCGGGTTGGCTGGGTCGTGTACAGCCGCGCGCGACCGGATAAAACGAGACAAGATTACGACGTGTTTTTTTTGTTTTTTTTTTTTTTTGCGAGTGCGTACGGTATGCCTCGCTGCCTTTTCTTGGGAAGCTTATTCGGGAATAAGCCTGCCAGCAGATGTCGCCACCCGTTTGTTGGGAAAGTAAACATTTTCGGAAGCTCGCGCTATCCTTTTCCTTAACTGGCGACGCTTCGTGCTCCAAAGTAGCTAGCACCCTTGAGTCACAACGCGCAATAACTTGGGCTCTTCGGGTGTTTGGGAACAATATTCACTGAGAGGAATGAGCGGAAATGCGTCAACTTGTGCTCTTGGGAGAAGAGGATTAGATTGCGTCCGAGGCGGAAGGAAAACTTTTCACGTGACGACTCCTTGTAAGCACAAGCTCCCATGGCCCGACATAACATACTGACATAGACTCAGGAAGACGGAAACATACTACACTTATCTAAGGACCTTCGACGTTGAACAAACAGCGAAACCGGTGAGCCGATTGTCTTTGAGTCACATCCAAACGAAGAAGCTATTTCTCATGTTTTACACTTATGTCGTGTGAGCCGGCGAAACGACCGTTCAGCACAGTTCACTGTTGCCCTAGTCCCACTAGAGCGACAAACAGAAGCAACCGACACCGACAGGCCTCAAACATGTGCCATATGCACGCCATGGCACCTTTGTTAGGCTTGCAATCATTCCTGGTTGCTTCACGAGCACCTAGAGACGGCAAGCCTGCCAGAGGTACCATCTCGTGCGAGTTGCACGTGTTTTAGGCCTGTCGGTGTCTTTTGCTTCTGTTTGCCGCTCTAGTGGGACTAGGGAATTTGAGACGCACAAGGCTTCGGCGTAAACAGGAAGATCTGAGTTTTGGTACATGTACTGTAAATAAAGAGAGCACAGATTACTGCCTCAAGGTATTAAAAAGTAATGGCAAAGTAATTTCATCACTTTTGAAAAGGAATTGTAATGTAATGTGATTACTTTTATTCTCCAGAGATTTACAATTTAATTTCATCATATTGCTGCTGTTTTGAGTAAAGTAATTAGTAATGTAATGTAATCTAATCACTTTTTTAAAATAATTTTACCATCTCTTGAATTATCCGTTCCTTCATACCGCGGATCCATCCTCCCTCCCCCACTTTGCCCAGCAACCTGAATGGTATGTCTGATTTACTTATGACCTGTGCCGCACGCAGTCGCTCGTCGCAAGGCGGTGCTCCTTCTTGTCGACTGAATATGCTGTTACTGTTTTGCTCATAACTCAAATGAACGGTGCACGGATTATCTTTCGATGCGTGGTACGTACGTTTCACTTTATGAGTATACGTTTCTCGCGGAGGTAACGCGGGTATGACCTTCATAGTGAGACTATATAAGGAAGTTGACTAAATAAACGAGTTAGCTGAGTTCGAGACGTCGCCCAGTCTATTTCCTGTCCCTAAATCTATAGACTCGCGACCATTGAATTTTCTTTAGCCGTCTCTATAGTGTTTTATGTCACCAAAGCTATAGGCCTCCGACCTTTCAATGTGCTTTAGCCGCTCACCAAAGCCATATATAGAGGGATGTATGTCTCTCGAGCTATAGACTCGTGACCATCCAATTTTTTTTAGCCGGCTCAATGGTGTTTTATATTGCTTAGGCTATAGGCCCGCGACCTTTTCTCTTTTACTGCAGATGTAGGAAAGTGGAAGACAGTCATTCATGCACTCGATCGGGGCGAGAATTTTCTTAAGCCAGGTTAACGGGCCGTACATCGCCGCGGCTATACGCCCGCGATCACAATAGCGTCCTTAGCTGCCTATAGGACTATTGCAGTTTTGCCGGCTGCTTTCCCTGCGCATTGCCTTATTTCGGCGTCGACGTCATGTCAATCTTCCGTTTTTTAGCTCTAATTATTTGTCTTTTCCAGTGTATTTTGTAAGTATATGTATTTCGTAGCGCGCCTTCTACTTTGTCCGTGTCCCTGCCATGTTTGTATTTCTTTCTGCCTGCTGTATTAAAATATATTTAATGTTTTTCGTGTATATTTCGTCGTTCTCGACGCGGCGTCAACGAACATAAAGCCGCCGCTTACGCCACTACAGAGGTGAGCTCTACTCTTGTCACGACGGTCTATCGCTCTATAAAGTCGTCTATTGGACTCGAATAAAGTCTCGAGAGGGCTGTTTCGAATGCCGGTGCACATGTCATCAGTGTAGGTAGAGCAACGACGGTACAATCGCGACGCGACAGCCGACTGCGCCTCGATCTGGCCGGCCGCGCTCGCTCAGTGGAAATGTAAGCTTGGGACTCTCGAGCAGCGTTAGCTTACTGAAGATGCAAGACGCTACTTTGTCGTCGCGAATCCTTTGCCCTTCGAATGGCTGCGAAGCCGTTCCAGCTCCCGGCGTAGCCTACGCAGCGTCATCCCAACAACCGTTCGCACAGCATCGGAACCTTCCGTCTGCGAGCGCCGGCGGTTCGTCGTCGCGGGGATCATGTTCGCGGGAGTTCATGTTCGCGGGGGTGCATAAAATGCTCCCATTCAAGTCGCGACGATAAATCGTCGGCGCTCGCAGATTGCCAATAGGCTCCAGAAAGATTGCGATGCTGCGCGGGTGGTCGCTGACAGGCGCTGCTGCCCAGGGTACGCCGAGCACTGGAACGTTTTCGCCGGCGTTCGCAGGGCAAAGATTCTCAACGACATAGCAGCGTCCTGCATCATCAGCAAGCTAACGCTGCTCGAGAGTCCGACGCTCACATTTTATCAGAGCGAACGCGGACAGCCAGATCGAGGCGCAGTCGTCTCTCGCTTCGCGATTGCTGCGTCGTTGCTCTGACTAAACAATTGACACAGTTCTCTCGAGACTTCATGAGCGTTAAATAGACGCGTCTATAGCGTGATAGAGTGTCGTGAAAACAGAAAAGCTCACCCCAGCAGGGGCGTAAGCAGCGGTGCAATGTCCGTCGACGCCCGTGTCGAGAACGGCGAAATATACACAAAGACACAAGTTAACAGCCGAAAAAAAAATTAATATCGTTAGGCACGCGCTACCTTAGGTGCGTCCTATTATCTCTCTGTTTTGCGAATTCCACAAATCAGCAAGCGCTGTGGCTAATTTTTCTTCTTTTTCTTTAAATTATGAGACATTAAAGTCGTTGGAGCTTCTTGGAGCACACAGCCCCACCATGTGTCATCGTGGTGCGCAGAGATTGTAATTGATGACAGTGCTATAGACTGAACTCACGGATGAAGAACGTATTACGGCAAAATTTTTATTTTAAACCATGCAATCAGAAATGCCATCACGATGCAAAGATTCCCAAAATTGAAGTTCAAAAATGCAAACAGGACAGTGAAAAAAAAAAAAATGTATATTTATTTATTTATTTGTCGACATCCTGCGCAAAAAAAAGCATTCGCCATTAATTCTTCATTTTAATGGTTACACGGCGTAAAATATGGTTTCTTGAAACCTGCCCCGTTTTGGGTCACTTCTGGGAACTGCAGCTTTGGAAGTCCAAAAGCTGGCCTTCATGGAGCTGTCCTGTTCACTCGGTAGTGACAGCAGAGTAGACGCTATGCGTGGTTGAGGCCAATGGAGTCTCCAGTATAGGGTCACGTGACAACAGTCTCGAAGCTGGTGATAACGCTGAACACGGCACCTGCCTTAAGCCCAAGGCCACACATAGCATCCACTGCACTATCAACCTTGGGTCGAACTGTCAACAGGATATAAGTGACACATTCTCTCGTTGTGTTCATTGTTGGTATGCCCCTGAAGATTAGTCTTTGTGGTCGCACCCCCGTTCTGGCCTTGAAGGAGCTCTGCTTTTCAACTCCTCTGTTTTCTCTCTCTCCCTAAGCTGAAAGCATTTTAGAAGGTGAGCACTCGGCGGACCAATAAACGATCGACATTTCATCGCTTAACTCCGCTCTCTGTGCGCGTGTAACGGAAGGAGCGTGATCACGTGGTTTGACGGATGACGCATTAGCCGTTGCCAATCCCGGAATGCCTGCTTGCGGACCTAGTTTCGCGTGTCGTGCGGCCCGCGGGGCTGCGGTGAATTTCGCTTCTATGGTAAAGGGTATCTCGGTCGAAAAGTCGTACCCGTATGTCGGCAACAAGCGATTTCTTCAAAGAAGCCCAAGACATTCTTGTGATGCATTCCGTGTTCGGTTCGGCAAGTGACAGCTTGTGCTACATAGTGGTGAATCTTCACGGACCCCTTCCTTCTCGGTTTTGTGTTTGAGTGGTTTTTCTGCTGTGCCCGTGTCAACAATCTCGGATTACATCTTTCAAGTTCGGTATTTTCAACGTAAGTGCGCTGCAACCTACTCGCCGACAATTGACCGTTCTGTAGTGTCTATCTCCTGGCAGTGCCTATCTTCTGACAGCTGGGAGAATATAATTTCCCCGAAATTCTACCGCAGTCGCCTGCCTTTAGCTGTCTGAAATCATGTGAAAATTACAGTTAGAATACTGACTTTCTTATTCTCCCTGCGTTTTGTGAAACCACGTTTCATGGACACCTGTTCGTGGATACACGTTTCCTGCACACACGTTTAGTCGACACTCGTTACGCGAATTGCACGCTGCAGGGACATTTTGTCGCGCCTGTTTTCCTGAGGCGCGTGCTCACCGATTCAGCCCACCCGTTCACGCCACTTCTTGGCGTGTCTGCAGCAACTCATTACCAAAAAAAAAAAAGACATTTTGAGTTGTTTATAAACATCACGTGTTGATGAAACGATCTGTCGATGAAACGTCGTTCGATGAACTGATGGCAGCGAGAATGAGTGGCGACTGGCAGTAGAATTTCGGGGGGGGGGGGGGGGGGGAATTCGGCCGGCTGCGGGAGACTAGACACTACCCAGGAATTGCCTTCGGTTCTTGTTTGCTTTGCAATATTCTCAGTTGTATAACAGCTTAGTAATACCTCTTTACATATTAAAGATTGCTTTGTTTGTGCTTGTCTACAGGATGGGCTGTGTGTAATAAACTTCTAGGAGATTTGAAAACAATTCCTTGTGTCTGTTTACCTGTGCTTTTGCAAACACCTGTGTGAGTGCATTTGCTTTTTGTTGTTTTTTTGTTGAAATGTTAGCTTTCTGTTTTAAATGGGGTTATGAAGTTCGACATGTCTTACAAGGTTTTTTGTTTAAAGATGTACAGTGACAACAAATAATTTGTTTCACATTTCATGCGATTGCGGTAAAAAGAAAAACAGGCAGCTATAGCACGATGGTAAAGAGACCCATAAGACTAGCTCTAGAAGAAGCTATAGCAAACCATACAGAGAGCAATAGGCGCTAAAGAAACCATAGAAAAAGCCATAGGCTGCTATAGCACGGTGTCTAAAAAGATCCATAGAGTGAGCCATAGAGATATCTGTAGCAGACCATACAAGGAGCTATAGGCGGCTAAAGGAACCATAAGAAATTCCATAGGCAGCTGTAGCACGATTGGTATAGAGAACCATAGGACGAACTATAGAATGAGCTATAGCGGACCATACAAAGAGCAATAGGCGGCTAAAGAAACCATAGGAAAAGCCATAGGCTGCTATAGCACGGTGTCTAAAAAGATCCATAGAGTAAGCCATAGAGATCTCTATAGCAGACCATACAAGGAGCTATAGGCGGCTAAAGGAACCATAAGAAATTCCATAGGCAGCTGTAGCACGATTGGTATAGAGAACCATAGGACGAACTATAGAATGAGCTATAGCGGACCATACAAAGAGCAATAGGCGGCTAAAGAAACCATAGGAAAAGCCATAGGCAGCTATAGCACGGTGTCTAAAAAGATCCATAGAGTGAGCCATAGAGATCTCTATAGCAGACCATACAAGAAGCTATAGGCGGCTAAAGGAACCATAGGAAATGCCGTAGGCAGCTATAGCCCGATGGGTATAGAGAACCATAGGACGAGCTATACAATGAGCTATAGCGGACTATACAAAGAGCAATAGGCGGCTAAAGAGACCATAGGAAAAGCCATAGGCAGCTATAGCACGGTGTCTAAAAAGATCCATAGAGTGAGCCATAGAGATCTCTATAGCAGACCATACAAGAAGCTATAGGCGGCTAAAGGAACCATAGGAAATACCATAGGCAGCTGTAGCACGATGGGTATAGAGAACCATAGGACAAACTATAGAATGAGCTATAGCGGACCATACAAAGAGCAATAGGCGGCTAAAGAAATCATAGGAAAAGCCATAGGCAGCTATAGCACGGTGTCTAAAAAGATCCATAAAGTAAGCCATAGAGATCTCTATAGCAGACCTTACAAGAAGCTATAGACGGCCAAAGAAACCAAATGAAAAGCCATAGGCGGCTATAGCATCCTTTCTAAAGAGACCCATAGATTGAACCATACAAAATTCGATGGCAAAATTTCTATTGAAAAAGCTATAGACAACCATAGGGGAGGCCATAGGAAAAGCTTTAGACAGCCATAGAAGCGGCTATAGCTAATTGGGCCAATTTGCTATAGCCGGCTATACAAAGGATTTTCTATAGCCAACCATAGACCATTTTTGTATGGGAACGCCCGTAGCTGAAGCGACAGTTCGAGAATCTTGTCATCTTATCAAGTTACTAATGTTCTACGCGCCGAACGTTCTACGTCGAATGTTCTAGAAACCGATCTGTGTACAAAAGGAGCTCCGCGTGGAGGTCCGATTCAGTCTCGATCCAGCGTTCGATCCTGCTGTTTCGTCGCCATCGACACCTCCGACGCTAGCCTTTTCCTATTTTGTTTGGGCACAAGTTTGCCCCATTAAACGTTTAGTTTGCTTCAGTTTTTGTCACCTCTTAATTATCATTCGTGACATTTTGGTAAAGGTGTGGGGTAACGCATGTCCCTGCAGCGCACCCCTACGTCAAAAGGTGGCCGACACCTGCCAAATTGAAGGTTTGATTCACACCCCCCGTTTCCCCAGTTCTTCTTCGCCACTAAACTCGTCAAACACGAAGTTGGGGCAAGTTGACGGAGCACACCGAATGGCCTATCACGACAATGACTTCGCGCTTTTCTCGCCAACGTCCAATCGGCGCGCTCCGCAAACTTTCGGCTACGACTTTGTCTGACGAGTTTTGAGGCCCTGGATGCTGTGAATGCGGTATGCTCGGAGAACAGTCATTGCCTCAGGCGAATGCTTTATCAATAAATAAATCTGGAATAAAAGATAATCTTTTCGCTAAGTCACGTCGACTTTACATGTAAAAGTGAAAACACTCAAGCGAAAAATAACGAGTGATTTGGCAGTAGAGCCATTCGCTACGTCTAACATATTCCGCAGAAGTGAACTACTGCGTATGTTCAGCCAGTGTACCACATATCAGTTAACAATGAAAGCAGCACGCAGAAGGTGAATATTTAAATGCTGTACACAGCGCGCAAAGTTCCTCGACGAAAGTCGCACTTCCTGCTTCCCATACAATATATGCAAACGCCTCTGCTTCTTAAGCTCCTCGCACGTTTGTTTACCCATCAAAAGGCCCCACCTACTTTTGTTTTCCCTCCGAGCTCAACCACTGACGGCGCTCGCTTCGCTGCCTCGTCATTGTGCTTTCCCTCCACGTTCTCTATGTTGCCCTTTGGCTGGCGGGCCGCTCCTTGCGTTCCGATCCGTCAAAAGCTGTATTTTGACGCCCCGACTGCTAGACTGTGTAGGTTTCTTCGAAGCCATGGAGGCATAGAGCAGCGGGATTTACTTAAGTAAACGCCATTTTGTTTTCGTGAAATGTGCGTCGTCATCCTCTTTGGTTGTCGTTACTTTTAAAATAAAATATCGAGCGACCTTAACAGCAAGCGCCCTGGAACGGCAGTCGAAGTGACATGAGCGCCTAGTTGCGCGCCTTGCTGCGCTTGGTTTGCATGGCCACAACATGGCACGCAAGCCGCCAGTTTCTCTGCTACTTTGAACTGTCAGTGTTGAGTGCTTGACGATTGCGTCTTCACCTTCGTATAGATTGCGACTGTGTGTCTCTTCGATATTAAAACGCATGTCGTCTATTGCGAATCTAGGTTGCCGCCACTTTGGTTTTAGTTGATCCGGCCTGCGTGTATCTATAGCACAACGATTCTTCGTTCACTCGCTCATATCGTAGTGGTAGTTATATACTCCACCCGGCCAAGAAACCGTCTGCTTCCCGAAACATAAATTTCCTAACTGGCGATGCTCCAACGAGTTTCCGGGGCGCAGAAAGGAAGGGGGCAGAGTAATGGTGCACTAGAAATATGGAGTTTGTCTTTTTAGGTCGCCAACCGGATCAACGTGCTGCAAGAGCCCTACAAAATCTGCGTATATTTGCATGACCGCCACTGGTCTAGCTCTCTCAAACACGCAATGGAAGCTTTGAATGTCTACCCTTCTGCTCTGAAACGATCAAACAAGCAGACCTGCAAGCGAGTAGATGCACGAATTTGACTACACAGGCATGTAGACAAAATCCACTTTCTTTTCTTTCTAATTTCTTTTTGGGGCCGGAGGGGAGAGGGGGGGGGGGGGGGGTACGCGCTGTCACAGGAAAGGCCGCTGTCCTCTCGCACGGTCAGAATCAAAGAAGTGTCCCCCTGGTCTTTCTTTTGTTCTTTATCTTTGATTTTTACTTACTTCATGTTTTTATTGTTTTCTTATTTTTAGTTCTTTTTTGTGCAGCTGCGACCAGAGGAGGCCGCGCCCAACTCTCCCCGTTGGGCCTGGCTTCTTTGTGCGGAGAAATCCCTTCTGAGAGCAAGATTTTGCTGAGTTCTCGTCTGTATTACCGACATAAATCTTCCGGGCGCCAAAAATATGGCCATCGAATTTATATTTAAACCTAAACACAAAATTGAATTCCCAACCTACCGGGTGTCTCAAATAGCGGCCAGACTGTTTAAATCGACCGCAAAAATCGGTTTCTTAACCTATCGCGCTACGATTTTGTGCAGCGTTGCCCGCGGGTGGTGAATTGTTTCTATAAAATTTCCGAAGAGCGACTTTACCTGAGGAAAAAGTAAAGAAATGAAAAAGGCTTAACTCCTATGGAAATGCATCGAAGCCACCGGTCTTCAAACATAGGGCGCCCTATTGTTTGGAGATTGGTGGCTTCGCTGCATTTTCATAGGAGTTAAGCATTTTTCATTTCTTTACTTTTTCCTCAGGTAAGTTCGCTCTTTGCAAATTTTATAGAAAAAAATGCACCACCTGCGGGCAACGCTGTACAAAATCGTAGCACGATAGGCTAAAAAAAACGACTTTTACGGTGGATTTAAAGAGCCTAGCCGCTGTTTGAGACACCCGGTAGATCAAGGCAATCTTTAACCATGAGTATTGTTTTCTGAATAAAATAAGTTTTGGTATCCTTAGTTTTATGCGTAGAAAGCGCAACACCGATAGCACGTAGAATTCATCGTCACTTTTTTGCAGTTTGGAGTTTGAATATTGCAACGCTACAATAAAAACAACTACCGTAATATCCCGAGAGATAGCCCACCTAAAATCGAAGGAATATCGGGTGAAAATAGAGTTGGCTAACTTTCAATGTGCATCAAAAAATTTAGAAAAAAATAACTTTGTGATTGGCAAACGTTTGCAATCGTAGGGAGGGGCGATGAACCAATTATGACTATACTTAGCCGTGGCTAAGTAACACCATTTCTGCCGAGGTCAATATTTGCCCGGACTTTGCAATTACTAGAATCAGTCGATCAGTCAGTCAACCTTCATTTGCCTCTTAAAATAAAGTTCAAATGTAAATCTCACATAAGCCAATACTGGTTTGTGCGTGAGACGCGACAGATGCCTCTGCATTTTTGTTAAAAAATTACGAAACTTGCACTATAAGTTTGTATTAGAGCACATAATGAATTAGTGGACTAAACTGTGACTATATATTTTTTTTTAATATAGCCACAGTCTATTTCACTAATTCATTAAACAGCAGTTATGTATTAGATATGTTGGATGTTGGCATTCCTAACGTCACGTCGTTAACTAAAATTCAACGTATCGAAGCGAACCACTTCTCTATGGGTGTTTTTTACTCTGTTCAAGTATCCATGTTTTGACAGCCTTTTATTAGGAGCGGGGGGGGGGGGGGGGGGGTATCTTGAGTAACTCTTCAGGTAATTCATTAAAAATCTTGGAAACATAATTTCTTGTTGCCTCTGTATATTTCGTATAAATAAGTGTTCTAATAAATTTTGTATTCGGTCTTAACGTTCTTTCTTCGGCATTTTTCACTTTAGGTTTGTTGTTGAAAAAATGCTTTATTATTATATCCTACATCCTACGGTCTCCAAAACGCGACTTTCCTAGGTGTTTATGCGTATAGGTTTTGCACATCAGTTTCTTTACTTGGTTAACCAATATTTTTGGCTATCCTTTCTTGGATCGCATCTATTTTTAGTTGTGCATATTTGTTACAGTGTCCGTAGACTGTTATTCCCTACTAAAGAGTGGCCTTGCCCAGTGAATTGTATATCATTCTTAGTATGAATCGAGGGACCAGACCTCGTATGGGATACATCTGCGCCATTGATTTGCTTAATTTTTTCGCAAAATTGTTTTACATGAATATTCCATTTAATATGTCTGACTATGTGCCTCCTTAGGTATTTGACATTATCAGTGTATTTTAAGAGAATGCGTGAGCAATCATTGCAATTCTGCTCGTGCATTTTTATTGGTAATTCAGATAGGATTTGCTTCTTCGGGTCTCTGAAACATAATACTCGTGTTTTAGGAACGTTTACAAGAATTTGAATTTTCCGGTTCCATTCAGTTAATTTATAAATGTCTTCTTATATCGTCTTCGGAGCTACTTTGTAATTTTTGTGTGCATATAAAATTACTGCATAGTCTGCAAATCGAAAGAGTTCTCTTTTTCATTTGACTTGGGCTATCTCGTTAACTTATAAATAGAAAGTACTGGACCGAGTCCTGTACCTTGCGGTGCATCCTGTTTGACTTTGATCTCTCGTATATATTTTGAGCCTTGTCGTATTATCTGATATGGGTCATAAAGATAATAACTCTGGAATAAGTCACGCGTCTTTGCCCGAATACCAATACGGTGTAATCTATATAGTAATATATTACAGATATTCTGTGTTGTGTCAAAGGCGCTACTAACGTTTACGAATGAAGGTGGGACATATTTACTTCTGTCCATATTTTCACTTACATAGTCAGAAAAAGTCTTCTAACAGATCACTGGGCCCTATATGTGCTCCCTGAATCCATACTGCGTGCTAGTTATTTGATTATATCTTGAAACACGGCTGCGAAGTATTTTGATAATATAGTTTCCCATTATATAATTGATCACCGACAGTATGTCTATTTGTCTATAAATAAATAATTTGTTCTTTTTTCGACTTCTCTCGCATATTGGCCGAAAATGGATGTTTTAAGCATCTTAGGAATATTGCTACCAGAAAATATACAAATGTATAACTGTAGCAGTGCGGGTTTCAATTAATTGGCACGGCATTTAATATCTCTAGCTCTCAATTGGTCCAACCCCACTGGTTTATTTCTTAACACATTTAACAATTTCAATCGTATCAGCGTCATTCATATCAAGGTTAAATATTGAATTACTCTTTTTTATACGTTGCTTTGTTTTTCTATTTCAATGCAGCAGAGGGCTTTGATTGATCGTGCATATTTCGTATTGAAGCAATTTGCTAGTACTTCTAAGTCTTGTTCCTCTCCGAAATTTGTTTTAACTGTCCTCAATTTTTTTCTCCTAACAATTGGTTTACTAAAGTCCGCCTCTGAGCTATATTCATTGTCCCAGCAAACGTAGCTCAATGAAGGTTCCCAATTTCTGTATGTGTTTTCCTCTATATTTCTGGAATTATTAGCAAACCGCTTATGTAATTGCAAAGCTTTCGTGTGTTTCTTTTATTTAGTCTTCAATTTCTTTAACCCCCCACTGGTTCTCTTGTTTACGTTTTTGTTTATTTTTTGAACTGCATATTTGAGTTAATTTTGCATAAATATCTTTAAATATGTTAACAAAATCATAGTATATTTTTTCTGGGTTTTTAATTGTTTTTATTTAGTAATACTACTGGCTCCACTCAAGGAGCCAGGGTAGGAGTGGGTACAAAACATGTAAACAAGATGCTGATTTATAAATGAAAACACAATTAAGTATCAACTCAACAGCAGATACAAAATTAGCAACAGTTGTGTTGACGACGACATTATTTGGTAACTCGTTCCATTCTTGAATTGCCCGAGGGAAAAAAGAGTATCTAAAACAGTCGTTTTTGAACCTGTATTTTTTTAACGCTCTTGTGTGGTTTAATAATAATAATAATAATATTAATAATAATAGTGTTTATTTCCATCATAAGATGATGGCGGCGAGCAGGAAAAAAAGCTGTGAGGTACAGCTTGACGGGTTCCTGACCGCCTACAGCAGCAGCGACAGAGTGGGGAAATAATGCATCAATTAAAAGAGAAACACAAATGTACACAAAATGATCGCCATCACAACATGTTAAGCCCAATACCTTAGATTATCACAATGTTGACATATAGGGCATGACGGGCAAACAAAAACAAAAACCAAGAACAAGCTCATAGTATTAAGAACAAAACACGGAGTAAAGAGAGCAACTACACTAATCATTAGTGAAAAAAGGGTGACCTCACTTCACTCAACGATAACTTGTCCCAATCAATACCTTTAGCTAAACACAGATTAAATAATTTAGGAACAGCGACGTGAGGACCCGGTCGATAATGGTTGTATATAGTTCGAGCATTGAACATGAAGAGTGCCGTTAAGGATATTGAACAGCAATTTTAATCTATCAATTTTTGCTCTCATTTGCAACACTTGAAGCTTCGCTCTAATAACTAAATCAGTGGACGATGTTTCTCTACAATAATCAATAAAAATAAACCGAGCAGCTAACTTTAGGATACTTTCAAGCTTGTTATTACCGTTTTGTGTGAAAGGGCACCACACTGAACTAGCATATTCTAGCACAGGCCTAATAAAACCTTTATAACCAATACGTTTAGTGTCAAAATCAGCAAATTTTAATTTCCTACTTCACGCAAACAAAATGCACCTGGCTTTGTTAACCGTTAATTCTAAGTGCTGGTTCAAGTTCAGTTTATTGTTAAAAAGAAGTCCTAAATACTTGTACTCCTCGACCTGCTTCACTGGTTGTCCATCAAGTAACTAAATTCAACTGGCTTTTTTTTTTTTTACAGGAGACTGTCATGACGGTTGTTTTCAAATAATTTAGCTTCGTTTGCCATTTTTTAGTCCAAGATAGTATCTCATCCAAAGCTTCCTGCTGTGTAAGATTGTCGGTATGGCTTTTGATCGTTTCATATATAATACAGTCGTCAGCGAACAATCTAATCAGGACATCAATATTGGTTGAAATGTCATTAATGTAAACGAAAAACAAAAGTGGCCCAAGCACAGAACCCTGGCACTCCTGAAGTAACGAGCAGTTTGTCCGAATCAACTTTGTTATAGTGAGCATATTGGCTTCGGTTTTTTAAATACGCGGTTATCTATTGTATAATTTGTGAGTTTTTGAGTATGTTGGAAAGTTATGCCAGCAGCTTTGGATGAGACACCGTGTGAAACCCCTGAGAAAAGTCTAAGTATATTACATTATTACATCAGTCTGGCCCCTCTCGTTAATGGCTTCAGCCAAGTCATGCATAAATTTTATAAGTTGAGTTGTAGTCGAAAGTGATTTCCTAAACCCATGCTGATTTCTATATATCAGGTTATGCTTATCTAAATGACGTGAAATATGTGTAAAAATGATATGCTCTAGCACTTCGCATGTGGTGTTAGTTAAAGATATTGGCCTATATGTTTATGCTGTACTCCAGTCACCCTCTTTATGTATCGGAATTATTTTTGCTGTCTTCCAGTCCTTTGGTAATACTGCATGCTCAAGAGAAAATATATGGACACCAATTTTGCGTACCTTTTCAAAAAATTGTTTGGTATCATATCCGGCTCAGTGCATTTCTTAGCGTCTAATTTATTTAAAATTATGATAAAATTCCCTCCTGAGTTATGAAAATGTCACTAATTACGTCCGCATCGTTAACTTCGAGGCTTGGGATAACTCCGTCGTCAGTAGTAAATACCGATTTAAAAAAGAATTGAACTCAGCCGCGGTAATATTACTTTGGACAGATGACTTATCCTTAGGTGAGATATAACGCCAGAACTTTTGTGGCGCACTTCTCATGAAGGAGCGGAGCGAAGTATGAAAATATTTTTCTTTGCTTCTGAGATTTCAAGTTTAAGTTGTGCATTTAGTTCCGAAAGAAGATGGCGACATGTTTCTGTCCTATTAAATTTAGAATTCTTTCTCACTCGGGCAATTCTACGTTTTAAATGCAAGACATCTCTGTTAATCCGCGGATTATGAACATTGGTCTTTTCCCAGGTAGCACCGAGTTCTGGGCCGAAACTTGGCTTTTGTCTGGGAGTTTAGGGCATTGAAAAACCCGAAGAAGCCGAAGTAGAGCCAAACCTGACCTCCCTTGGCAACAGTCTGGGTATTTTGGCCCTAATTCGCCAAACAAGTGCCAAACTTAGGCTTCACTGCCTGGAAGTTCGGCTATCATCTGGCAATTTGGGCCTAAATCGCCTAACAAATGCCAGAGTTAGGCTTACTGCCCGGTAGTTCGGCTTATATGTGGCATTTCTGGGCCAAAATCGCCAAACTAATGCCAAAGCTAGGCTTCACTTTTTGATAGTTCGGCTGTCATCTGGCACCTTCGGGCCAAAATCGCCACAGATGTGCCAGAGTTAGGCTTACTACCTTGTAGTTCGGTTGACATCTGGCATCTTTGGGCCCAAGTCGCCAAACAAGAGCCAAAGTTAGGCTTCGCTTCCCGATAGTTCGGCTGTCATCTGGCAGCTACGGGCCAAAGTCGCCAAACAAGTGCCAAAGTTAGGCTTCGTTTTCCAATAGTTCGACTGTCTTCTGGCAGCTACGGGCCAAAGTCGCCAAACAAGGGCCAAAGTTAGGCTTCGCTTTCCGATAGTTCGGCTGTCATCTGGCAGCTACGGGCCAAAGTTGCCAAACAAGTGCCAGAACTAGGCTTACTGCCTTGGCGTTCGACTGATGACGTGTTGGTACTTTTTAATCATTTAGAAAGTGGAGACACATAAGGGACGATACATACAGGACAATCTTTCAACTTCAACATTTATTTTCGGCTTCAAGCTCAAAGCCCGCCCGCTCCTTGGAACTATGGGAAAGGGAAATCTTGGGGGAAGGAGAGGAAGCGGAGGAAGTGTACGCGATCCCCCTGTCCTGCGGGGCCAGGTACATCGGGCAAACGGGGCGACGCTTCAACGACCGACTCCGAGAACATCCAATAGACGCCGAAAGAGCTGCTTCGGATTCAAAGCACCCGATCGTCATTCACCGGAGAAAATGTCTCGGCTGCCATCCTAATTTCGCCGGCACGACAGCCATGGGAGGCCACTGCGAGCGAGTCGGGAGAGAAATAATTGAGGCCTATCGGATGGCGACAAGCCCGCAATCCATTTCGCTCTCAAGAAAAGAGATTATCTTTCTGAGGCCCACAATGGAAGCCGAACGCTGACAGACTAGGCAAGGCGACAAGGTCACCGGCAGAAGCGGACTTTCCTTTCATTCCGTTCCATTTCATACCAGAGAAGGGCTGGGATTCCACGTCCCTTATTTCCCTACCGTTGAACAGGTCGGGATACACTCTCTCCCCTGTAGCTTTGGCTGTACAGCAGGGTTTTTTTTTTTCTTTTTTTTTTAAATTGTCTTCGTTTTTTTTTTGTTTTTTTTTTATTCTAAAGCGTTGAAAATGCCGAAAGAGCTTAGCTGCGTTGTTGATGCCCCTTCGACCTCGCCTTTTGCAAATCCTCCCCACCTGCTTTTGTGTCTTCGTGTGGCCGTCAGCGAACGCGACAGCCGTTTTAAGCCAATCAAAAGGGTGGAGCGAAACGCGTGACCTCTTTGTGTAGGACGCGTAGGACAAAAACGTTTGGACGAAAATGTTTTCACGTGACTCTCTCTGTCACGCTGATGGGATCTCTGGGGCTGCTGTTTTCGCCGTTTGCCTAGTTGTAGAAATAGGCGGGCCACGTAGGTCCGGTTTTCGAAATGCGCTCTTCAGTGTTCTGTTGCTTTCGTGCGTTGCAGACGCGGCCGTGTGTTTTCGTCGTAAACGGCCGGAATACGTCCATGCCAATTTTTCGGTAATAGCCATTTTTTTTCACCGGAGTTCGTGGAATTCTTGTGATGTGTTTGTTGGATACGCTTCGACAAAAACTGCTCTTCGCCGACGACGAGACGTCAGTAGAATGTGCGCAACCTTCCTTCTCGAGTGTGTTTGTGGGGTGCCTCGGATGGATTATGCATCTATCAAGGATTACATAATATCGCTCTTTTATAAGTAAGTACACTGCAAGCATGCTTCTGATAGTAGTCCTGCTTTCCTCTTAATCTCCGCCGTTTTTTGTGTGATGAGTTTTGTTTGGCATGAGGACAGTGTTAAGTTTTATTTTATAATTTGCTTTTCGTTTTACAGAGAAGTGTGTGTGACCTTTGCAAATATGTCGAGAATACACTGTGTGTAATGATAGTGGTTTAATAAACTTCTGGGAGTGATCGAAAAAATTTTGCTTGTCCGTATATGTGATTGGATATGCAGCAAATGACATGCAACGTACACATACTTGCACGACGTTCGGCCAATACGGAGCAGACGCATCGGAGAGTATTCGCACAATATTGCGCGAACGCTAGGCCGGGGCGAAACGGCTGTACGGCAATACCTGCCGGATATCAAACGGTGGTGCAAAATTAAGATTTACTGCGGCAGTCATGACTCAAGTCTGGCACTTACTTTGGCAGAACCGTGGCGCACCAGAGAAAAGCCAAACTTGGCATGTCCGAAATACCCAAATTTGGCGCTGCTTTGGCAGTTATGGCTCAGGTCTGGCACTTAATTTGGCACAACTGTGGCGGAGCAGAGAAAAGCCAAACTCGGCGTGGCCGAAATACCCGAATTAGGCGTTGCTTTGGCAGTTAGGGTTCAAGTCTGGCACGTACTTTGGCAGAACTGTGGCGGACCAGAGAAAGGCCAAACTTGGCATATACGAAATACCCAAATTAGGCGTTGCTTTGGCAGTTATGGCTCAAGTCTGGCACTTACTTTGGCACAACTGTGGCGGACCAGAGAAAAGCCAAACTTGGTGTGGCCCAAATGCCCAAATTAGGCGTTGCTCTGGCAGTTATGGTTCAAGTCTGGCACTTACTTTGGCAGAACTGTGGCGGACCAGAGAAAGGCCAAACTTGGCATCTCCGAAATACCCAAATTCGGCGTGGCTCTGGCAGTTATGGCTCAAGTATGGCACCAACTTTGGCGCTCCTCTGGCGCACCAGAGAAGAGCCAAACTTTGGCATGCCCTAGGATCGCCCAACTAAGGCTATATTCTGGCACCGTACTTTGGCACTGATGAATGCCGTGGTGCAAAAACCTAACTGCGCCAAAGTTGGGCCCTTATGTTTGCCAGACCTTTGCCCAAGTTGGGCATTCATCTGGCGTGCTACCTGGGTTTCTTTCGATGAGGTACATGTTTCAATATACTTTTTCTTTAGCAACTTCGTTCCAGCCTATTCCTTCAATATATCAATCCACTTTCCTATTAGTGGGCTATCTTTCGGTGTTTTTGAAAAAAATAGCATATCATGCCAAAAATAGGGGTGGGTCATCATCTTTCACGAGTGGGGAATTTCTCGGGATATAACGGTAGTGTGGCGGAAAGTCCTTCTTATTTTCAATCCCTTTAACTCGTTTTTTTTTTGTTTTTCGTCAACCAACACGCTACGTTTTTCGCCAAACAACACACTATGTTTGATCAAACTACAGAAAAGTGGCGACGTCGTGTTTGTGCTAACAGTTTCGAGCAATGGACCATCTATCTCATGACCTATTATACTAGCCGCTATCAGGAAACTCTTCATGACCATCTTGGCATTTTCGTGCATATATTTGCGCACAGTGCAATACGTTTATCAAATGATTTATATAGCGGGCAATAATTCATTCCTATCCTCCACTACACTTATATTTGTATCACACCGTTAAACAGAACGATAAACATAACTTTCCTTCGCGACAAGCTTTTAGATTAAAAATGTACAGCCGAATGCAAATTTGCCTTCGCACCGTTTTTCACTTACCCTTGGTTTAATTTAGCTCCGCCAAAAATCCGCCCAAAAGACGCCGCGAAAGCGAGGCTAGATTGCGTGGACTCGCCCCAAGTGATTGGTTGGACATCCAGGGCTCACTATCGCATGGCGATGATTTAAGAAGACATTTATTTTTTTATTTTCTTGTGACGTTTACGATTCTTACTCGGCGAACATACTACCAGCTGCCCCGCCGAACATGCCAAGGAATGGGCAGTCCTCGCTTGATCCTGATTTACGATGTGCTGGAGGTCGTTAATATACTCACACGCCGAGGGACCTCTTGCGGGAGAGAAGGTGACCGCTGTGCGGTCCAGTCATTTCTCTGGCACTAGGTGCCTATTCTGGTTTGTTAAGTTTTCCATTAAACCGTGGGGGAGTAGCACTAAACCGATTGGCAATAATCTGCGGTGTAATGATGCACAAAAGGCAATTAAGATGCTGGAAAACAGAAGACCTCGTCGACGGAGTGATTACCCAATGTAGTCGGACAACTCGGTCTGTGAAACCGGACATCGTTGGCAAAATGTTTTGTTTGTCTCTTTATTATTCTTATTTTTAATATTAATAATATTATTTTACGTGTGCCAGCACTAAGACCAACTGGTTGTTCCTGGACACTTTAATAAACATTGATTGATTATTATGAGCGGCAGTTGAATTCGAATATGTTGTGTTTATTTTTTATATAGACAGTGCTTTTTTTATGAACCGAAGTTGTATCAAAATTTTATTTGTAAATTTTGTAACATGGGATGGTGTTTTAAACAAATATCCTCTAGTGGGTTTAATTTTTGCTTTACAACTACGACATTTAGCACTATAATAAAAAAAAGACTGACTTCCCACGGCATAAATAAAAATTAAACATATTGCAGAGATAATTGCATATCTTTAAAAACAATAAGTTGCAGGTAATCCGTGTTGAAACAAAAAAAAATAAACATATATTTTTGATTAGGAAACATAACAAAATGGTTTTTATTCACGGGATGTAGCAGTACGCTATTCGTTCGAGAATATACTAGAGGGGCATGAATAGTGAAGTTTTAGCTCAATTTAAATTCGAATCGAATACTGCCGAAAAAGGGCCAAAAAGTCGAATTTCGAATCGAATGCAGATACCCAAAAGGTTTTTTTTTCGCAATGTTTACAAAACTAAACAATAAGCCGCATATATTGGAAAAAAAAAAAAAATCTCCGTGTTCATTTTCATGCAGGGCACTCGGAACGAAGAGAAGCTAGCACGAATAAGAATGGTGTTAATGAGCACACTTAAACGACGAAATTTGAGACATAGGTTGCGGATGTTTCCACCCATCCACGTGTGAATGGACGGACAGCTGATCCGTTTAATTCGGGTGACGTCCTGCGTCACTTATCCCTGGGACCCCGCCCTCTACACAGCGGAGAGCAATGGCGTAAGATCCTGGTTTAATTATTACTGCTATTTATAGTTTGATAAGTATTTGTCATATTATGAACGTAACAGCCGCGAATAGGAATATAGCGTAGTAGGCGCAAGATATCTAATTTCAGAAGGACTTTCAGAAAGACGACGTCCGTGGTTTTTGGGTTTTCGTGGAGCGAATCGAATGAGCTTGGAGCATAACTTCTTCGGTCGAGAAACACACGTAACCAGACATGTACGTAGTTGAACTACTCTACTCAAGTTACTGTAGTTTAACTACTTTTCTGAGTAGTTTAGTAACTTTCAATTACATTTTTATTTCGGTAATTAGTAGTTTACTTTAATTACTTTTTCTGAGTAACTTCTACTCAAATTACAAATTACTTTCGAATTTTAGTGGTTGTTTTGCCTATCAACAAACATTCCTGCACAAAAAGATAAAAAGTTGGACGATTAGCTGATATTTGCAAAGAAGGGGAAGCACGTGGCGTATGAAAAAAAAGGGGGGGGGGGGGAGAAAATGGGTTGGAGAGTCCGAAATCCCCCGAAATCCCCCCTCTGCAACAACACTTCTACGAAGCGAGGGGAGCGAACAGGCACGACGCAAGAGAGGCCGAGTAACTGCGGGATTTGCGCCAAAGACTGGCGTTTTTTTTTGTGTCCTGAATCTCAAGGAGACTTGACTCATTCGAAGAAAGGGCTGGATCCCGCTTCTCCCTAACGTAGAATCTCTCGCCCACTACAGGAGGTGCACACACTGCATCCTCACTCAAAGGAGGCAACAAAATGCAACACCTGCTCTGAAGCTCATCTGGTGCTCCCATATAGTTTCTGCTGTACTCGAAGAATCGCGTGCTAAAGGGCAACGCAAAGGGCACCCTTTTGCGTTGCCTTTCCTCCCAAAACATAAAATATCCAGATCTCCAAAGATTTGAAGATCGTTCGAGAAGTCTTAGTAATTCTCCTAACGTTTATATATAAAAATAATAAACAAGCAGTGTTGGGAAGTACTCTAAGTACAGTCCCCGGCAAAATGAAAGATCCACTGAGAGCGCGTGGCCGAGGCGGTGGCTGGCGAGGACGCTGCGAGCGCTCCGGGCATTTCCTTTATGTTTCGAGGGGAGGACGCTCACTCGGGGCTGAGCGCAAACTGATAAGCGCGTTGCGCTTTAGCTGAGCCCCGAGGGAGTTTCCTCCCCTCGAAACAGAATGGAATTGCCCAGAGCGCTCACAGCGCCCCCGCCAGCCACCGCCTCGGCCACGCGCTCCCAGTGGGTCTTTCATATTGCCGGGGACTGTACATTGTACTTAAGGTACTACTGTATAGAAAACTTGTACTTTACTTTAAGTACATTCTCTGGGAATGTACTATCGCGGACAATATGAGCTGAAATAGCGCTCCGGCCGGCGCGCGGTACTACCTGCGCCGCCTGTCGCCTTGCTCCGCACACACGGTGCACCCTGAGGGCGAGATATATTATCACTTGCGCTCGCTGCGCCACTGCGCTCTTCCGGCCGTCTGCTAGCGAAAGTATTGTTCGACGGAACGGCGCATAGGGATGCGTGTGCCCTGCAGCCGAATGCTCACGTTTTCAGCCCACATGCATTTCAGTACTACATTTTTCTAGGAAGTGTGGAATTTTGAGTTTTCCCTATGTATTAGACTCCACCGATATTACCTACGTCGAGGTCATCCGTGATCTGGACGTTCTTATGGATCCTGCAATTCATTTCAATTATTACATGACTACAATTGCGAATGCTTCCTTTAGAGTGCTAGGAGCCATTACGCGAGTGGAACGCGGTTTTTCTAACCCACTTTGTATTCTGCGTTTGTTTTCTTCACTGGTTCGTAGTCGTGTCGAATATGCCTCAGTTGTCTGGAAGTGTATTGGAGTGACATATTCAGGTGTAATAGAGAGTGTTCAACGTAGATTCGTTCGTTTATTGTTTCATCGTTATTTTCAACTGAATTATTTTTATAGTTATGAGAGGATTTGTGAACTCGTAAAGTTAGACTCGTTGCACAGCAGGAGAACAATTCATGGACTGACATATTTGCACAAATATGTCAGTCCACGAATTATACATATGTATAAGACTGTAAATGGTATAATTGATTCACCAGAGCTAATCAGTCACATCTACTTGCACGGTCCTCGTAGGTCTAGTAGGCTTTATACTTCGTTTTAGCCTACCGATTTTTACCATGCTGCACCCATGACACGCCTACAACTGACACATAACCATTTAGAACAGATTTGTGGGAATGTTAGTCTTGATATTTTTGATAAAGAGCGTAAATTTCGAAAGTGTGTTGAGACTATTGTTTTGTCCTAACATTTCGTTTTTATCCTGTTAAAAGTGTTACTACTGATTGACTCATTGATAAGTGCACAACCAAGGAGGCGTTAAGCTATTGGTGTGTCACTCAAAATAAAAACAAAACAAGAAAGCGCCGAAGTGCAAAAAATGCGTTGTCTCGCTCGTATCTTTGCTCTCCCACTCTGGTAGGTATTTTCAGGACGAATGTTTTATTAAACGCACATTTATTCGCTGCCCGATTGAATGATTGCGACACTTTTTTATGTAAACAGTTCAGTGGCGTAAGCGGCGGGCGTTTGTGGCGGAAGGGCAGTTTGGAGATCGAATCCTCCATTCTCGCTCCCCAAAATATGGGCGATTCCCCCCCCCCCCCCCCCCCCCCTCTTCGGCCGCCACGCGTCCGCACGTGGCGGGGCGCAGCCTTGCCCTGTGTCGGAAACGGGGGGAAATGGGCGGGCAGGCCCCTCCCAAAATATAATCCGGGATACGCCAAGTTGGATTACTGGCGTTTTGTAGCGCATTCGCCAACATTCTTTCATGGCAGACGATTCAGGCGCTGCGTTCTAGATAACAGAATTAACTATAGTCAGTGACGGATTAAGAACAAGCGACGAGGGTAACGAAGGCTGGAGAGGGGGAAGGAGACGGGACGCTGGAGTGGGGAAGGGAAACCTTCTCTGCTCTCTATCGTTCCTTCTGCTTCCTCCTCACCAGCCATCGTTTCTCTCGCCCTATGTTCTTAGACTGTCACAGACCACTGGCATGGGGATCTTTACCGTGCATCACAAAGCAGTTCACAATTTCCTCCTGGTTTCCAGAACGATACTCATTCAAATTAATACGGCTAATTGCGTAGATTAAACGGAGGAGCCCTGGGCTCTTCAGCCCTCGAATGAAGAAGCGTGGCATGACACAGCAGAGACTAATCGCAAAATTTTTCAAGACAAGGTCTGTAGAAACCCAACTTTTTTTAGTACTTTGTTTTTTAGTCATCATTGAATAATCAGTCCAAGATTACGGGGCCGAAGTGCAGATTGCATTTGCTATTCATCGCAGACACATCGCAACATGTTGAGGGTCCCAATAGAGGAACGACGACACATCGTAGAGCTGAGCTTGAGAGAATATTCGCAGAAGACAATTGCAGACATGACGGGAAGATCGATAGCAACTGTTAATAGAATTATTCAGGCCTATAGAGATGAGCGTCGGCTCGAGGATGCACCACACAGAAGACGTCCTCGAGTTACCACGGAGGAGGAGGACCTCCAGCTTGTCGCAGCCATAGCAGCAAGTCCCTTCCAATCGGCTCGGGAGGTTATCGACACCCTGGGGATCGACGCGTCCGCCCGGACAGCACGCCGTAGATTCGCTGAGGCAGGGCTGTCAAGTCGGAGGGCAGCCCAGAAACCACTCCTCAGCGAATCTAACATCCGGGACAGGCTTCAATTTGCCAGGGTCCACGAAGACTGGACGGTGGACGACTGGGGAAAGGTCATGTTCTCAGACGAATCAACATTTACGACGCAGTGGGACCAGCGGCTCCGGGTGTGGCGGCCAGTAAACTGCCAGTAAGAAATGCCGAATTATGTTTTCAAGTTTTGTTTTCTGTTAAGTGACAGCCTTTGCCACAAAACTGACCCATGGACCATGTGCTTTTTTAGCTATGACCCACAGTTCGTCCAGGAGGTCGCCGCCAGCGGTCGCACCGCCGTGAGCGTCTGGGGCGCCGTCTCTCGAGAAGGACTCGGGCCGCTCTTCAGGATTGAGGGCAGCCTGACTTCAGACAGTTATTGCACGATAATTGACCACGTCATGCTGCCCTACGCCCTGGATGGCCCGTTTCCTGACGGGAACTACGTGTTCCAACATGACCTGTCTCCAGTCCACACCTCCCGCAAGATCCGGTCTCTCCTGGAGGAGCGCTGCGTGACGGAGCTGCCTTGGCCCCCAAAAGGAGCCGATATGAATATCATCGAACACGTTTGGGGGCGCATCAAGGTAGCCATGTCACGGCGTCCCCTCCACCGCGCCTCTGCCGACGAATTGTGGGAAGCGGTGAGAGGTGAATGGGAGAGGCTTCGGGGCGAGCCAGACTTCGTGGCCGCGCTCTATGATTCCTTACCAAACAGGATGAGAACCGTGGTCGCGGGTCAGGGGAGAATGACGCGGTATTAACTTCTTTTGTAAGTTTTACTGCGCCTCAGGACCCCCTGAACCGGACTCCTGCCGATTGTAACAAAGCTTGCTGCTTCGGTTGCGACGAACTGTTTGACGCCGTTAACCGGCCCATACTTTTGTGTGGTGCATCCTTGATTCTAATATTCTTGTATAGTGCAGTTGATCTTTCACGCCGACTATTAATCTTTTTGTGTCTGACATTGTCCTCTGCGAATATTTTTTCGATGAGGTTTCAAGCTCCTCCCCCTGGCAAATATATGACTGTTTGCCACACTTTATTAAGATAGGAATTTGTAAATAAAACACTGGTGTCTTGTCAGCAACTTGTTTTGTTTGAAACAACCACGTGGGCCAACTAATAAAAAAATACTTTAAACCTTTTTATACCAATCAAGGTTGCAAAACCTTCGCAGTAACATGTAGAGTTACCGTTCTTTTAAACAGCTGTGCTGAATGAAAAGAAAAAAAAAAGTAAATACATTGGAGCCGGCCTAAATCCGGGATATATATTTTGGCCTATATTTTACGATGTCCTACTCTGCGCATGCACTTAAACAAAAACAACCTGCAACGTCTTTTGATGCGACTTTCAAAAACGATAATCGCAGCTGCAATTTAAGATACCTCAACATTTTTTTCTGCAGCAGTCAGCGTTTTTTCTACGTGATTCTACGCGATAGAATGAAGTAAATCAATTGCAAAACAAACTATGATAACTGTAATCTTCTGGTCCCCCCCCCCCCTCCCCCTTACCACGCGCACGCCCGCTGTCGCACACTCTGTCTCGCTAGCAGACGGCCGGAAGAGCGCAGTGGCGCAGTGAGCGCAAGAGATAATTTATCTCGGCCTCAGGGTGCGCCGTGTGTGCGGAGCAAGGCGACAGGCGGCGCAGGTAGTACCGCGCGCCGGCCGGAGCGCTATTTCAGCTCATATTGTCCGCGATAGTACTTGTACTTTTCGAGGAAAGAAAAACTTCCGAGTTTTATGTTAATTCCTTGAATTGGAAAAAAAAATAAATAAAAGGCGTATTGTCGTGTGAAAACGCGCTCTTTCAAGACGTCATCTGGTCATTTCTCTAAGTGAAGTAATGGTGGCTATAAGACCGACACAAATAAGTGGCTTATAATTTGATTGTGTCAAATAGCTCGTCAGCGAGAATAAAACAACTACTTTGTGGCGACTTGACTTTAAACAATATTTCCTGCCATTTCCGTAAAAAAGTGATGCACCTCCGATTACCTTTGGAATAATGCGTACCAGTTAAACATACACTGCGGAATGAAAGGGCATTATGGAAGATTCTGTTAAAAGCACTGGTACTTTACCTTGAAATATGTTTTATTTATAGTACATTACTTCAAGCATATTGCACCCGGTGTACTTACTACTTCACTTGAAGTATATAACCTCGAATTTACTTTACTTTGTACTTTGATTCAATTACTTTTTAGATGTACTTTACGCAACACTGTAAACAAGCAAACACTGTCTAAAAATCAAGCCCAGGCAGTGCTAAACCTCAAACTAGAAATGATGTATTTGCAGAACATCATATTGACCAAACAAACAAGAAAGTACAAAACAATTAGGAACGCAGAAGCAGAACCAGCTATTAAAGCAAAATCTTTGAAAAAACCATCCGATCGATATTTGCCTAGCCCAATTTCGCTAACGGATCAAATCCTATGTACTTGCTTTTTACCATAAAAAAAAACATATAAAAGTAACTTCAAAGTGACTTCAAAAGTGATTCGCTACTTTTTTACGGTAATTAGTAATTTCCTCAATTACTTTCCATTTGAGCAATTTCTACTCTACTCAAATTACTTTTGAGGTCAATACTCGGTAATTTAACTTAATTACTTTTTTGAGTAACTTGTACATTTCTGCACGTAACAAACTACTTTTCGTGGTTAGTCAAAGCTTCTGAAATCTAGATTCAATAGAGACCTGTAAGGACTATCTCACTACGTGAACACTGTTCCTAAATAAACCTGTATTTTGTAGCGTGATACACTGGCCGAAGTTGAGCAGTTCCGCGTGGCTCCCAGAGAGCCGTGCTGCGCATGCCCGAGGAGCAGTGACGTCACACGGCGCACAGCTGGCGTGCCGGAGCCACCGCCGCGCGACCTCTTAGCAGTTGGTTCCAGTGCGCGGTCGCTGCATTCGCGCCTCCCACGGCTTCGGCCTGGCTTATGTAGCATTCGTATTGCTCCAAGTAAGTGTAAAACAAAGCATAGTTCTGCTTTTCACCACATCAGCTGGATCGATCGAATGTCGAGGCGAATACTGAACCAAACAATTTAATGTCCATAATAAGTGGCGCACGTTCTTTCGACGAGCCAGCAGCCACCGGTGTGCGCGAGCACAAGCAACTAAATTGATGTCGAAGTCCCCATTCGCGCTTAAGATGACAGTGAAATATATGGGCTTCGGGCCAACGGAGAATAAAGACAGGCTTTTCATCTCCACAAGTGAAAGCTAGGTGCTTGTTAGACCAATTAATCGCTTACCTTTCACACCAGACCCCACTGTGGAGAAGAAAAGCATGTTTTAGTCTCCTTTTCCCTGGAGCCCACACCTTTCAATATCTACTTTTTCGAACGCCTAGGGTGTTCCTGGGGGAGTCTGTTCACTCGGCACAGCTCGAAGCTGGTGAAGCGAAAGCTCCCGCTGCAGAATCCAGGGATCCGGGTTCGATCCCGACCCCTGCCCGTTTCGATCTGGATGAAAATAGTATTTTCCTGGTGCCAAGTGTGAATACTGCTTAAAGTGCGTTATAGATTTCAGACTAGCAGTCTTTCCACAATGGCTAAATTTCTCATCTACAGCTTCGTCCAGTGCCGCTAGACTTCAAAGGCAGACCAACCTTACGCTGTCTAAGGACGAATCTTAAATTTAGTTCCGTTTTTTTTTTTTTTTTAGAGCTCGATTCGCGGAACAACTATACAAAGGTATAAAATGAAATAAAACAAAATGCTACGTTCGCTTGTGCGTGCAACAGAGGTGAGGAGAGAATAACAAGTTCCGTTATCGATCACGTATATTGCATTATCATTACGGCCCACAACACCTAGGAAATGTGGCTTACGAATAAGTACGGGCTAGCGGTCGCGTGCGTGAAGGCGATGTTGGCGTGAGATCCCATACAAACTGTCGGGCCTCACGCCAAGCTAATGCGGTAGGGCGGAATCCACGCTGAGATCCACCCAAGTCTTTCTTCCCAAGGTTTTGTTCTCTGTGCCGACCTTTCGGAGGAACATCTTTCTTTTTTGTATCTTTCGGGGAAGGACGCTGGGACACAGGCGGTGCCTCCGTAAAGTACACGCCTACTTCCGATATACCTCCTCGGAGCAGTGTTGGATAAAAGACTAGATAAACGTATTTAAGTTAAGTTACTAAGTACTTGCGTCATAAATTATTTAATATACTACTCAAGTTACTTTGATTGTAAAGTATCTTGAGTAGAGTGCAAATACTTCGAAATGCAAGTCAATTACTTTTGAAGGTACTTCCGCATTGCGTAATTTGTTTCGAAGTCAGTGACAAACACAATTATGCAGTTGCGCAAATCTGGTTTACCAGAATGGTTTATTAGCACGCAACAACACAAAATTGCAAAAACAAAAAAAAAAAAAAAACATCGTAGTGTTAATTTATGCAGTCCAACTATACGGAGCAGGATATCACTGAGACATGTTACAAAATATTTCTGTGACAAGAAAAAAAAATGGTTACTTCAGTTTTAATGACATTGTTGCATATCACATTCTGCGGCGCACCTTAGACGCATCGTTTAACTACAATTCATACTCCCTATATGGGTGTTCACTATAAACGAACTTGGGATACGGAAATGAGTGAATGGATAACAAAGAGAGCCCAATGATTAGCCACAGCACTGGTCGCACCTTCTTCAAGTAGGTTGCTTTCAGAAAGGCACCCAACGTTGGAGGACGCTTTGGTGGCATTTTGAGAGGTCATCCGGCTTGTAGTTCGTTTCCTGTCTGTTCTCTGCTTATCAATGTTCACACACAGACGGTGTTCACGAAAGCAACAAGGTCCAAACTGACAAAAAAAAAAAAGAAAGCTCGACGTTTTGCCGTAGCAAAATCAAATATACAACATGCAAAAAAATGTGTCTTTTTGTTTTATTATTTTTCATTTTCTTCTATTTGTTATTTTCTTGACATTGAAGTTTGCATTGTTGCCGTGGGTTGTTTCCCGTTCTGTGTTGCGCCACATTGTGGCAATCTTTATTTCCGTAAAACCACCCCTTTTGTTTGAGGATTTTTGGGCGAAACTCTAGGAAACAAAAGGCGCCCTTGGGAAGGCGAGGGAAAAAACTTAATTGTACGAACTTTGGGGTGAAATCTGAGTCACAATGGGCACAAAAGCGATCTTTTCACGAGCTCAGTATAAGTCAACGTAGCTTATCCGAGCTAGCAAGAAGATTTGATTGCACAAAACTATGTTCAGGTTTGCTCGTGCCACGCCCACGCCACTTCATACCGAAAAGCTCGGAAAATGGCGGAATGTCAAAAATGCGTATGAGATAATGAGTACAAGGTACTCAGAAATGTAATTAAAATAAAGTATTAGATACTCTCAATCAAAAGTATTTGCAAGATACCGAGATACTTCAAAAAGTATTTGAAATACAGAATCTTGAGAAGAGTATTTGAGATAGGCACAAGTCTGCCTCGGAGTCAAGGCCTGGGCCTTTACCCCTCAAGCGTCATCACAAGTGGATCCACGCAGATCCAACTATAGCTTGCGTCTGCACCGCCTCCAGCGCGTTTCGCAACGTCTCGCAAAGAACGCGACGCTATAGCACCTGGTGGCGACAAGACGCACGCGTCTGCCGCTTTTGCGGCGTCTCTCGTCGAGTTTGAGCGTGGTCGCCGCTTGGGGCGGGTAGAGCATCCGCTAACGATGACGTCATGCGCAGGCCTTATCTTTTAGCTGGTATTAGTACCGCTCTAGTCACAGCAAAGTGCCGCCTGCACACTTTCTTTTAACGAAGAGATTCCTTTGTGCAATCAGACATATGTCCGATTTTCAGATTTTAACTTTGCGAGTGCAGCACCTATGCGGAAAGCGAGTTGTCTGCTTCTTGTGCACGAGTTGGGGTGACGTCAAAACGACTCCGAGCTCTTATTGGCTCTGATTGAAAAGATGGTGGGTAGACCTGAATGCTAAATGCTTTGAAGTCTACCAACTATTTTTTTCAATCAGCCAATAAGATTTTGGCGTTCTGACATCATTGCAACTCCTGTGTATGAAGCAGACGAACATGCGCTGCGGATTTATACTTCGTCTCGCCCTACGATGGACTAAAGGCACAAGCTAACGAACGCCAGATCCAATCCCGAGCTTCTTAGAAATTGTGCGGTACTTCGCTTTGATGCGCGTATTGGTGCCCATGTTTCGGATCACTTATCAGGGGATGGGTGGACAGTTGGCTCGAATTGAATAGCACTGAGTGACTCAACATTTTTACATCGCAAAGAAAGCCACGACATACAGGCTCTTTGCAGCGTCGAAGCTATAGAAGTGATGCAGCGTTTTTGGATTTGTAGCATTATTCGTCCACTCCGAATTAATGTTAACCATGTCATAGTATAGCGTGGAACGTGATTGGACCTGGCTGCCCGCGGCTTTGGCCTTTAGTCCATCGTAGGGTGAGACAAAGTATAGTCGCCGAGAGTTTGAGAAAAGAAGGGCATGACGAGTACCGATCATCTTATCACCGCTCCTTAGCCAATGAGGATTCGGAACTATCTGATAATAAATCAGAGGAACAAAGCGCAAAGGTAAGGAGCGTAAACTTGTTTACAAGCGACGCCCTGCGTTTCTCAAGGTCTCGGTAAGTATAGACCCTTTTTATGGCAAACGCCACCGGGTGGTGCCCCAGTCTTTGATGACCCAGAGAACTTCCGATTTATAAAAGGAATGAAGAAAGGCCACCTTGACACTGCTGCTTGAAATGTAGATGAATCGTTTAACCACCAACTCTTCGGGTGAACGCCAAAACATTTAAGGAGTGCGAGATCTGTTAAATTGTTTCGAGTATTCTTGTAAGACAACTTGACACCTCCAAGATGTAATATTGTACAACCGAAGGCCCTCGTTAAATCTCAACCTTTGTTGTCCATGTAGCATTTATGCTTTCTAGCACTGGTGACATAAGCAGGCTCAACAAGCTTGCAAAATGCAGTGCGACCGGAAGTCAGCTTGGGACGCCAGCAGCAGTTCATGTTTTTAAACCGCAAAAGGGTCTATAGCTTGGTTCACTGCGAAGAATACTAGAGACCTGAAACTAAACGTAAGATTTGTTTGCTTTATGTGTGAATGAAACACTTCTGCAAGCCGTCACACTCCGACGATACATCACACAAAAGACACGGAGTTTGCTGCAGACACGATAAAATAATTACATGTGAACACACGTCAAGCATTTTCGAAGCATGTTTTTGTTTCACACACACGTGTGTGCACCGGGCACAGGTGCGGGCAGTGTTTTTTTATGACCAATGTGACGGGGACTTCCGTACAAGAAAGAAACAGGTCTCAGAGAGTAGGGAGTTTTAGGAAACGGTTTTTGCACGCCCGATAAGATACGATCGACCCTCCTTGGTGCGGCGGCTGGTCCGCGTTTCAGGTTCCGCGTCGAGTGGTCTTCTCACCTAGCTTGGAATCGGACTTGCACTGCGGGCCCTTGGAGGGGAACGCGCACGGTCATGCGGTACCCCGCACCTCCACCAAAATGTCATGAATGAACAGGCGAGAAAACAACAAATAACGGGGGAAAAACTGAAAGGTTTATTGGGGCAAACTTGTGCCCAAAAATAAAAAGGGAACAGAAGAAAGCCGAGCGTCGCAGGCGTCGAAGTCGGCGTGACAGCAGAGTCGAACGCTGGGGCGAAACTGACTCGACAAGGTCGCGGGCGGCCTCTTATCTAGAGTGAGTCACTATCTCGAATATTTGGCGAAGAAGGCTCGAGCGTCGCGCGCTCGGGGCGAGAATGAACAAGCCCTTTCTAGAACAACAAAAGATGAAATAAATGATAGAAGTTATGTCCGGACCAAGAATAAACGAGAACCTTTTAGAAGTCCGTGACACTGCGCGCGGCATTATCCCCTCCCCCCCCCCCCCCCCCCCCCCCCTTTTAGAAGCGCATCGTCCCGATGCAGCACAAACCGAAAACACAAATCGACAACAAAAGGACAGCAGAATCGCGAGCCACAGTTCACAGTCTGACGAGAGTCCGAAGTTCTATCGTTCGTAATACGGCTTGAGGCGCACGACGTCTACTTCGGGTCGCGGTTGACGTCGTCTTGATGGTGGTCGAGTTCCGTCGGGAGCACCACCTTGTAGGGTCCAAAGTAGCGCTTGAGAAGCTTCTCGTTGAGACCGCGGCGCCGAATCGGTATCCACTCCCATACCTGGTCTCCGGGTTGAAAGTGGGCGAGACGACGGCGAAGATTGTAGCGGCCGGCGTCGACATGTTGCTGGTCTTGAATCCGTACTCTGGCTAGTTGCGGACCTCTTCTGCCCGTTGAGCAACCACCTGGGCGTCATCGCTTCCGTCAGTGACTATTTCCTGCGGCAACATGGAGTCTAGCATAGTCGTCACCGTACTAGGATCATGTGACGGGCTAGTTGGTTACACATTACAAAATTAAAAGTAGCGCTAAAGACGAGGACAAGTGGAAGACACAGACACGGACAGGCGCTGACTCACAACTGATATTTAGTGAATATAAAAAGGAAGATAAAGCAGAAGTGCAAGCACATATACGAAATGAAAAAGAAGACTAACCAAAACGAAAGAAAGCAACAATTATTTTTGACTTCAAAATGAATGAATAAGAAAAAAGTGCGGTAAAAATTAAAAATTTACACAAAATAATTCAAATGAAAACCTACTCCAATTAAATGAAAGAAAGAAAAAGAAAGAGGAAGAAGAGGACTCTGAAAACTAATCTAGTCAAACGAAGTTCACACACAAAATATTGTAAGTAGTGCAATTCCTTCGCCGATAAGGGTACCGACGGTGCACTGATGCATGTATCCCCTTCAGCTGCTATGACTTGCGCCTCATAAATTTCACTTGTTCTTTGATCACTGAACTTTCTTAGGAGTTTTGTTCGATGGAATAGGGGAGTACACTTGCAATCTCGTACGTGTAGAGCAAGATGTCCCGCCGGTGAAGACTTAAGAGACAGTGCACGCTCTCTCAATCTCATGTTCACACACCGGCCAGTCTGACCCACGTACACCTTCCCACACGAGAATAAAATTTCGTATACTACGCCTCTAAGGGAGTTCACAAACTTATTAACATGCTTGACATCGCATTTGTCCTGTTTGTCGTGTTGAGAATTGATTTTCGGACACAGCCTTTACACTTGTCAGGTGCAGAAAGCACCACCCTGACATCAAACCTGTTGGCTACCTTTTTCAAGTTATGTGATATGGAATGGATGTACGGCACTATGGCTGGTCGGCTCCTCTTCTCTTCGCTTCGGTCTTGTATTTTTTCATGCAATAATATATTTTCTGCCACATCCGTCAAGATGGACTCGGGGTATCCCGAACTTTGCAGTCGCTGGATTTGGTTGGTGAAGCTCTCTCCGGCTGAATGGTGACACGACTTGTTTAACGGCGCTCTTAAGCAATTGGCCACGATTTCTCTTTCGGTGAGTTTGGAATGTGCTGAGTCGAATCGGAGTAGCTTTTTCATTGATCTTGGTGAATACATCCAGCACAAATGGTTGTCCTGGAAGGTCATTTGGAAGTCTAAAAATTGAAGGACGCTGTTTGTGGGAAGTTCATGTGTAAATCTGAGTCCTTGAGAATGTTTCACAAAGGTGGCGTGAATGTCGTGAACTGCTTTGGTGTTGCTGTCTTCCCGACGATTAGTGAGAAGGACGAGGTAGTCGTCGACGTATCTAAAAATACGTGTGACTTTGCCGCTTGGAAGATTGTCGGCAATAACCCGGTCGCACTTGGACAGAAAAATGTCACATAACACAGGGGCAACGCATGACCCTATGCATATTCCCTTTCTTTGGACGTAGTTTTTGCCATTAAACGTGACTACAGTGGATCATAAGTAGAACCTTAAGAGCTCTAGAAATGATTCTACCGGAAGGCCACAATTATTTTGAAAGGCTATTGCTCTATTTGCTTCAATAGATTCATTTACTGCTTCAAACAGTTCAGCGTGTGGGATGGAATAAAATAAACCTTCAACGTCGAGAGAGAGCCCATAACGTACTGTTGAAGCATTGGTTTTTAGATATTGAATTAAGGCATCAGAATTGGGTACCAGGAACGGATCATCAAGTTGGAGAGTGGAAAGTTGACGGAGAAGAAATCGTGAAACCGCTCCTTGCCAAGAGCTCCTTTCCGTGACGATTGCGCGGAAAGGACACTCTTTATTGTGCGTTTTGGCAGTAAAAAATATATCTAGCAGGTCTTCTTTTGCAGACGTGATCTTTTTTTTTTAATTGTGTCAATTCATCAATTCATGTGTCAAGCCATCAAAACGCCATGCCAAAAGAATTTGCAAGAGTCTGCTCTCGGAAATGTGGAGACAAGTCCGGTTTTTTCGTCTGTGCCTTAAGGTTCTTGCTGGGTTTGGCAGTCCCAGTAGCAGTCACGACGCAAGATTCCAGTCCTATCTGCTCACAGCTAGCAATATGAGTGAAGTCATTTGGTGGTCCAACGTTCCTCAACAAAAAACTTACCGCAACGAAAGGAAACAACAGCAAGGCGAGTGTGTCACATTGTTGGGAGGTGCCATACTTCCTGTAAACCTTGAAAAGGAGCTCGAGAAAGGTCCCAACTTTTGCACTCCGCCTCACAGGCAAGGAGTACATATGTTATCCAGCATTAATAACATCGCAGCGAAAGCCCAGGAAACCGATCGAGTCCGCTGCATTGACGAGTGTGTTGACGTGTTGCTGAAAGCAAATCCTCACAACAAGAACGTGACAAAATCGGCTTATATAACCAACCATTTCAAAACGAACAATCTGACTCTTTTGGTATCTGATAAAGAAGTGGGTTTGTTGTAGCTCCTAGAACGACCTATCTAGAGAAAGCTGGGATAGACATTTCAAAAAACGTACAGGCTGAGTCCTGAATTTCCTCGACGTAGCCCACAGCTGTACCCTTGGTAAGGTGCTGCGACTCTTGCCGGAAGTTGGCGACAAGGGCTACGGTACGCCCGTTCTGGAGCTCGGTTACGCTCCTCGCAATGCCCATCCCTCGTCGAACGAGAAGTTGGACGCTTCCTTCCAACAGTGCTACACTGCAGGTGGCTTCTTCGGTCCCGACGGGCACAAAGACACTCGACAGTGGCGGCAGGTTTACGTGGCTGGCAATTGGGACTCGCACTGCAGCTAACGTCACTTTGGGATTTTCCGCCGATGGGACAGGCTTCCGAAGCGTCAGCTTGTTCTCTGCAAGGTCGATGATGGCGCCGTATTCACACAAGAAATTCATTCCGAGAATGACGTCCCTCGAACAGTCTTGCAGAATGACGAACTTCACAGGGCAGGTTTCACCGTGGATTTTAACGCGAGCAGTGCACCTGCCGACAGGTGTGATGAGATGTCCGCCGGTGGTTCGTATCTGTGGTCCGTCCCACGACATCGTAACTTTCCGAAGGCGACGAGAGAGTCTCCCACTCAAAACAAAGTAGTGTGCTCCGGTGTCGACGAGTGCCGTCGCGCCGTGGCCGTCGATGATAACGTTGTGGTTATTCGACACCGTTGCAGAAACTTGGTTTCGGGGCGTTGCAGCGTTAGAGTGGGAGTGCTCCGACGATCTTGGAGGATCTTGGCATCGTTCGTCTTCGGCAACACCACCTCCCGGCATTGCCGCGCCTAGTTTTCCCGACGGGAAGCGATAGGTCAGGCTGTCTCGACGAGACCGGCGGAAGGGCGATGGCGAGCGTCGGGGAGACAGTGAACGGAATCCTCGGGGAGTCGACTCAGGAGATGAACAGCGGCGGAGGTAGTCCTCGATATCCCGAGGTCGCTCTCCGAGACGTGGTCGAGGGTCGTTGGGTGCCAACCCTCGTAGGCCCAGCTGGCGGTAGGGGCATCGTCGGTAGATATGGTCGGCTTTCCCGCAGTGGTAGCACAACGGTCGTCGATCGGCCATTCTCCACACGTCGGTCTTCCTTGGCGCAACTCGTTCTGGACGTACGTGCGCCCGATCTTCCTGGCGTCGGGAATGCTGCGGCTCTGGAGGCACCCGTCGGGGAAACGCCATGTACGGACGCAGGGCTGGTTGTGCTCGGCGGACCATTGCGGCGTAGCTTAACGTCGGTTCCTCCGGTGTCGCCGTGTTGACGGGAACTTCAGGGTGGACCGCCTGTTGTAGTTCCTCAAGCACAGCCTTGGCGATGGAGAGTGTCGCTGGACGACTTGCGGCTGGCAGCAACTGGCGGAGTTCCTCCCGGACGACCTCCCGGATAATTTCGCGGATTTCCGTACCAGGAGCGTTTTCGCCGCTAAGCAGCGCGGTTGCTGCGACGCTTGGATGTCGCTGGTAGTGAGAAGCGCGCGCTTGGAGGGCGCGCTCGATGTTCGTTGCCTCGGTGACGAAGGCTTCAACGGTGCCCGGCGGGCTGCGCACGAGGCCTTCAATGATGTCGTCTCTCACCCCGCGCATGAGGACCCGCAGCTTCTTGTCGTCTGTGGCTCGTGGGTCGGCACTGGCGCTCAGGCGGAGGACATCTACGAAGCTTGTGACGCTTTCGTTGGGGCCCTGCGTTCGAATCCGGAGGAGATCCTCTGCCCTCTCCCGTCGGTGTAGGGTAGCGAACGTCCGCTGCACCTCGGCCACACAGATGTCCCACGACGTAAGTGAAGCCTCGTGATTCTCGAGCCAATGCCTCGCAGTACCCTCCAGCGAAAAGTAGAGGTTCTGGAGGCACTGCTCCGCAGTCCATCCGTCGTGGCGCACCACACGCTCGTAGTGCTTGATCAAGTCTTCGACATCCTCGTGTATCTCGCCGTGGAAGGGAGTTGGCGTACGAGCAGCGACGGGCGGGTAGACGACGGAAGAAGGGGCGGGGGTCGGTGACTGGTTGGCCATCGTCGTCTTCTTCGGCTTGGGTTTGTCCAGGACCAAACCGTATTCAGGATCCTGTCCCTTGGTGCGGCGGCTGGTCCGAGTTTCAGGTTCCGCGTCGAGTGGTCTTCTCACCGAGCTTGGAATCGGACTTGCACTGCGGGCCCTTGGAGGGGAACGCCGCACAGACATGCGGTACCCCGCACCTCCACCGAAATCTCACAAATGAACAGGCGAGAAAACAACAAATAACTGGGGGAAAACTGAAACGTTTAATGGGGCAAACTTGTGCCCAAAAATAAAAAGGGAACAGAAGAAAGCCGAGCGTCGCGGGCGTCGAAGTCGGCGTGACAGCAGAGTCGAACGCTGGGGCGAAACTGACTCGACAAGGTCGCGGGCGGCCTCTTATCTAGAGTGAGTCACTATCTCGAATATTTGGCGAAGAAGGCTCGAGCGTCGCGCGCTCGGGGCGAGAATGAACAAGCCCTTTCTAGAACAACAAAAGATGAAATAAATGATAGAAGTTATGTCCGGACCAAGAATAAACAAGAACATTCTAGAAGTCCATGACACTGCGCGCGGCATTATAATGTACTAGCAGCGTGAGTGCGGCTTTACGGAGCTGATTGGAAAGGTGGCGCTGCGCGCTATATAGTGTGAGTGGCAGGAAGCATGCGGGTTACGCATCTACATTCAAGTGTGACGTCACAATCGATCTAGATATATGCTATTAATGATATTCAGCATTGGTTGGATGGAATCTAAAGTGCAGTTGAAAACACGTTGCACGACCCTTCAGGTGGAAACGCTGTCTTAGTACTGAAGAGCAGACGTTTCAGTATAGCTAGATTTTTATCGAAACAGGATAGTATCAATAAATAAGTGGCAGCCAACGAAGCCCCCAAGTAAATAGAAATGAATGGCGTCAAGTACCGACAACGGGCTTCATCTTCCAATTAGACTTTTTAGAAAGTCACTTATAACTTCAAAATGAGATGAAGGTTAGTCCTGAAGCTGGGAGTGATATCTGATCCGGACCGCTTGCGCTAGATTGTGGCGGAGACTAAAAGTTCATATATACGTAGTTCATTTTTTTTTTTTTCGCAGTCAAAACAGTTCAACAATTTTTTTTTCGGGAACGCGTTGTACGATCTAATTTATAACAAAATGCAGATTTCCGGGTACTCCAAGTGTTGGTCAGCACGAGGGACTGCTTGTAGTCAGGCTTGGAAACGGTCCGTATTACTTCGCCACGTCAAATAGAGATGCACGTTGACCAGACTCTCCCGACCACACGTTGCGAGATTTCCACGTGAGTCGGAGCAGCGGGTTTGGGTCCTCTCTTCGACTTTCACTCGCGGTGCCCATTGGTAAAAAAGAAAACAGCACTTCAGTTTGCTTCAAAACAACTTAAGACGGCGAGCGGGTCTGTGGAAGCCGTCAAAGACCATCGAAGGACATCTAGGAGCAAACAGTAGAGACGATGCAGTCGTCAGGGTCGACGACACAAACCGAGGGGCTCATTTAAAGGGGTACGGAAACCAAATTCTAGAGCCCATCTCTTTGCTTGAACATAAAGAGGGTTAAAAAAGGACTTCACCAATACCAATAGTCCGTAGGATAACGCGAGAAAACGAATTTCAAACTGAATAAAACGATAACCAAAAACCACCTCGTGGATGTCTGTGAAGCTTCGATGGAATGTCGTAACGACAACATGCCCGTAAGAGCAGCGCCACAACGGGATTTACGGTCACTCATAGGCATTACTTAGGCCTGAACTTAGTACCGAGGCGCTTCGGTGAAGAAAGCAACGGCAGAGTTGGCCACCGTTCGTTTTAGTATCGGGTGGTCTTTCCGGCAACGCTTCTTTGGGGTGGTTTGGAGATTGTGTACGTGCGATGTAATAGTCACGCTACGAAATGTCTGTTTAAACGGGCCCGCATGCCCACCTTTCCTGATCACGAGATAGCCGCCTTCGTCAACCGTAACTGATAACGAACTCGATCGCTCAAAAGTTCACACAACTACCATCGTTGCTAATAGGAGACGGCCCGTACGGCTCTGCGAAGCGGCGCGCATGCAAACAAACCCCTGCGGCGCTTTTCGGGGAGAGCCAACGTCCAGGAAGATACGCTTGATGTAAAAGAGTGTCAGCAAGAGCCACGTAAATACCTGTTCGCACTGGGAGCAGAACCGCACTGGCATTGCGTTCTTGGTAACCGCTTCGGGAACGGTCTTTTACAAACGAGTTTATGAACCGCTGGGCCTCTAGACAATCGCAACTCGATGCTGACGAGACGCTCGGCAGAGAAAGATTGGATCGGCATTGAGTCGCTCCCAAAAACTGCTCTAACTCGACATGTGTTGGCGTATCATGTCGAAATAAAATGGACATCTAAAAAAAGTGTACGTACCCAAGTTGCGAAGGCAATCCATATGGCGTTTATTCGAGCTCTATAACACACACACACAAAAAAAGGAGATTGAATCGATGAGAGTGTCCCTTCTCGACGAGATCGTTCGTCACCGCTGCATCTGAAAACAAGCTAGGTACGACGAGGGGAAAGACTGGCCTTCTTACCCCAAATTAGAGGTCAAGGTTCAAACTATTCATACGAGGAGGGTCCACAAAGGTCGCTTGGGCGTATTCCATTCATCAAGCCAGTCGGTCCAGATGGTCTTGCCCCGGATCGTCGAAGTGTTTTGCTAAGCCTAGCGTCTTTGGTGGTCTCTTGGTCGGTGGGTCCTTGTCGTTGTAGCTTTTTCAGGTATCCGTGGTTCTAGCGTTTGTCTCCGCCGCGGCATTCAGTTTAAATTACTTTTTTCTTCTTTTCTCTCGTTGGGACGCGCATAGAGAGCACATAGAAATGCACGTTGGTCGTCGCGACGACGTAAGCGAGCGATGTTGCCGGCGATGTAATTTTGATCATAAAAAGTGCGTAAAGCTTTGTAGCTGTCGTAGGCGCGGTCGTAGGATCTCATCGTAGCGTGCGAAAAACTTGCGATAATTTCGCTTCGTGAATACGGAACTTTTCTTAGGTTTTGCTGTAAGATCGTTTTGTGGATAAGCTCTGTTACCTGTTGCGGACGACGAAGACAAGACAGACGGGTCGTACAAATACGACTCTAGGCAGAATCGCTTTTCAGTCATCATGGCCTGGTGATGTAGCGACGTGGCGGCATCTTCGTCCTTATTAATGTCATCTACCCACCGCTCTCGTCGCGTTGGTCGGCGACCATTCACTCGAAGCCGCTCCGCCGGCTCCGCAATATGCTACAGCCCTCGGGTACTTCGACTATGCGAGATTGTAACACGCTGACGCCATCAAGTGGCAAGACTCATAACTACGGTACGTTTGGCTCTCCGAGGCATGATGACGTCAAGACCGCGCCGGATCTCCCGAGGTGCATCGCACTCTTCGACGGCTGATTTTGAAGCGCTCGCCGAAATCCAGGCATTTAGAACGAAAAATACAGCCATCCGCTTGAAATATGACTATGCGATTATCAATTACAGGTTTATCTGATTCCATTTGACTTATCTCTAGGTGTTTCCTGTATATTTTAAGTTTCGATTCAGTACCCCTTTAACGTTACCTCATTTTAGAGCCGAACATCATGGCGCTGTCTTGGGCATTTTCGGCGCGTCCTAAAATCCCGTAATCATGTGGATGTCTCGGATGCACATAAGATTTCGTTTAAGGTGTCTTTCGGCACTAAGTGGTCTTGATGCCCCTAAAGCAAACTATTAAACAGGCTACCTATAGGTATTATTAAAAAAGTTGAAAAAGAACAGGAACAAAATGGGACAGACAACGTCTCTCACATTTTGTTATTTCCTCCTAATGCTCGAACTTTTTCTACCTCAGTATTTTAATTTTCTATTATGTCCAATATACACCACCTCGCTTGCACTCAAAGCTTTTTTTTTAAAGCACAGTTTATTTGTTAATCGTTCTTACTGACGCCTAATGCGCCATACTGCAAGCACGTAATATTATTGCACCACGATTTAGTTAAACGTAATATCCGTATGCCGCTAGCAGAAAAGTGCATCAACTCAAGAAGAACGATTCTATATGATATGTGCGTCCTCATGTTCCAGCGAATTAGTTATTGTTATTTATTTTACTTCACTTTTTCGACTGGTGCTCCTAAATTAAACAATATACAATACATCTTCTCCCATCGTCAGCAATTCAAGTGGCTTCTTGTCGTTTTCGCCTTAGATGTCACACAGGTGACAGGTGCCCCCTTCGCCTTTGCCAGCAATATTCGACAGTTGCTATCTCGGGAAATTCGTGTGAAACATTATTCGGGCTTTTCCGACGTCCGTTTCAGCACTATGTACTTGTCATCCTCTTTTCGCTGTCCTTCAAAATTATCACACAAGAAAAAAAAAATAAGCCAAAACTAATAACATTATCGCGTGAGAGTAGCAATGTCGAAACCGTGCCGCAATCAAATGGAGTTTCCCGAATCTTTTTATCGGGAAAAAAAAAATGTTTCACAAGACATGAGAGTTAAGCTTCGAGCAACGAGGCATGTAAGAAAAGCATCGTTCTTTAGCAATAAATTATTCTACCGCTAACCTCAAAGCGCGCTTCAACTGCTACAGTGCGACGTTTTTTTTTTTTTTTTTACGTGTTGTAGATTTGCGTCGGTTATGTCCAGAGCAATCAAACCGACAGCAACTACAGGGACACAAGCACAGCCGTGACTGATAATTGATACACGAAAAGACTTATAGCCGCACGCTGCGTACGGCTATCAGATGTCGTCGTAGCTACGCCGTTAAAGTCGTATCCGTCGCTTTGAACGACGACAACGCAACAGTGTCTGAGCCGAACATGTCATGACTGGGTGCGTCCTGGAACTGCTAAAACGTCCAAGTGTGGCCAGTGCACCAAAGAAGCAACATGCCCTTTTTTAAAAGTGCGCACCATCTAATAGCTGCTACGCCAATTTGCCCCTTCCGCCATTGTTGGTGCCTGTACTCGAAGATGTATTGGATATAAGGGCATGCGCCAGAGTTCGGCGGAAATTCGCGGCTAGGCTCGTATCAGAATCGTGTTCTGCGTCAGCGTTTGGCGACAATTCGGATGTAGTCACGAGCTTTCTGCCAAAGAAATGGCGAGCGCCAATGTTGCCTGATGGGGTTTTAGCTCAGTTTCATTTAGAACCCAATTTTCAAAGAATTAATTGTTCCCCAACGCGGTAGCTGCGAGTGGCACGTCCCCAGGTTTCGCGGCGGCGTGAGCGTAAACGAAAACGGTTTCCCCGCTAAATGTGGGGAGCAAATTAATGTCACGTGACCTGACGTCACGGCACCTATGTTGACACATTTATGTTCCCCGCCAAATTAACCGGAAAATTGACGTCACGTGACCTTTAAACGCATGGGCAGGGTTCCAGAGAGCGCCACCGTCGGTTGATCATCAGCGCCACCGTGGCCAAATGAGGAAACACTGAGAAGGCTAAAATCAACAGTTAAACATATAAAATAGCGCTAAAAAGACAAGGACAAGAAGTATACAGGACAAGCGCTGACTTTCAACTAGGTTTTACTTAGTAAAAGCAAGTGTATATATACACACGACAGGCAGAGCAGTACCACATAAAAGTTTACTAATTGTGTGCACGATCATTCAAAAACTGAAACTCATTACTATGAAGTACGATAGAATTGTCGCTGACACATGCCGTTCCCACTTTTGTTGATAAAGAATGCTTCCAATAGCTCTCGAGCGACAGTCTCTCGTCTTCTACCCAGAATCCTTATCTGCTGAAATCGCGGAACGCAGCCACACGTGTTGCAATGTATAGGCAAATGCGAGCCATATTTATTTTTTACTGATTATGCGTGCTCCCGTGCTCGGTCACTGATGCACCGCCCCGTCTGGCCGATGTATACCTTTCCACAACTCAGTGGGATTTCGTAGACCACACCCACTGTGCAGTCCATGTAAGGGGTGACGTGTTTCTTATCACATGGTGCTTTTGCCTTCTCACCAGAAATGCGGTAGCACAACCCAGCCAACTTTTGGGGCAGAGAACACAACGGGAACATCGTACTTGCTTGCCACTTTCTTCAGATTGTGGGCAGCCTTGTGGATGTGGGCAACCTTGTGGAGCCCAACAACGTACCCTACTAAAATCAGCAGCGCCACCTGCGCATATCTCGCGAGATTACGTTATTATCAACTATACGAACTTAGTGTTTTTGCGTACTATACACAACCAACTGTTAAGAAAAAAAGAACCAACAATAAAATACATTAATGTATATGCGTGTGTGGCTGTGTGGTTCTAGCATTAGGGAGTCCTAGTGGCAGCCATCCCGATAGGTTGAGACAACCCAAAATGGAGACTAGCAGAACCAAATTGAATGTCCAAATCTTACGACCAAATGTAAGTAAAACGGAACATACAAAAGAAACAATTTTTGTACGTTGTTTGCGCGCGCTTTCAGTTCAACACAAAAGCGAAGACCGTCGAGCTTCCCTCTACAAAAGCGAAACTAAAAGAAATTTCTCTCCCCCCCCCCTCCCCCCGCTCCTTACCATCAATGGTCCCATTAGCTTTTTTGTAGCGTAAGCTACACTGGCCGAGGTTGAGCAGTTTCGCGTGGCTCCTGGAGAGCCGTGCTGCGCATGCGCGAGGAGCAGTGACGTCACACGTGTGAGTCCCCGCACCGCGCGCATGCACCCGCTCGAGATCATGGCTCGCGCTGTCCGGTTGTTCTGGGCGGCAGCTTGGTTGCTTGATACTTAACAACACGGGGCACAGCTGGCGCAGAAAAGTCAAATTTGGGGGTTTTACGTGCCAAAACCAACGACGGGCATCTGGCACGCACCAGCGGAGGACTGAGGATTAATTTTGAGCACCCGGGGATCTTTTAACGTGCAACCGAAAGCTCGGTTACACGGCGCCTCCTCCGCAATAAGAAGAGCGGAGAAGCTTAACTCATCGGATCCCGAAGTAGTCACGTAATGCGTATACCGTGTGTGTGTGTCATTGAAGCAGCAGTAAGCATAATAATCAAGCTAATCCTAGACAACCAGGAAAGCTAAGAATAACCAGCTGAGCCTAAGCTTACGCTATGTATATACTGGCATAGCCGAGCTAAGCCACTGCCATTTTTCCAAAAGAAATCTTCCCGCATGAATGACTTACCTTGTGTTGGGAGTTAAATTGTTGCCAGTCGCCGTCGTCGTGTTCAAGACGACCGATGAGTCTGGGGCATGTTTTTCGTGCAAGCTGGCTGTAGTATGGAGGGTATCGTACGCAGTTTCTAGTCCCAAGGTCAGGCTCGTTCTCTTCGATCGAATATGCTGTTCTATTTTACTCATAACACAAAACACGTCGCATGGATAACCTTTTGTCATAGGTAAGTAAATGTTTTTTTTATAAATATCTTTTTTTCTAGCGACGACGAAGGTACATTTTGCATAGACATGGGTCGAAATAGAGCAGCCATCTTGAGCAGCTGCGCGATCCTGCTAAAGGCGACAACGATAGTTCGCTCTGCATGCAACCGGCGAAGCTCAAACTCCGCAAACATCCGCATGACGTCGTTCGATCAAGCTGTGTCCGCGGAGCATAAAGAAGTGAGAATGTCAAAGGACTGATCTGACTAGAGAGTCATCCCATTGAACCCAAGGACAACACCACGGATAGAGCGCGTGAATGATAAATATCGAGTCAAATTACACATTTAGAATTCCATCTCGAGTTATGTAATATGAACGGAATGCTAATTTTATGCGTGTTACGACATTTATTCATCTCCCGCGGCGTTGTGTTTCCCACGGCCTTGTCGGGAGCATGCGGTGGATCATGCATGCTAAGCTTTCGAAGTTTCGACAGTCCGGTACGCAGCAGGTGCCCACGGCTTCGACATTTTTTTTCTTCTGAGGCAGCTGATATCAATGTTAAAAATAAAAGACGAGAAAACTCCCCCAAAAAACGCCTTCAAAGTGATGCATGACCAAACCCATGAGCAAGCAGGCTGGCGAAGGGGCCTTCCCAGTGTCGCAAATATTTTGAGCTAGATGGCGGGACGTGTCACGCGAAACTTGATTGCCCTGAGAGTATGCACCAACTCAGTTTCCCCTCTAAATTTAACGGAAAAATTGACGTCCCGTGACCTAGGCACATTCAGTTTCCCTGCTAAATTTGACGGGAAAATTGATGTCACGTGACTTGACGTCACGGGACTAAGAGACGAATTCAGGTTCTCCGCTGAATTTAGCGAAGAAATTAACGTCACGTGACCTACGCGCAAATTCAGTTTCCCCGCTAAATTTGGCGGGAAAATTGATATCGCGCGACTTGACTTCACGGAACGTACAAGTGCAGGTTCCCCGCAGTAATGTTTCTCGTCGATCGTGGTGTGCTGCGATGGCTGGAGGGTGGCTCGTTTTCGGACACCTCAGTGACGCTCACGACTCGGTAGTTGAGTAAATATGTATATATTTACAGATTATGCACAACTTTTTACAAGAGAAAACACGAAAACGTCGCGCTGCTAATGCCACTCGCGGCAACCCAACGCCAACAATAGCGCCTCGGCGCCAAGTCCCTTGCCGCGCACGGCAAGGTCTCTGTCTCGCGAGACAGAATACGCGGAGCCCTCGGGACCGCGGGCGAATAACGTCTTGCTCCGCGCACGGGCTCGTTCAGACTCAACTTCTCCAAAAAGGCACGCCGACATTTCAAAGGGAGGCCGGACCTCTCCCTCACCCTAGGTGTCGCCGACATGACCCTGACAATGTCATTTCCCCAATAGACCATTTGCTATATCCCCCAAGTGCCCCGGCCCGCGCTAAAAGAATCATGGGAACGGTGTGCCTCCAGCTCTTTAGCGATCGGTAATTTCAACCCTATTCTTGGTTACACAGGTCTTGAGCGTAATTCGGAGTCACCCTGAACAAGCGCCTGATATACCCAATGACCTGTCATGTCACTTTTAAAATTTCTCCTCAATGTCAGCGTTTTTGATACTGTGCATGCGGTCCACCCTTCAACCTGGATGGGCTGCAGAAATCTCTTACATTATTATCATGCTGATATTAAGCTAGAAACGTTAAAAATGCTATAAACAGCCCCGCGGACTCCGAGCTAAATCCTGGTTTTTGCTTTTGTGAATTATCGGCTTTTTAAAGGGGCACTGACAACCCAAAGGTCGTATTTTTTTTTTATTGTCTAAAACGATGGAAGTTGTAGTCACAGACACGCAAAAAAAAACCGCATCGCGAAAAAAAATTTCCCCGCGCGCGCGTGCGCCTTTTTATTTTTGGCGTTTAAATTTCCCGCGCTCACCTCCTCGCTTCTTTTGATCGGTGACGTCAAAAATCAGGAAATATAGAAGCTTTGTAGGTGACATTTCTATAACATTTAATAACGGCAATCGTAAAACATGTTTTTTAACGCAATTGCGAACGCACTACGGCCCCTCTTTTTGAAATACCAGAAATCAGAGTTCGGTGTGATGTTGCTTCCTAGATTTGTACCCTCCCTCGGAAAACTTGGCGGAGTTCGTCGGCGAGCAACACGGCGAGCCGGGAAAGAAACCGGTTCTTCCCCGCGCCGGCGTGATATCACCTCCTTCTCGCTTGGGGTTGCCGTGGCAACGGCGGAGGTCTGAAGAAAAGTCGAGTCGCAGGAGACCGCAAAATTTGTCTCACTGTACTGGCGCGGACCGCGCGGGAACTTCAAATTCGGCATTTGGAAATTGTTTTTTTAAATCACAAATACTGAATTTTCAAGTTTCGAATTTTGAGGGTAATGTCCCGGCATCGTTTTCAATTGTTCCGGATAATAAAAAAAAATATGATTTTGACGTGTCAGTGCCCCTTTAAGCAATTCCTGCTCAAACAATAATCGCGAGAATGATAATATTCTAAGAGATTTCTGCAGCTCAGCCAGGTTGAAAGGTAGATCGCATGCGCAGTATAAAAAATGCTGACGTTGACGAGCAATTTTAAAAGTGATATGACTGGTCCTTGGGGTATATCAGGCGCTTGTTTAGGGTGACCTCGAATTACGCTAAAAAGATGTGTAACCATAGAGTTGGTCGAAAATTAGTGATCACTAGGGAGATGAAGGGACAGCGTTCCCATGATTCCTTGAGTGCGGGCCGGGGCGCTTGGGAATACTGCAAATGGTCTATTACCCCGGCGGCAAGGGCAACCACCCATTCCCGACCTGGGAACGAAGACCTCGTTTACTTCCCACGCAAGGAAACCTGCTTCCACTTTCGGGAGCTGGCCGCCGCTTGCCGCCAAAGGGGAAAACCTGAGGCATCGGGCGCCTTCGAAGGACGCTTCGGGTGACCACGCCGCTAATTCCCCGAGCTCTTTCGGCTAAGCTCCTTCGGCCATCCCTACACGTCCCCCCGAAAACTGCGCTAGGACGTCCGGACTAGCCAGCAGTTACAAAAACAGGATGGCCGAAACCCCAACAAGAACACAAAAACAACCCGCTTAAACTGAAGCGAAAAATAAAACAGCAAAACGCATGGCTAGAAATTACCAAGCCAGGCCCCCTTAGCACCGAATGCTATATAAAAATTAGGAAAAAAACAACAACACCTCTTACTATACTTCCTTTCTCAACTGGCCCCTCGCGGACCTGGATTGCTCGCAACAACGACTACTTTGGTGCCGCAAGAGCTTCCGCAAATAAAAGACAAAAAACATTAATAAATCCCGGCAAACCAACAGTCAAGGAATAACTGAAAACGCTTGGTGAACACTGAACAACGCTGGAACGTGCGATTGCACAAAATAACCGCGTCAGTCATCGCCTTCCGACCCGCTTACGGCTGACAGCGTTCCCGTATAGAGAGCGAAAAATAAAACACAGCCACGCTCCTCTAGTACGACCTGCTAAATGAAAATTAAAAACAGGAACAACACTTCTTTCTGCTCCTGGAGACAGAAACCTTGATCACTCACTTAGCTATAGATCCTGCGGACCTGTCTTGGTCGCACCAACGACATCAAGGGCGCCGCAAGAGTTGCCGTAAACGAAAACACTACAAAACCAACAAAGCGCGTCAAACGCTACACAACAAGTTCGAGTTCAATGGCACCTCGCAAGGGCCGCGGCAGTGATCGCCTCCCCACATGCACACCCGCGGACACCACGTGCGTACGCTCCCGTGCCACCATACAATAACCCCTTACTGGGGCACCTGTGTCGAGCGTCACGAGGGCAGTGTCGCTCGCCAGAGCTTCATTAGGCCCACGAAGGCGTGCTCGGCTCGGCCTCCCCACGGAACCGCGTTCCGCACTCGCTACGCGGTCAGTTCGGTCAGAGGAGGGACCAACTTTGCGCCCATGGCGCGCCATCGCCGTACCCGCTCCGAGAACGTCACCCCACGGCGATTCGTGCTCCTGCACCGATACTTCCCCGCGTCGCCCACTTGGTGGCATTCACTGTGTCATACCCTCACCACAAGGGCCGTCGTGGGGACACCGAAGTCCAATCTGAACAACTGCCGCAGCCTCCTTCGCGACCTCGGCATCTACCAGTCTCCCCAGCGCCCGGCCCGACCCCTGGTTCTCCGGGAGCTCCTCCCTTCCAGCTGCCCGGACGCGGGAAGACCCTCGTTCGCAAGCGGCCCGATCGGCCTCCGACCCCACTGCAGTCTCCGGATCCTGTATGGCGCGATCGGCCTCGGAACCCACGGCAGTGTCCGGTTCCTGGAGAGCGCAATTGGCCTCAGACCCCACGGCAGCCCCCGGTTTCTGCATGGCGCGATCGGCCTCAGACCACACCGCAGTGTCCGGTTCCTGGAGAGCGCGATTGGCCTTGGAACCCACGGCAGTCCCAGGTTTCTGTACGGCGCGATCGGCCTCAGGCCCCACGGCAGTATCTGGTTCCTGGACGGCGCGATCGGCGTCGGACCCCACGGTAGTCTCCGGTCTCTGAACTACACGATCGGCCTCGGACCCCACGGCTGCCTCCATGTCGCCTCGCGCGTCCGGTTCTGTCTCTCTCGCAGATCGAGCCTCGGGTGTCGTGTCTTCCGCTGCCCGAAGCTGCGTCTCTTCACGGCGCTTCCCCAGGAGCCGAGCTCTTGCTCTCCGCTCCTCCGCCCGGAGTTCTGCGAGTCGTACCTGCCGCTCTAGCTCCTTCGTTTTTTCCCTCGCAAGGGCTATCTGAACGCTCAGCGGGACCGCTTCCCCATGCGACCCCTCGTCGCCTCCGTCACTGGGGCTCCCCATCCTACGCAAGTTACACTTCGCCATGCGGCTAAGCGCGCGGGTGTCAGCCGGCGACGAAAGGGAAAGCGACCACGTACCTGGCGGTGCTGTGGAGTCCACGAAAGTCGTTGACGCCGCCGAACTCGCGAGTCCCTGGCATCGATCACCGCACACAGAGTCCGTTCCGTGAGACCTGGTTGCCGCCACTGCAGGCCTCGGGTGTTCACGAAGCCCTCTTGAGGCTGGTTTCTTGAGTCTGTTGACGTGATGTCCTGAACTCTTGCCGCCTAACACCGCCACACTCCGCACCAGCACCGGCCTCGTCGTCTCCCTGGCACACGACGTTGTCGAAGTAGCCGACGACGTCCACGATCCCCGTCGACTGCGCCAGTAATGTTTCTCGTCGATCGTGGAGTGCTGCGATGGCTGGAGGGTGGCTCGTTTTCGGAGACCTCAGTGACGCTCACGACTCGGTAGTTGAGTAAATATGTATATATTTACAGATTATGCACAACTTTTTACAAGACAAAACAGGAAAACGTCGCGCTGCTGATGCCGCTCGCGACAACCCAACGCCAACGATAGCGCCTCGGCGCCAAGTCCCTTGCCGCGCACGGCAAGGTCTCTGTCTCGCGAGACAGAATACGCGGAGCCCTCGGGACCGCGGGAGAATAACATCTTGCTCCGCGCACAGGCTCGTTCAGACTCAACTTCTCCAAAAACGAATAAAGTTTTTCCTCCTAATAAAGTTTTTCCTCCTCCTCCTCCTCTCCAAAAAGGCACGCCGACATTCCGAAGGGAGGCCGGACCTCTCTTTCTCCCTCGGTGTCGCCGACATGACCCTGACAATGTCATTTCCCCAATTACCCCGGCGGCAAGGGCAACCACCCATTCCCGACCTGGCAACGAAGACCTCGTTTACTTCCCACGAGAGGAAATCTGCTTCCACTTTCGGGAGCTGGCCGCCGCTTGCCGCCAAAGGGAAAAACCTGAGGCATCGGGCGCCTCCGAAGGACGCTTCGGGTGACCACGCCGCTAATTCCCCGAGCTCTTTCGGCTAAGCTCCTTCGGCCATCCCTACACCCGCTAAATGTTACGGAAAAATATACGCCACTTTACCTATGCACCAATTCAGTTCCCCCTTTAAATATAGCGGAAAAAAATTGTCGTCACAATGAACTATGCACCAATTCAGTTTACCCCGTTAATTTGGCGGGAAAACACAGGACCTTGAAATCATTCATTCATCACCAACGTATCGACGCTAAACCAACGCAGTCTCATTTCAATATCACATAACTGTATGACGCACGACCGGTGCAATGTCAATCGATCGTCATCCTCATATCTTCGAATAAGCATCACAGCTACCGCTGTCTAATTGCATCACGTCGTGAGTTTGTATTGTTTCTTTTTTCTTCTTTTTTTTTGTGGCGCTGCTTTCAGCCAACAGATATGGCGCGATGGTAATCGTGACACGTGACGCGCGAAGTGTGCAACTGAAAAAGGCTATAGCGAACATCACTCCTCCCCTCTAACAGGTTGCTTAAATTTAAACTTACTAGATCTTAAAAAAAAAAAAAAAAGAAGCTGTGAAATCTACCGTAATGCTGTTGTGAGGGTCACTTATTACGGCCAAGGTGACACAATATACGGGGCCAATCCTCACGATTAGTCGAATAATTAACTAAAATTTGTTAATAAACTTTTTTATTAGTGAAATAGACTTATGAATAAAATTAGAAACTTGCTGACCGTCATCAAAAACCACTAAAAAAATCATTTTGAGAAATACTTTGAGCGAGTGGGAAGCGTACACGTGAGGTGACGGTACCACTCGTGAAACAGGTAGGAGGCTGGGGCTACGATAAGAGACGGAAAAATCGCGGGACGGGTTATCGCATCGGTAGCCTTTCTCCCTCTGCGCGAGTGGTAACTTTATCGCACTACTGCGCCTCTCATGCGCTCAAGGTCTTTCTCAAATAACTGATTTAGAGGTTTTCGATATCGATAATCAAGTTTCTAATAGCAACCATATGCCCATATTTAATAATTCAAATGATAATTAGTCAATTGACAAATGTTACTTCGTTAGTCGACTGATCGTTACGATCATCCCCCTATACGATGATGACCACTCCCCCTCCCCCCCCCCCCCCCCCCCCGACCCTATTACCAGTAAAACTCACCTGCACAAACCTCATAAGTGTAGCTTTCACGGCCTTTTTAAAACAAAATTGGTAAGCTTACAATAAAAAAAAAAAACGCCCTGCATAGTCTGCTTTACACTAGGGAGCTTGAGTAGATCATTCCGATGACTTCGTATGACTTCGTGTCACGTCACGCATAAACAAATTCATTTTCTCCTCTAGATTTAGCGGGAAATTCGACGTCACATGACCTCAATATAAGATCAATTTCCCGCTAATTTAGCGGGCCGGTTACGCAGACGCCGGCGCCGTTATGTGCGCAAACAGGCGCCTAAGAGCTGCGCTCTCAAAGGCAAAACTATGGAACAGGAATCAGCCTGAGATTATCTAGACAAGCAAATGCTTGTTCAGATTAGTTTTGCGGGAAAATTGGTTTCGGACTCTCCATAGAAGGCCCACTAGAAACCGCCCAAGACAAAGTAGCCAAGAATGAAAGAGAACAAGGAACCTGTCATAATTGAAACCCTGAGACACGGAGAATAAAAATAACTGACAAGACGCCATAATATAACCAGCTCCCGTGCAGCAATTTGCTTCTTGCTAAAGGACACCAAGCTCCTTTCTTTTCACCTTATGGTGAACCGCTATGGACGCTACGAGGAATCCCAGCCGATCCAGCGGTGTGAACGCATTACGTGACTGTGCGCTCTGCGCTTCGCTGTGCCTTTCCCGAAGGTCGCCTGAGACGCCCACAGCATTATTTTGATTCCGAAGGCTCGCAGCGTCCACCGCGGTCCACCGCACGGTGAGACGGAGTATATGAGGTAATACTTCTATGGCTCTCGTTCCGGCTGGCCCGGATAATAGGCTTGGCCTACAACTGCCATTTATCTCTTTTGTCTTAGGCTGCCTGGCTGTCGGAATTACTGTCTGACTGTCTTGGGCAGTCTGACTGTCTGACCCGTAAACGTAGTTAGCCCCCTCCCTCCATCTGGAACCTCTAGTCTAGCTGTCGTGTATTCTTGCGATAACCTGGTTGGGTCAGTCGCGAACCGAACGGTCCCTTCTTGTCTGTTTCGTATACTATGTGCGTTCATTCCATCGACCGCGGTGGCATTGTCTTCCTCTCACGCCGACAATCTCCCGACGGCACTGTGGGATCAAGATGTCGTCGGGCCTATCGGCCAACAACTGCTGGAGTTAAGGGGGATTCAACCGCTCGTCACTCAATGGGCAAATTTCACTACACAAACCTGAGTTTCAGGAATGCACTATAGTATTCATTATTTTGGAGGTTACTTATGATAACGTAATGAAGGTTGTACGGTCCTTGGATTTTTCTTTTAGAGCGCTGGAGATTTTTAATAAAATCCGGAAATATGACCGTTTTGAGTGTTTTTAGCGCGTTTTGAGGCATTTTTGAAAACACAATTATTTAGAAGACAAACGTGACAAAACGCTTGGCCGTATGTACTAGGGGTGCCACTAATCTTAATTTTAAGACCGTAACGAGAAAGCAAAATATTGTTGTATTTGCGTATTTGTGTAAATAAAATCACCCTGTTAATTTTATTTCCAACTTGTTAAACGAGATGGCGGCACTAGTACTAAATGCCTCAAATCGGAGATTTTCTTGCTGTTGCTGTTGTTTTTCTCTCGAGCTCGAATTCGACCGCCATGTCTCGTTGCTCGTGGATCGGTAGCACGTGTAGCGAAAGCTCACGCTGTAAAGCGGGTTTCACATGCAGCGATTCCGCGGCCGAAATCGCTGCCGCTAGCGGCGCGGCGGCACGGATCGCGAGGTTTCATTTCACATGAGCGTTTTCTGCCGTTGCGATGGCCAATGTTGCTTGCAGCAAGCAGATGTTCCTAAATACTTTGAGCTGCGCGTCTCAAAAAACCTGACGCTTGGACACTTCACTGATAAGCAGTTCGTTGAACTGGGTGCGATACATTTTGTCGTACTCGGTGTGACGATCTGTGTTGCAAAAAACACGTCAATGTCGCTCAGCTCTTCCTCTTCTTTTGTTTTTCTCACTAGCCCTCGCACAAGCCGCTTCCGTTTAGCGTCTATTGCGTTCGCTGCAGTTGGTACTCAGGTGAGCAAAGTAAAAAAAGAGCCGCGGAATTCATCGATAAAAGAAATTCCGAGGAAGGGGACAGCAATCCCCCTCCTCCATAATCTCCTGAACAGTGTCGACGCGACTGCTGAAGCAAAGAAGCTCGATCCGCCGGAAAAAAAAAAAAACCGCAAACCAGTCGCTTGCGTACTTTCTCTGCTTGTCGTCTGCTTCACGAACGTGAAAACGCCGCCGTCCTATGTGCCAGCTTTCCCGCAATGTGTCTCCTCCTGTCACGTGATTTCCCTCCGCGCTGTGAGTGGCCAGCGCGGAAACTGCCGCTCTGCCGCGACCAAAAATTTCCAACCTGCTGGAACCGTGCCGCTAAGCCGCTGCGGCTGGCCAAAGTGTCGCGACGGCAGAAATCGCGCCGCTCTCGGGCCAAAATCGCTGCATGTGAAACCCGCTTAAAGGGGCCCTGCAATCATATTTAAGCGTCTGCCTTTTTTGCTGTTTCCACGTCTCTTGGGGTTCGGGAAAGCAAGCGGGCACGGAGAGAGTAACTAAATATCAGTGCGTCATATTTTAACCGGACGACGCGGAAACCTCCTCCGCCTACGAGGGCGACCCGCGTTGCCGAAAGCGCGCGAAATGTGACGTCTTTGGTCCTGGGCTTACTACTGGTCAGAGACGCTAAAAGCTTTTTTTTAGTCGAGATACAAAACATAAGTGTCGCGAACCGTTTCAATTATGTATGAAACTAGTTTTTGTTCAGTATTTTAGATCAAAAAAGAAACAAATGCAGTTTATAAAGTACGGAAACAAGAAATGACCCGTCGACATACCCGCCACCAAGCGGTGGAAAAAACGGCGCATACTAGAAAGGAGCAGTGGGATCAGGCGCCGAAACGGAAAGGTCCCGGATGTACGCGGCGGCGCTCCGGTCGTATACCGGCTCGAGGATCCAAGCGGTTCCGAGCGTTCCGAAGGCCTTCGGCGCGGGCCCTGCTGGCGATTTGACCATTTGGCGGTATGGCAGCGCGAAATGGCTCCCGTTCTGAACTGATCTTTACCCCTTGTTTGTCTGTCGTTTGTGGTCAATGAAGTGTTATGCCGAAATAGTCTTTAATAGCGCAGCAAATGCATTGCGAGCCGCCCTGGCCGCCCGCTTCATACAGCCTATCCAACACATGCTTTAGTGGCGCCCTCTCGCGCCGTCAACACGGAGCGCGGCAGCCGTGAGCGCTTGATGAGCTCACTACCCCTCCTCTAGTTCACGGCCACTCAAGCCAGGACCTACGACGTCATGAAGGAGGTTATTTTTTGCTTGTTTTTTTAATCCTAATTTGCCTATAACTTTTAAAATAAAGCGAAATTTGAGAAAAGAGAAGTTTCATTAAGTTACTACGTTCAGTGCGCTCAAGTTCGGTGCAAATTAAAAACCAGTAAAAAAGTCATTGCAGGGCCCCTTTAAAGCTCACTGATCGTGGACTCAATCCACCGCCTCTGCCTTTTTCAATCTGGACGAGCATCGTACCGCCCTACTGTCATGTATCACTATTGCGCGATGCACGTTAAAGTCGTCAGACAAGCAGCGGTATACTGCACTGTCTTTCATCTCCAACGAAGACACCAGATGCCCTCAGAGCTGACTAACTTCGCGCTGTATAAACATAGACACAACAGAATTACAATTGATGGCTCCGTTAATCGGCACATTTTGAACGTTGCAAAAAAGTATAACTAGTCATCAGCAGACTCCTAGCGAAAGGCCTGATAAGGCTCTGAAGGCGATACTTTTGTTGATTCTATTTTTTGTCAGTGCTATGTTAGCGCTCGTGGTAAAACGCTTGCATACGCTACAAGCGTGGCTCGTAAGCACCCTAAGATTGTCCAGGGTTGAACAGAGACATCCTAATATGTAGGGTGCCTCAATGTCCTTCTGCTTAGGGTGTTGCCACCCTTTGTAGTATACCCGATGCTCGACGAAAACAAAATGTCGTCATAGCACAGTCAACGCCACAAACGCGTGCCGGGACACGCTCTTTCACGCGCTTCTGAACAAGAAAGAAAAATAGAAGTGTGGGACAAAATGGCCAGATGTCTCCACCCTAAGCAAAGCGCACAAAAAATATAGTTGAATGAGTTGCAAAGAAGGCTAAAATTTTTTTTCCGAACAACACTCATTACATGAAACATTATTTCAGATATTTTCACTCTCTGTTGACCTTGTTTGGTGGCTAGTGGACATGAAAAAACCAGAAAAAAAAAGAATCATGATTTCTATTATTTTGAACAATTACAATATATTTTCTTAACCAGCAAACAGGTGCTTACTCTGAGATGCAAATGGAATTTTGACGTTAGCGTTTTGGCGCTCGAAACAATTTTTCTTTGTAAATTTAATACTTCCCGTATTGCGGATTACTAAGAAAACCAAACGGGCCATCAATAGGTAGAAAATACGTTTCTACCTAAGATGAGGCGTACGTTTCTTTTTTTCTCTCTCTCTTCACCTTTCTAATTTTTAGGCAAAATCAAATGAACCTCTAAATAACTTTAGTGTCTTCATAAATAACCTCGGGAGTTCACCATGCTATTGTCCGTTATGAACACCTCTTTCAACAGTGATCTTACTATGTCACGGTGGAATGAAGCGGTGCTACCTTATCTGTCTGGAAACAAATTGGGGTGTGTGTATGTTTATACAGCCTAGAACATAGTCTGCCTCAACTGGGCAACTTGTCTCCCAGCTGTAGGTGAGCAATTTAGCTAGTGCAGTACAACCGGTAGCCTGGGGTCTTTAACGTGCTTCACGCAATAGTGATACACGACCGCACGCCGGTACGATGCTCATCCAGATCGAAACTGGCAGGGGTGCGGATCGAAACCAGGATCGCTGGGTTATACAGCGCGAGCTTTCGCTCCCCGTGCTCCGAGCTGGTGTGCTCTGTGGCTCAACCCCACTCGGCCACCGACCCTTTTTTTTTCGTCATTGCACTATACTTCGTCTCACCTTAGTATGGACTATTGTTAGCCGCGCGTGCTAAAAGAGCGAGCCAGTCGCTTTGAATGAAGCCGCGGCGGCTGCACGAGCGCTCGTGCAGCAAGTGCTCTAGTCAAGACAGTCAAGGCTGGCCGCTCGCGCTAGCACAGCCTTCGCGGTTAGTCCATGCTATACTTCGTCTCACGTTAGTAAGGACTATTGTTAGCCGCGCGTGCTAAAAGCGCGAGATAGTTGCTTCGAATGAAGCCTCGGCGGCTGCACGAGCGCTCGTGCAGCGAGTGCTCCAGTCAAGACAGTCAAGGCTAGCCGCTCGCGCTAGCCCAGCATTCGCGGTTAGTCCATGCTAAGGTGAGACGAAGTATAGGGAGTATTCACTGGCGGCCATAGCTGTGTGCTCGGCTGCGGAGCGCGTGCTGACGGCGAGCTTCCACAGTTCTTTCGCCACGTGCATTCCGCACCACCAAGATTGCCGGTCATGGCAGCCTATTAATGCGAGCTCGTTCTGAGCATGCGCTCTAAACAGTGACCTCAAATATGGCGGCCAGTGAATACCTCCTATAGGGTGAGACGAAGTATAGGCCCCCGATCCCTCTTTATCTGTCTGGACTGAAGCCCTCCGATGTGTTTGCGTTTGTCTTGCAAGTGGCGTCAAATGCGCCAGTGCACGAGACCCGTGTCTCGAGCGGCTCTTGAAAGCAGTTGTCGACGCAATACTGAAATGAGCGGCCCTTGGAAGCGAATGGCAGCGGAGCACCCGCTCCTCGCACGTGTCTTGCGCGTTTCCACAACAATGGTTAGAGGTACTCGCAAGCGTCAATTTTAATGGGGCGGTGCAACGATATTCGTTTTGAGCGTTTTAGATGCGGAGCATCTCTTGCTCGGGTCTATGTCCCGCGGCGTCGGCGTTGTAGTCGGCACTCGAACTACGCACGCGCAACTCTCCTCCTTCCCTCTCTCCAACAGCTGCGCGTTACTCTCTCCGCTCTCTCTCTCAACCAGCTGCGTGCACTGAGCGTGCGTTCGCTTCTCCTCACACCGCGCGCGCACGCGCAACTCTCCTCCTCTAGTCTCCTCTCCTTCAAGTGTGAAAAAAATAAACGGCGAGCGGCGAGCGTTCCAAGTTTCTCTGCCGCGAGCCGCGACGAAGGCTCGCGTAGGGGGTAACGCTAGGGCAGTCAGTGGCGCCATCTCTCGACGTCAGCACGCAACTGACTCTTTCCTCGGAACCAACACGATGCTCCGCATCACCCCATGGTTCCCCTCGGGAAGATGGTGTAATTTTTTTTCACTTTGTATGAGTTTACTGGCGCTAGTGGGACCCAAGTACACACGCACGCAACGCCACTGACCAAGAAACCTCTTTGTTGCGGTGTAATTTCAAGGAGAAAAGCGAGCGTTTTCTTTCGATCTCTCCTTCGCAAATTTTGATGACGTACCCTGGCGGTAGCAGCATCCTCCAGGGACGATATTTTGAATGCGGCTCATAGATTGGACCCGAGCATTGCGTGAGCACTCGATTTAGGGCTCGTGATAATTGATAGCTCGAGAAGCATTCGGGTAGTGGCCCGTGTCCAATCGCTGCAACGACGACAATAGCCGAGCCATAACAATGTCTGGAATTCAGCTCGTGTCCTGTGCTTTGCCAACCCCAGCGCGTGGCTATGATCAACATTGGCAGCATATAATCGGCTCCAGATCACGTGGCCGCTTGTTCTGGCTGCGAGTTGAGGGGGTGAACGCTGCTCGTTTTTCTTTAATTTTTTACTGGGACTTCTATTGCGTAAAGTGAAAAACGAACGCGTGTTTCATAGGTCATTAACGTCAGGGATCCGTTCTAAGCGGTACTTGCGCAAGGTACAAAAATTGTTGCATCGCCCCTTTAAATGAATTTAGTCTGCACTTGCCGGGAGCGCCTTCAACTTATGGAATTTACGAGGATAACTCGAGTGCAACATGGCTTTGTGTATTTGAGTGGTTCTTTTTCGCTGATTGGCAGACAGACGGAAAGTGTCCTTAATTTCTTGCCATACCCGATGCCAATCTTGTCAGCTGCTGTGCACTTGGCGCTCGATTGTGGACGAGTAGTAGAGCCGCGCCACTTGCTTGGACAGAGACCTCCTTGGTACAGTTCACGGGTGGGAAACGGTTGCTTCTTGTTGCTTTTGACTCGGTGCGCAGAAGTGTGGACCTCTTCGACGAGGTCCACACCTCTGGACGTGCAGAAGTGTGGACCTTGCCGCGCAGAAGTGTGGACCTCGCCACTAAATGAGCTATATGCTTAGGGTCGGCACTCTGTTCCCCTATATTGCTGCGGGCGCCGCCATCTTGGTGCTTGTACAGAGCAGACACAACTGCCGATCGTCAGGATTCAAAAGTGCGACTTCCATGGCATTTGGTTCGGTGTTAGGAAGCTCATGTAATATTGCTTTGCTTTGTCGCTAAGCGTTTAAACATTTGTGGATGACGTAAAAGCGTTTCCTGTGATTTCAGATAAATTTTCAGATAACTGGCAGCCATGATTTTAAGCAACAATTTGGACAAGTGTCGTCACCCTGAAGCGTAGGTTATTTAGTGGCACATAGGGAAGATCATGGCGGAACAGCGCAGCACTGAGCTAGATTTCAGACGCCATGTTCTTCTATATATAGTGTCACTAAATAAGCTACGCTTCACAGTAACGACACTTGTTCATATTGTGGCTTAAAATCATGGTTGCTAGTTATCTGAAGATTTATCTGAAATCACAGGGAACGCTTTTTCGTCCTCCAGAAATGTTTAAGCAGTTTGCGACAAACCAAGCAATATTATATGAGCTTCCTAACACCGAATCTAATGCTGAATGCTGAGGAAGTCGCACTTTTGAATCATTACGATCGGCAGTTGCGTCTACTCTGCACAAGCACCAAAATGTCGGCGCCCACAACAATGTTGGGGAACAGAGTGCCGATACTCTAAGAGCAGCTCATTTAATGGCTCTAGGTCTTCCCAGAAGTGGCGCGGCACGTGTCTCGAGCATTTCCACAAAAATGATTGGCGTTACTTTTCTCAGGATAGATGGGCTTTACTCCGCACATCCTGGGTGCGGGTTTGCAAGCCATTATACAGACGAAGAGCAGGCCGATATAGGACATAGGAAGTGCAAAACTGCCACTTTATTTCTTTTTTGTTTGTTTTCTAGCTTTAAGTTAAGTTCTAAAAATATATATATATATATTTTTTTTGCAAAACAAAGTTTGCATGTTAAATGTGGTGGTCCAAAATCCATGGCCGCAACGCCGCACCTTGTGCTTTTGATAACTTCGAACGTGGATGGAACTTCGAATTCATTCGGAAATCAGAGCTTATTCTACGTTTTGTAAGCCACTGTAATTTACGTATGTACTGGCTCGTATCTCGCGCCGCCTGTTGGCCGCTTCCTGCAGCGGCGGACGCAGAGCGAAAAAGATCCAGCTCGAGATCGGCGGCGAACAGCCCGTGGCCCGAGCCCACCTCGAGCGCCCGACCTGCATGAGCAGCTGCGAACGTGCAACTCGTTTGTTCCGGAAAAATTCTGCGCCATCTATGAGGAAAAGGGTACAAATAAATAGCGGTTGAATCCCCCTTAAGTACAAAACGAGCGTGTTGGTAACAGTAATTAAACTTGGGGAAGATACATAGAAAGGGGGGACGGACAACAATGTCTTTCATGTCAATTGTTGTGTTGGTGGAGCAGCGCTTGTTTGTTACAGTAGTCGGCAACAGGTCGCAGGCGCAGCCAAAGCCCGGCGGAAGGCAACTAGCGTGCGCATTAGGGGGAGCTGACTTTAGCGATTTATAGGTGTCGCCACTCTAACGCAAATGTGGCGGTCGAAAGCAGGTCGTGCTGTGCCATGTTCCGTCTCAACGCACAACGCTCGGTTTTTAGCCAGCAAGCATTGAACTCCAAATGGTTCGCCGCGATTTTCATACACTGCGTTCCAAACTTGCGGCGGTGTGCTAACACGCGTGAGCTTCCAGAGGCTTGGCTTTCTTCGGGGAAGCTTCGAAAGTTACATTTACTGTCCTATCGCGCTGATGAACGCTTATAAAGTCAAAGTCTCTGGTTCACGCGCTTGCGTTCCGAGCGGCCTAGCCAACACGCTGATGCGATGGTAACGACATAGTCACTGGTACAACTGTTCGCCCTACACAACATGAGAAGTAACGCAAGGCGGACCCCTACTTCCTCAGGTTATTTGTGAGTCGGGGTTTTTCCTGTGTTCCTAATTCATTGTGCTGCTTTCGTTGCTTTGGGTACAACCTACGCAACTTCCCTCGCTCTACTTCTACGGTTTTCGCGCCAACCGCGGACGACATGCAGTCACTGAAGTCACGAGAGAAAAGGAAAAATTGGGAAAGGACCTGTTCTGGCCAGTTCTATGTGTTCCCGCTAAGTGCAACCCATTTTGCTGGAGCTGCGAATTGACCCTTTCAGAAAACAGCTTCAGGCCGGTGCCATAGATATGGAATGGTGTGCTCTATATGTCCGCACTATAGAGCGTGGGAAGGAAGCGTGCAAAGGGGAGGGAGGAGGGGGGGGGGGGGGTACAAGGAACAGGTAGCTCTGCATGATTTCTGGACCTGCTGCTGCCCTCGCTTGGGCTCTTTCATCGAACGGTATATTTCGGCACCGTTTTGAGGCGGCCGCTAGAATAGTCCTTTCACGACATAGCACACACTTCGGGCATTCTGTGTAAGCTGCGTTGCATTATGGGACGTTTCCCCACTAAAGTTAGCGAAAACAATTTCCGATAAATTTGGGGAAAAAAAATTTCGCTAAATTTAGCGACAAACATTTCCCGCTAAATTTACCTTGAAAATTTACCCGCTAAGTTTAGCAGGTCATGTTTCCCCGCTAAATGTGGTGGGGAAATTGACGTCAAATGGCCTCAACACCAATTCAGTTTCCCCGCTAAATTTGGCGGAGAAAAGGACGTCACGACTCCGTGTCACGTCACGCATGAACAAATTCCGCGACCGGACGAGAGGAGGACACGGAGGAAGGGCATAGCAACACCTCCTAGAAATAAGGCCGTAGCGCTCTTCTCGTGACGTCGCAAAGGAAGGCCATCGGGGGAGCGCGGCGAAGCGAAGGCAACGCGCGTGGATCGACCGTCGTAACACGCTTTTAGTTACATACGTGTGTCTTATTAGCTAAAATTAAAGCTGCACATTGGCAACGGGGCCAGAAAACATTTTATTACATGGACGAAACATTACACCGCTAAATAATCGGTACGAAATGGCACGAGGTATGCGTAGAAAAATGTGATTGTTTTAAGTAGAAAATATTGATTCACGCAATTATTGCTGTAGGAATGCATATTTTATAGACATATTTCGACAAAATGGCGAGACACGCAGTGATTGGACACAGCAATACAGATAGTTAAAAATCAGGTAGACGTAGCCAACGTGGACACGGCTCGACAAGTGTCACTTACGATCATGTAAGCGATGTTATCGCGTGCAGTCACTGAATTTAAATTAATGTAATTTCGATCGAATGACAATATGGGGTCGACAAATCAGGTTGCGACGCTGGTATAATCACTCCAAAACAGCGAGCTGATTAAATCCCGTATTATTTAATCAAAATATATTAACTTTTCCGCGTGGGAGGGCTACTAAACTTACTATTTACAGTCAACTAATTTACTTCTCCCTATGGGCTCGAGCTGCCTAAGAACAAAATATAACCTATTTTGTATACTATAATACTATTACCTTAACACAGTTAAGATCCTAGTATAAACGTGGTAAAGGCAAAAAAATATCATTAGTATAAATAAACACATAAGCACAAACAACGCACTTTCAATATTAACACAAACTTATCATTTACCTTCCAGTGAAACTAGAATATTACCACGCATATTTACAAATGTCGACGCAATAGCAAACGGATAACGACAAAGAATCAAATTCCATTCTGTCACGAGATTAAAAAAAATCGACTGCAGCACTTTACTTGCGTCTTACATGACCAAGAAAGCCCGTAAATAAGTTGTTTCTCACCTGTCGATCGAATCCATGCGTCTCACAAGATTCATCACGAAAACATTTGAACACGAACTTCAAGAAGTCTCTCTCTGTCGAGAGAGGTCATCGACCAGTGTCATCGTTGACTAGTTGCCACACACGTCACTCAAACCGTAGCAGGACGTGTTTCGCGAATCCACGTAAATGCCGTAGTATACAGCGAACACACACAAAAAAAAAACTACCCGAGACTGCGGTGACGACAAAAAACGACGGCTAGGAGGATCAAAAGAACCACACACACACACACACACGAGAGCAGCAGCACCAGCAGTGTGGGACGAGAGGCTTAAAGGGATACTGAAGCGAAACTTGAAATACACCTATTATGGTAAGAGATAGGTTTAATATGATCAATGATATCCGTAATTCACAATCGCGCGTTTGTATTTTGAACGGATGGCTATATTTTTCACCCTGAGGGGCCCGATTGGGCGCGCGCTCGAAAATCAGCCATCGGAGAGCCCGGTGCGTCTTGGGATATTCGGCGCATTCGTGACGTCACTTGTGCCAGACGGGAAAGGCTACGGCGTGAATGTTGTGGTTACGAGCGTTGCCACTTGGTGGCGCGTCGACGATTTACAACCTGTGACAACGTGACCGTTTGAGATGTGCAAGGGCTGCACGCACGCTGCACCACGGCAAGTCGGCAACCACGGCACCACTGACAAAACTAGCTCGGAGGCCGGATTCTCAAAGCAAACTTACGACGAAAAAAAGTGTGTACGACAAATTTGAAAGAAAACCCGTATTCTCGAAACTAAATTGTCGTAACTTTTGCGCAGGTTACGACAGAGTCCTACGACAGCTCCGAAGTTGTCTTACGCATTTTTTACGATCAAAGCCGCATGGCCGACAGCGTCGCTCAGTTACATGGTCGCGACGACCAACGGACATTTTTTTTTTCTACGTGCTCTTCTCGCGCGTCCCGACTTCAACCAGCAAGAAAAAAGGAAGGAGTACTTGAAACAGACCACGACGAACATGAACGCTGCATCCACAAACACCTGAGAAGAGCTACAACGGCCACGATTCCACCGATCAAGCGAGCTCGGATAGTAGGCCTAGCAGCAACACCGACTCGATGCACCGTTGCTCCGGCGATCCTTGGCCAAGACCGTCTGCCCACGACCGGCTGGCCTGCTGAATGGAATATGGCCGCGCGACCCTTGTGAACCCTTCCCCGATGAATAGTTTGATCCCTGAACTAAATTTCAGAGATCAATCTTTTCCCCTTGTCATCTCGATCTCTTTGTTTTCCGAGGCAGCGGGGACGAACGCTGTCGTCGAAAAGGGACTCTCATTGATTCTATCTCCTTGTTTTGTGTGATAGAGCTCAAATAAATGCCATACGGATTACCTTTGCAGCACGGTATGTACACTTTGTTATTAGTATGCCATTTTTATTCTGACACGGCGCTACGTCACTGTCGAGCTATAGCAGTTCGTGGGAGCTGCGCGATGTCGGTCCAACCTTTCTTTGTGCCGAGTGTCACGTCAGTATCGACTAGCAATCGTGAAAGATCGGTCCCGAAGCGCTTACCGAAACGTGGTCTAAAACAACGAATCCAGCACTTCGATCAAACGCGCGCGTCCGCTCCGAGTGTGAACAGGTATTTGCGTGGCTCTTGCTGACACTCTCGTAGTTGAAACGTGTCTTTTTTAACGTCGGCTCGCAACTCGCAGCAACTAATACCGGCCGTGCCAGAAGCGTGCTCGCGTGTTGTCGTGCATAGAGCCGCAACGAGAACGAGCTCACTGTGGCCAACTACGCTTAGGCTTTCTCCGCCAAGGCTTTGCAAACGCGTTCAGGCCTAGGCTAACTTTGCCGGCACGCCGTATTTCCGCAGAACGGCGCTGCTCCTATGCTACAAGTGATGTCACGAGAACTTCCCACCATCCACCAGATGTGAAGTTGAAATCGTCTAATTAGGTTTAAAATTAGTTCTCCTGTGTTTTACAGCGCAATATTGATATTTCCGAGGTGATGCCTGTCCCTAGCCCATATTTATGCAAAAATATGGGCGCTAAAATTTCGTTTCAGTACCCCTTTAACATTGTCGACCCATCTCTTGCTCGTGTGCGCTCCCGGCCTGCGGCGATGACTGGATTTTTTTTTTTTCGGTTCCTTTCCTTTCTGAAATGTCTCAGCGTTCCTTCTCAGACAGTTAGCAGCTCACACACAACGTAAATTTACCAGAATCAGAGCCCGTACGAGGGAAGAAGATGTCGCATTGGAAATTCGGAGCCGGTTCATTCGAAAAGTGTGGGGAGCTGCGGGACTGCGCGTAGTCCCGCGGTTACCGGGATAATCATAAATATGAAATTGGTACTTTCAACCTTGGTAACGCGTTGTATATTACGTTTATATTATATATATAATAAATTGTACAAGACTGCGCTTTTAAAACGTATATTAATGCCGGATAAACGCGTACGAACACCACCGCGCTGCTCGAGAAGAAACATTTTTTTTCACGTCGATATGCGTCGCTAGCAGAAACTGTCTCACGTAGTTGCGCCATGGCCTTCCTTCCTCCGACATAGTGACGTAACTACTCGGAGCGCTATGGCCTTATTTCTAGGAGATGTTGGGCATACCCTCCCCTCTGTACTCTCCTCTCCTCCTCCTCAAAAGATGCGCGATCTAGTTTCGCATTATAAATATTTGCAAAACTCTCTTTTCTTTCTCTCTCTCTGAGAGCCGAGTGGTTGCCATCGCAACTACTATAGTGCGATGGCAAGCGAACCTTATAGGGAACTAACCTAAGCAGTAAATTTCGATGCTTGCCAATACCCTTCGAAAAGCGAAATTCGATAAAAGCGCCGATGTTACGTTCGCGCTAACGGTGTCGCGCAGTGCTCGCCGGCGCTGCCACACATACTATATCGTACGCACAGGGATGCACACGTGCACATAGCCATTGACGCAAGGGGTCCACAAGTAACGTGCGTATACCTTCAGAGAAAAAAAAAGATTCGATTATTTTAGCTGGACCGTGTAGCGTCGCAAAACGCCGCATATAAAAAAGAGAGGCGCAGAAATTTGGAATTCTTTCAACACGATCGATAAATCTCCACCGATTTCCACGCGGCTTGGACGTGCTCCATCCCTCCCCCAGTGACCTATCTCTCTGCATAGCAAACATCGCGTTCACATTGTGACTATACATCGTACAAAAGACAGTCTCCAGATATTGTCTGAGCCGAGTTTGTTCCTTGTATACGCAAAATACTGTCACATATCTCGTACAAAAACTGCCTCTAGCCATGTTCGAAGCACACATATGTATAAGGACAAACATGCTTAAAACATGCCCGAAGCATGTACGAAAGATCATTCTGTCATAATGTCCGTAGCAACCATCAAGCTGCGATGGGGAATTACCAGGCGGATGCAGAACGACAAAAACAAAACAACGCAAAAAAGGAAACGTAGCGATAAATAACAAAAGTGCGTAGTATTCATGACGCGCTCCTATGTCGAAAAATGTATGGTATAACATTAAAAAAAAAAAAAAAAAAACATGCCGAAGTGGTGTTGGTTTACCCGCAGTTATTGGCTTGTTGTAACTATTCGTTAAATATACAATCAAGACCAGTGTTGTACACGTACCTCAAATAAAGCAACGAAAGATCGTTCCTCGTTCCTTCTGATTTTCGGAACGCGTTCCCGTTACAAGTTTCATGTGAGAAAAAGGAACTCGTTCTCGTTACAGTTAAAAATTGGAACGTATCCGTTACATTTACGTTACATTTGCATTTTTCTGATTACCATATTGAGTTAGATTGAGGAAAGCTTTTTTGTCTTTTTTTTATCTATCCATCAAATGAGAACATACGAATTTGAATGCCGTGATGGAAGGGCACCAGAAAATGAAAACAAGCGGAAGCAAGCACCTTTAAAATCTCCCCTTTTGATCATATTCATGTGTGTGGTGGGCGATTCAGATGAGCCAACTGTACTGTTACCCCACATTGCGCAAGCGTTTTACAACAACCACGAACGTTTCAATCTAACAAAATCTCTTGTTCGAACTCAACAACAGTTGCTTCTCAATGTTGTTCGCCGCAAGACGAGCAAGTGAAGAAGAGGGTAAGGCTCTTGAAGGTCAGTCTTGAAAGCTACAACTCCTTCATCGTGAAGGTTAGATTCGTGGTTCAGTTTGAAGGTGAATGACAAGGGGAGAAGGAATAAAGGTAAATTGTTTTGTATCTTTCAAGTGACCAATGTTCAGGATACAAGGGTGCGTTCGATGCCTGGTAACCTGTTCTTTTGCTGTACCTGTAGGCCTCTGTGGAAGTTCAGTGATGGTTGTAGTCGGCCTTAGATCTCCGGGTGTATGAGGATTCGTAAAAGCAAGGAAAGTAGCTGAGTTTGAAACGTCGTTCTTTGTGTGTATTTTTCTTCGGCTAAAAGTTTTGCTTTTTGTACCGCAGTCTCGGGCATTGAGAAAAGAATCGATGTCCACTAGCTCTCTTGCACCTGACTGTTACCAAGTGAGGACTACGCGAAATAAACCCTAAGATAGGTAACCAAAAGGTTAACGAGATCCTGCTCTTCATAAAGACACTGTTTTTATACTTAGAGATTTTCCTTCTTAGAAATAAAAAAAAAATTACCCCACTGGACGAAAAAAAGGAACGCCGTCCCTTTCTCCGTTCCAGTAAAAATGTAACGCGTTCCCGTTTCAGTTCCACCGATGCAGAATGGAACGGCGGCGTTTCTACCAGGAACGCCGTTCCTTGGAACGCCGTTCCGTACAACACTGATCAAGACTATTTTAAAAGAAAAGGTGGTCTTCGATGCTTTAAAAAGAAAGCACGACGCCCAGTTTTTTCCTTTTTTTCATACAATCTTATGACATTTATTATTACTACTTCTGGAAATAGAACGGTGAAACCCAATTCGATCCTCTCTGCTTTGTCGTTTTCCGGGTCTCAAACCAAAAAAAAAAAAAATTAAACGTTCGTGTCTAGACGGCCAAATCCTGATTTAAAAGATTTGGCGACCGACACTGGTTAATGCTGTAGTTGGGAAATTTAGCCAGTGGAATACGACTGCTAGCCCGGGGTCTTAAAGGTGCACCTCGCTTTAGCGATATATACGACTGCACGCCGGTACGATGTTCATTCAGATCGAGACTGATGGGGGTGGGGATTAAATCCAGGACCCCTGGGTTCTGCAGACCCAGTTTTCGCTCTCCGTGGTCCGAGCTGCGTTGTGCCAACACACTCGGCCACCGATGCCCCTCCAGAGAGCCGAGGTTCCAATAGAGAACAAGGTGCCCTAAAAGAAGTAATACACAAGTAATAAAATAAGGTAAATGTTAATTAAATAAGCTGCGTCGCTAGGCACTGTGCTGGAGGGTGCACAAGTGAAAACATGCAAGGTACATGGGCATAAGCAAATTAAAGAGAAACATGTTTCACTCTACGATGTTTTTTTTTTTTCTGTAATGCATCTTAAAACTGAGTGTCACTGGCATGAGTAATAATTTTATTGGGCAGTGAATTTTATAATATCGTAATCGGTCATTATTTATGTCGTTCTACACTTGGTGTAAATAGTCTCCTTTCATAGTTAGATATCTTCGCTCACAGACTGTCTGCCTGAAATTTATCTTGAGCTTGAGAAAGAGAAAGAGAGAGGACTTGGCGAAAGATGAGCGATTAACGTGGGAGTTTTAGAGCGCAGCTCTTAGGCGCCCGTTTCCGGCTTGAGCGGCGTCGGCGTCGGCGTCGGCGTCGGCGTCGGCGTCGGCGTAACCGCGCGGTGCATGATGAGTAAATTTCCCCGCTAAATCTAGCGGAAAATTTTCCCCGCTAAATTTAGCGGAAAATTTTCCCCGCTAAATCTAGCGGAAACTTTTCCCCGCTAAATCTAGCGGAAAATTTTTCCCGCTAAATTTAGCAGAATATTTTCCCCGCTAAACCTAGCGGAAAATTTTCCCCGCTAAATCTAGCGGAAAATTTTCCCCGCTAAATCTAGCGGAAAATTTTCCCCGTTAAATCTAGCGGAAAATTTTCCCCGCTAAATCTAGCGGAAAATTTTCCCCACTAAATCTAGCGGAAAATTTTCCCCGCTAAATCTAGCGGAAAATTTTCCCCGCTAAATTTAGCGGAAAATTTTCACCCCCCCCCCCCTCGAGGTCACGTGACCCCCAGGCCCCGTGACCCCCCCCCCCCCCCGAGGTCACGTGAGCCCCCTTGTCACGTGACCCCCCCCGCGTGCCTTCCCCTCCTCCTCAAGAGCTGCGCTCTAACCCGGCGTTACAGGGAGTTGTAAACGGCTTTAATTTTTTTCACTATTCGTTTAGAAAATGAAAGTCTGTATTTGTCAGGTGTACTGACGGGTACATAACGCGCTTGCTTTCTACTTGTTTTGTTATACAAAATGCATCGTACAATTTTTAAAGGGGGGGGGGGGGTGCAACGACTTCAGGACTTCGGTCAAAAATTTCTGGAAGTTGCCCTCTGACACTTCTGAAGTAAAGAGCAGAAAACCGATTTCGCCTGCGTGTCCTAGTTGTTGTGTAAAAAGAGAGATAAATATTGCCATTTCTGGCACCCCTCCACTCACTCCCAGTCTTCAGGGTCACACTTGGTCCCCCTCCGAGTGACATAATTCGGGGTGCCGTGTAGGTTCCCGTGTGCTCTCTCGGAGACGCTTCCTCTCCCTCCCTCTGCTGACATTAGCGGGCGTTATGCTGCAGCTTAGAGCCGAGCGAGGTCACGCAAGCTCTTCGCCGTAGTTCCTTCGGCTGCCACTCGCGGCTGCAGGTAGGGGAAAAAGCTCGACTTTTGCTTTGCGATTGTACAGCGCAATCGCGATATTTTTTAATGACGGAGATGTTCTCACAATCCTCCGAGACACGATAAACAACGTGAAAATGACGTGATGCAAATTCTCTTTATCTTAATATCGTTGCACCCCCCCCCCCCCCTTTACGGCTGCTTTATCGGCGTATATCCCAAGAGTTGTTGCTTATGCTAAAGTCGGTGACAATTCAGAGAGTAGGGTGAGGGAAAGGAAGGTGGGAGAGGAGAAAACAGACGCAACGCTGGTGAGGGGAGGAGGAAATCCCCTCCCCTCGCCAGCGTTGTGTCCGCTTCCTTCTCTCTCAGCTTCCTTTCCCTCGCCCTACCTTCTTAAAGGGCAACTCCACTCAATTTTTGCTACTGAGAAAACAATGTAATTCTATTCAGTATAATCTAGAAAGGCTACAATTCAAATATTGGAATTGAATTCCGTCTAAATCCCTATTAAATTGGCCATCAAAGTTGTACAAGCGCAAAAGTAACAATATCAGCAAACTATAGCGGGAACGTGCGGCGCAGCCAACACTGCACTTCCGCCGATCTGCTTCGGCCGTCAGTAACGTCTATAGCATGCGCATGCATGTGCAGGTGTTTTCTTCGTTTTATTCGTTTCGAGGTACAGATCCTACAGGCGGCGCCACACATGGCACCTCGGCGGTCACTCAACCTTAATTCTGACTCTACCAACTGTTGTGACTCTACCTACTCTACCTCGGGGGCGGTGTCCACGTGATCTTCGAGCGAGCGCGACGGAGTCTCCGGTTGCGTCTGTGCCGCTGTGCCATGTTAATCTTTCGTTGTTTCGTGTTTTATTTAGGCAAAAGGCGCGTAGATTTGTTCCCGGTGTAACAGCCCAGGAGTCCTCTTCCACAGGTGTTCTGGCGACAATGAACGGCGGAAACTTTGGACGGACGCCCTGCACCGATGGGACCCCGAGAAGTCCTTGTCTCCAGCTGCCAGGATATTGATCTGTTTCGATCACTTCTTGCCCGAATGTTACGAGCGAAATATGAGTGTGCTAGCCGACAGTGGCTTCTCGACGAAGTACGCGAAGCTGAAGCAGGACGCCGGGCCGTCGATCTTCGCATGCGGCGCAGCTTCCCCGACAGCAGACGGCTCAGCGGTGAAACGTCGTCGAATCTGGGTACGTATTCCAGTCTAGCGCGTGCACTCTTGCGAGCTCCTGTAATTTATGGCATTTTAAGACATCGAAACGACAGCAACAACAGGTACGCCACCCTACCATGCCTCATGATTGTTTTACGAAGTATACGTTTGTACAAAATGCATTTATTCTTTCTAAAGGCCCGTTCACACTCTTGCGACCTCTTAAACCTGGGTTGCTTAAAACTTCTTAAACCAGAGGACACACTGGCGCCATCTATTGGGTAGCAGTGGAAACTCGGCGGTCCGGCATATTTTTTTATTTCTCTCGCGCATTATCCTTTCTTTCTTGGCTCGAAAAACTTTTTTCAATGTTATAAACGAGCCTTTCTGTAAGTATTACGCACATTTGACCTCGGAAATCCCGCAAAACCTTCGCTCTTGTGAAATGCAGTTCCAGGGTCACCGCATAGATGGCGCCACAATGACAGTGTGTCCTCTGGTTTAAGAAGTTTTAAGGAACCCAGGTTTAAGAGGTCGCAAGAGTGTGAACGGGCCTTAAGTTGGGTACGTTGCCTCCCAAGAGAGAGAGAGAGAGAGAGAGAGAAACAACTTTATTGAACCAAGCCAATTCCGACGTCTTCTTAGACGCCGTCGATGGAAGTGGTTCCCTCTTCACGGGACCCATATGCTTCCCTAGCCGCCTGGCCCCTGGAGATCAGGACGAGCTGGTCTTCCAGTACGGGGCTGGTTAGCAAGGTCTCCCATCGCTCAGTAAGGGAGGATGAGGGATGGGGCGGGGTAGTGGGGATGGTAAGAGGAGGGGGGATTGGCTTGAAGAAATCGCATACTCCAATGACGTGTTGGAGCGTGCTTAACTGATTCTTGCAGAAATCACATTCCTTCTTGTACCTTTCCGGGTACATCTTGTTTTGAAAGTAAGGGTGCGTAAAAGATCCTGCCTGTATCTGCCTGTAAATAACTTGCTGTTCTCTGCTAAGCAATTTGTGAGGATTGGGGTAACGTCGCCTCTCCGTCCTGTAGTAGTTCGTCATGTCCCTATAACCAATTATGGACTGTGCTCACCTTCCTCTACCCGGTGTTCCATCTCTCGGGCGAACTGGTGGGCAAGTTCGTTGCCCTCCAGCCCAGAGTGAGCCGGCGTCCATATCCCAGGCAGCACAGACACGTTGAAAAGACGTCGAAAGTGCGTCGACGACGTCAGGAACCACATGTCGAAAGAACGTCGAAAGTCTGAACGTCAGGTCCCTTTGACGTAATGTGGAAAGGGTAATGTCTGGAAAAAAGCGTGGATTTTACGTCGACATAGCGTCCCACTTAACGACCTTAGAACGTGGAGTGAACGTCTGAATTGGATAGGAAGTCAAGTGATAACGTTATATCAACATTGACACAATGTGCCATTTAACGACCCTTAAAACGTCGAGTATACGTCTAAACTGAACGGGATGATAGAGAACGTCATATTAATGACATCATAACGTCCCAATTAACGACATAAAATGACGAGCGCACGTCTGTGATAACGTTATGTCAACGTTGAAATAACGTCTCATTTAATGACCATAAACCGTCGAGCATACGTCGAGGCAGAAAGTGATGTCAATTGATAACGGTCTCGACCTGGGTCACCGTGGAACAATGGAGTCAACCGGATCTGGCTTCGTTGCTCGAAGGTGTGTTCGCGAAAGCATGTATATTCGGACGGAACAGACCATTTGCTAAATCCCCTAAGCGCCCGGGTTCTCACTACAGGAATCATGGGAACGGTGTTCCTTCAGCTTCCTAGTGATCGGTAATTTCGGCCACTTCCATGGATACGCAGGTTTGGGTGTAAATCGGAGTCGCCCTAAACAATCAGCCTATAGTGCCCGAGGACCTGTCATATCACTTTTAAGATTTGTCGTCAGTGACAGCGTTTTCGATACTGTGCATGCTGTCCACCCTTCAGCCTGGCTCAGCTGCAGAAATCTCTTACATTATTATAATTCTCTTACAGCTTCAAAGACGCTGATATTAAGTTAGAAACGCTAAAATGCTGTAAACAGTCCCGCTGACTCCGAGCTAAATCCTGGTTTTTGTTGTGAATTCTCGGCTTTTTAAGCAATTCTGCTAGAACAGCAATCAGGAGAATGATAATATTGTAAGAGATTTCTGCAGCTCAGCCAGGTTGAAAGGTGGATTGCATGCACAGTATCAAAAATGCTGACATTGACGAGAAATTTTGAAAGTGATATAACAGCACCTTGGGCTCTATTAAGGCGCTTGTTCAGGGTGATCAAGGTGTTCGCTCAGAGATTGTTGGGACGTCTCGCGCTAAACGTTCAAGGAACCTCCCGAAACAAAATGTAGAACTGACGTCGAATAATTTCGACGACGTCAAGGTGTTGCTCAGGACATTGTTGGTACGTCTCGTGCTCCACGTTCAAAGAACTTCCCGTAGAAAACGTAGAACTGACGTCTATTAATGCCAATGACGTCAAGATGTTGCTCAGACATTCTTGGGACGTCTCACGCTCAACGTTCGAAGAACCTCTTAAAAAATGTAGAACTGACGTTGAATAATGTTGTTGACGTCTAGGTGTTGCTCGGGACATTGTTGGGACGTCTCGTGCTCGACGTTCAAATAACTTCCCGGAGAAAACGTGGAACTGACGTCGATTAATGTCGAAGACGTCAAGGTGCTATTCAGGACATTGTTATGACGTCTCGTACTCGACGTTAAAAGAACTTCTCATACAAGACGTCCAACAGACGTCGATTACTGTTGAAGACGTCGAGGTGAAGCTTATGACGTTGTCACTACGTCGCGTGTTTGACGTTATCGAAACCTCTCATGTGGACGTACCAATGCCGTCGATAAAATGTTTGTTAAGGACTTCGACGTCGCCCGACGTCTAGGACCTTATTTCGAAGTCCTCTCGTCGTCTTGTGCTGCCTGGGATCAACTCAACTTTCCTTTCAGGAACGTCGCGTTTCCCCTTGAGAATATCTAGTGCCGCAAGAGACAACCACCCCTTTTTGTAGCTGTTATACGCCTTTTGCGAGTCAGTGACAATTCTTCCCACTTTGGGCTGCGCGAGTGCTAGCGCTATCGCGGCCTCTTCTGCCACCTCCGGAAAAGACGTCCTGATGGAGGCGAAGGTTACAAGCGCATCCCGCGTCGTAACTGTCAGCGTGGCTTTCGATGAAAACTAGGGTAACGAGGCGTCTGTGTAGAGAGTGAACCCCCTCTTCCTCTTCTTCTATTTGATCTAAAGTCTCCGTCAAGGCCGTTATACGAGCCGCTCTGCGGCCGTCGTTACGACCCGGCCTCATGTTTCGAGGCAGTGGCTTACTGTAAATTTTATGCGCCCATAACCTGGGTAACGGCCCCGTTTCTTTCCGATCTGCGTCTTGCTTGCCCAACTTGGCAAGAACGCGGCGTCCCGCCGAAGTTTGACTGAGCCGAACTCTTTGATTAGAGAGATGAGCTTCTATTAACTATTCAACGACGTTGTGTTTGGCTATGCCGAGAGGCTTGTCGGTCGACGAATGCTTCGGCATGCCCATCGCCATCTTGGTTGCCTTGCGTATAATGATGTTTAACTGGTCCCTGTCTTTCTTGAGTAACTTGAGGTACGGCGCCGCGTAAACGATGCGCGACGTCACAAAGGCCTAAACGAGCGTCCATGCATCGTCCTCCTTCAATCCTCTTCTGTTCGTGACTCTTCAGATCATGTTCGAAATTTGTTCCGTAGAAACCTTGATCTTGTCGATGGACGCCCCCGCCTTGCCGTTGCTGGTGGTTCAAGGAGGTAGGTTGCGGAAGGATCCGCATATCCGTCGAGCGCGGCGCCCCACCCGGACAGGGCGACGTGGTAAAGAAGCCGCACTCTGTCGAAGACTCGAAGTTTAGAGCGCGGCGGAAGTCCAAGACACCGACAGTCCCATATGTCGATGAAGAGCTCGAGGAGCTGGAGTTCTTGGATCTCACGTCGTCCAATGTGTTGACTGTGTCTGGCGACCTGTTGAACGAAGAGAAAGGCCTCCGCCGGATCTCGCCGAGTCGGAGGGTCGGCAACAGTAAATATTCGCTGTCGGGTTGTATGGGTAGAACCAGCGTCGGTGGGGGGAGGGGGGGTCGGGGGGGGGGGGGATGGAGGACTGAGGCGGCAAGTACGGCCCGGTGTCGTAGGCAGTCCTTCTATGGAGGGGGAGCTGGGACCCGGAGAGCCCACCAGCGGCGTGCTGTGTGTTGACACTTGGCTGAAACTCTGAGCCGTGTAGTGGTGGCCAGGCGTTTGAGGTAGCTGCCCTGGTGACGGCGGGCTGGGCGTCCATGGAGACGGGGGGCGCAAGGTACACTCCGATAAATCCAGGTGGATTGGTGGACTGCGTGGTGGGGACGGCCTGGCTTGCTCGGTGTTGGTGGAGGCGCGGCTAAGGGCTTCTGCGACAGCTGCCGCCATTTCGGAGTTGTTTTCTCGAAGTAGGGACCGTAAGTCTCGCAGAGACAATGCTCGGTCCTCGACGAGTACTTGCTCCAATCTTTGAGAGGTGCTGGCCAAAGAGTGAAGCAAAATCAGTCTGCTCTTGATGTTCCTGAAGATCATCATCGCTGGTGGAGCCGTCGGTCGGACGAGTGGGATTTGCCTTAGGAGGCATAGGAGGACCAGGAGAACAACCGCACGCCGGAACGGCGTGCTACGCAAGGATGAAACTGCCACACTGTAAATTTGGTCTATCCTGCTAGTTGAAACCTGGTCTCGTTAGTCGCGGAGCCATATAATTTTCTGTAGGCGGGTGAAGAAACTTTATTGGTTCCCAGTCTTTAGACGCAGGGCGATAGATTTTTCTATAGCTGGCTGTAGCTGTCTTTATGGATTTCTATGGCCGACCATAGAGGGCCATAGAGAGTGATAGCCTGCCATATAATTTTCCATAGACGACAATAGACCATTTTTTTATGGGGACACAGGGGCCGCGGTAGCCGGTTTCGAAGCAGCGCCGGCCGCCGCTTTTCTCAAGCCTGCGATTTCTGCGCGGCATGCCTTTCCATCATCGCGCAGCGAGCAAAAGAGCGTTACCTGTCTCTCGGACGCCCTCGCAACCACAGTCCTAAGGCGCTTGTTTTCATCGCCCAGCTTCAAAGAGGCCACGTGGTCCGTGAGGAACAAGATTCTTTTCAAGGCGTCGAGGAGTAGCCCTTGAAGTCCTCCAGTTGGTTCAAGGTCATCTTTTCGGGAAGCCGTTTGCTGCGCCCGCGCGAAACAGGAAAGAAAAGGCGAGGCTTTTCCGCTCCTCCGCGGGCCATCCGCACCGACGCTACCGCCGTCTCGCTCACCTTCGGTGCCGTACTCCTCGCAAGGCCTACCGTCGGAAGGCCTACCATCTTGAGAGCCGTTGCAGATGTTACAGACGAAAAGGCTCACCCTAGTTGACAGAAGCTTGAGTTCCTCAGCCACCAACGTTAAGCACTTCTCATGAACACGATGCTTGCACTTTTTTCAGTAGCGAAATCGCGGCTGTCTTCCATAGAAAACCGTAGAAAACGCTATAAACGCAGATACTTAAGAACGTTTCCAAGGAAACGCACCGAGCTACTATTTTTCACAGCAGCACAGGCTGCAAAAAAATTAGGGATGTCGCGAACCACCCTAGGTTCGATTTCGAAAGGTTTCGATATTTGCGAAGCGAACTAAAGTTCGATTTCGAAAAAAATTCGATATTTTCGTACCGACCGAGGTTCGAATTCGAAAAATTCGCAACTTTTGATCACAGTATAGTTTCGAATTCGAAACGTTCGAAGCTTTCACGGTTTCTAAAATTTCGGGTTCGAATATTTCGAATATTTTTTTACTTGAGGTTCGATAAATTCGAAGATTTCGAACTTTCCTAACTTGAAATTCGAGATATTCGAAAAATCTGAATTTCTTAAGATCTGAAGTTCGAACAGTTCGAAGATTTCGAAATTCTTTGGAAATAAAATTCGAAAACTTCGAACGCTTCAAATTTTTAGAGACATGAAGTTCGAACAATTCGAAGATTTCGAATTTCTTTCTGCATAAAGTTCGAAAAGTTCGAAAGTTTCGATTCTCTTTTAACGCTGAATTCAAAAAAAAAAAACTTCGAAGATTTTGAATTTTTTTTAGGTCCAAGTTTTCAAAGTTCGAAGTCCAGTTTTCAAGTTCCTCCACAGTTTCAGTTTCAAATAACGTTTTCACGACTCACTGGTTTTCACGAAATCAAGTTTAGAAACGTTAGGGTGTGATACCTAGGCTCTGCGAAGTTGGTCAGGCAATTAAATGAGACGACAAGTGTCCCGGATGTGCTGGACTATTTGCCAGTGCAGAGTGACGTGTGACCATAGATCAGTAATTGTGACCGCCAGTCCGGGGGGGGGGGGGGGGTTCTTTAACGTGCATCACGCAGTAGTGATCACACGAACACACTGTTTTACGATACTCATCCAGTTCGAAATGGCCAGGGGCGGGCAGGAGGTTGAGGCTCAGAAAAACCTTGAAGCGACCTGGCATACTAGCTCCCCACCCCTTGCACGCTGGTAGTAATCCGATCGAACGCCGCCCGAGTGACGCTGGCATATAGTAAGTTAAGTTTGTAATTGTCCTGGAGGTTTATTTTCTGGGACGGAGGAATCGCCTCACAAAAAGCACAGAAACCGACACAACTCGAGGTCGAGGAGCGTTCTACCATACAAGTGGCGTCGGAAGAGGAAAAACGGGGAGGGAAGAGGGGAGGGGGGGGGGGCCTCAGGTCCCCTTCCCCCCTTCCAGATATTTCGGACTGTTAAAGAAAACAATACGGGGAAAGAGGGCGTGGTCGAGCTTATTTTAATCTGAAATTATTTATGCCTATGTATAGCTACTGTCGCTCTTCACTGCATAAAAGATCGCGTAGATGGTCATTGTTAGAAACTCGTTGTCAGAAGGCACTACTAGTCACATGCTTAGTGGTTCGGAAGTTCAAAGCTATGTCTTCACGACCTAAAAAACTGTGCCAATGGTAAAAAAAAAATAAAATAAATAATAATAAATGCGGGGATAAAAAGCTGGAGAAAGAAAAAACTATCAAGAACTCGCCGGATGTGTTGCATTCTTGCATATTCAGAGGTTCAGAACTTCGAAACAACTTTCTCCTACCAAAATGTGTACAGGCTAAAAGAAACACGTCCCAGGAACGTGAAGCGAAAAAAAAAAAGCTTTCTTTTAATGACGTGCTGAACTTGAACAATATTAGAAATCTTCTCCCATGAGTTAATTTATTCCTTAACGTGAAAAAACAATAAATACATTATTTTGTATTCTGTTCATGGCAATGATATGTACTGTCTGTGGTGTTAATTTAAAGGCGATACCTCAAACAACTTAGACGAAAATAAATACCAAGTTAAGGGCATAATTGCGTGTAGATACAAGTTTGGACATTTCTTCGAAACTCACCTTGAATAACAATAGGCATATCTTAAGACGACACTTATCTAGGCTATACATAGATCATTCTTAAAAAGTTTAACATCTCTACCATAAATAGCTTCGGCTACATCGCGTCAAATCTGGCATAAACGATAATCGTCAAAAACCCGTCGTCCTTCCTCGCTCCTTCGGGAATTTATTTCTTTAAAACTAAGCATGCCAGAACATTGAAATAAACGGCATTGTCTTTCGTAAAGAACGGAACACCGCATGTAAAAGTTCGAGAAAAAAAAAATTACGAATGTACCTCACTACTTGAATTCAAATGAAACCGTCCGCCGGTCTTTCGAAGTTCGACGAACGTCGAACTTTTACCCTAAAAGTTCGAAGTTCGTCGAACTTCTGACTTTTCAGGATTCGAAAGTTCGAAACTTTTCGAATTCTATTGATAAATAAGTTCGAAAGTTCGAAAATTATTGATTTCCTTAGCATAGGAAATTTGAAAGTTCGAACAGCTTCAAACTTTTTAGTGCAAGAAATTCGAAAGTTCAAAATCTTCGAATTTTTTGGTCAGTCAAGTTCGGAAGTTCGACAAGCATCGAATTTTGCAGTGTGATAAGTTCGAAAGTTCGAAAAGGATCGAATTTTTTAGCGTAATAAGTTCGACGGTTCGAATAGCGTCGAACTTCTTAGCTTAATAAGTTCGAAAATTCTACTTCCGTCGAATTTTACGATATAGAAAATCGAAAATGCGAAATTTTTCGAACCTCCCGAATCGCTTGATTCGATCATCGAAACTTCTATTCGAAAAAAGTTCGCGGCATCCCTAAAAATAATAATAATAATAAGGAAAAATCTTTATTAAACCCAGAAGGGCTGCGACACCACAGAAAGGTCAGTGACTTATACCTGAGGCCTGCGGTGCCGCATTACTGCAAACAAAAACAAAAATTTGCAAGCGAAACGCATTCACGTGAGCACACACACGCCCGCGTGCACACACACGCACACACACGCTCGTTAGGCGGTTACTCTGCCAGCTTTCTCGGCAGAGAATGCCAGAGTGCCCTGGGCAGCAAAGAGTCCCGATGCTGCTCAGTTCGGCCGAATAGCGGCTGCAGACCACCAGATCTAGTCCGGCGCAGATGCTGCACTAGTGGATGCTTCGAATCTCCTGTCAAACGCACTTGACATAGATGTATCGCGATCTCAAAGTGAAAAGCTAGTTTTACCGCTTGTGCATATCTTAAAGTGGATGAATATCCAGCACTTTCGATCATCCCATCCATCTCCATTCGTCTCGTCCCGCCCGGCTTGCCGACTGAACATTTTCGCCGTTGCTCCAGGCGTCATGAAGAGACCGGCGCCAACGCTGGCGGACGCGGGCTACGCGCGCCTGCGTGGTTCCCCTGAGTCGTTCAGGCGACTTTATCTGGTCGCTCCGGGTCGGGCAATGTCTCCACTTAAAAAGAATATAACTTACGCAGTGGTCTCGTCTCGTCCAAGACTTCCCTTCTGATTGCGTCTCATCGATAGGGGCGGGGCGAATCTTCTTCCGAAACTGGGGTTTCGGAAAGTTTTGGAAGAAAGGCCGAACCTCGGTGTATTTCGGATAGGTTCGAGTAATTTCGGAGCGTTGCCAGAGTGGCCAGAGCACATTATTAGGCGGTTCAACATTTTTAACGAAACAGTCTTATAAGCCACATTAATCATTAAAATTTTAAATATAAATACAGACTTGTACAAGTTACCCAAGAAAAGTAATTAAGTTAAGTTACTGAGTATTGACGTCAAAAGTAATTTGAGTAGAGTAGAAATTACTCAAATAAACAGTGATTGGAAAAATTACTAATTACCGTAAAAAAGTAGCGAATTATACTTTTGAAGTTACTTTGAAGTTACTTTTATATGTTTTTTAAGGTAAAAAGAAAGTACAGAGGTTTTGATCCGTTAGCGAAATTGTGCTAGCCAAATATGAATCGGCTAATTGTTTCGTACTTTCTTGTTTGTTTGGTCAATGATGTACTGCGGATGTGTCATTTGTACTTTGAGGTTTAGCACTGTCTGAGCTTTATTTTCTAGACAGTGTTTGCTTGTTTACAGTGTTGCATAATGTATATCTAAAAAAACGTGAAGTACAAAGTAAATGAGAGGTTATATACTTCAAGTAAAGTAGTAAGTGACCCATCTGCAATGTACTTGAAGTAACGTAAATAAATACAATCTATTTCACGGTAAAGTACAAACACTTTAAACACAATTAACACAATCTTTCATAATGCCCTTTCATTCCCTATACTGTGTTTCTTTAACTGGTATGAATTGCTCCACGGGTAATCAGAGGCGCATGCTTTTTTACAGAAAGGGCAGCAAATATTGTATAAAGTCAACTCGCCGCAGAGTAGTTGTTTTACTCTCGCTGACGTTCTATTTCACACAATCAACTTATAAGGCACTTATTTGTTTCGCTCTTACAGCCGCCATTATTTCACTCAGAGAAATGACCAGATGACGTCTCGAAAGAGCGCGTTTTCACACGACGATACCGCCATTTTTGTTTTGTTTTTTTACATTCGAAGAATGTACACTCAAGTTGGGAGTTTTATTTTCCTCGAAAAATAGACGTGCATGCTCAGAAAATTTACTTCAAGTAAAGTACAATTTTTCTAAACAGTAGTCCTGTGAGTAACATGTACATAAAGCACTTTCCAACACCGCATTGTTTATTAATTTTTATATAAAAACGGTAAGGGAATTACTACAGGTTTGTCGAACGATCTATGAATCTTTGAAGATCTCCATATTCTGAGTTTTGGCAGGAAAGGCAACGCAAAAAGGTAATATTTGCGTTGCCCTTTAGCACGCGATTCTTCGAGTACAGCACAAACTACGGGAGCACAAGATGAGTTTCAGAGCAGGTGCTGCATTTTGTTGCCTCCTTTGAGTGAGAATGCAGTGTGTGCACCTTTCTACGTTGGGGAGAAGCGGGGACCAGCCCTTTCTTCTAGAGGGTCGAGTCTCCTTGAGCTTCGGGGCACAAAGAAACGCCAGTCTTCGGCGAAAATCCCGCAGTTACTCGGCCTTTCTTGCGTCGTGTCTGTTTGCTCCCCGCGCTTCGTAGCAGTGTTGTTGCAGTGTGCGTGTGTGTGTGTGTGTGTGGTGGTGGGGGGGGGGGGGGGGGAGGGGTTGTGAAACATTTAGGGGAGTTTCAGACTCTACAGACAATTTTCTCCCCCCCCCCCTTTCCTACGCCACATGCTTCCCCTTCTTTGCAAATATCAGCTGATCTTCGAACATCTTATCTCCTTTGTGCAGGAATGTTTGTTGATAAGCAAAACAACCACTGAAATTCGGAAGTAATTTGTAACTTGAGTAGAAGTTACTCAAAAAAGGTAATTAAAGTAAACTACTAATTACCGAAATAAAATTGTAATTGAAAGTTACTAAACTACTCACAAAAGTAGTTAAACTACAGTAACTTGAGTAGAGTAGTTGAACTACGTACAAGTCTGTATAAATACATAATTTAACAAAATAGCGTTGTTCAAATAAAACCTGAGATACGGATAAATCAAATAATGGACAACACAACACAAAATGTTGAGATTTCGTGTCGTTGGTCAAAATGGTTTCGTTTTCACATCTATATTTACGTCGTCACGTACTCACGTGACCAAAACAAAGCGGGCAGGTAGGTAAAATCGATTATCACAAATCGCAACGCTCGATTTTACCGGATCAATAGCTCGATAGCTCGACGACGTGTGTGGTGTTCGTTCCAAGCGCCGGGAACGTTGCGGTTTAAGACTTGTTCACACTCTTGCAACCTCTTAAACCTGGGTTCCTTAAAACTTCTTAAACCAGAGGACACACTGGCATTGTAGCGCCATCTATGCGGTGACCCTGGAACTGCATTTCGCAAGAGCGAAGGTTTTGCGGGATTTCCGAGGTCAAATGTGCGTAATACCCATAGAAAGGCTCGTTTATAACATTGACAAAAGTTTTTCGAGCCAAGAAAGAAAGGAAAATGCGCGAGAGAAATAAAAAAAATATGCCGGACCGCCGAGTTTCCACTGCTACCCAATAGATGGCGCCAGTGTGTCCTCTGGTTTAAGAAGTTTTAAGCAACCCAGGTTTAAGACGTCGCAAGAGTGTGAACGGGCCTTACGTTGTCAGAGCACAGGTGGCACGTGGAAGTGACCGTCGGAAGTTATCCGACATCTGCGTTATGCAATCGGGAATATGCGCACGTGCTGCCCGAAAACTCCTGTCATGTCAGAAATGTCAGAAATAAACATGACAGGAGAAGGGAATGCACCGAGCGACTGTATTTCACAGCAGCACAGTCTGCAGAAAAACCTGGGGGACACTTAAGCTTCGCCTTTATAAGTGGAACGCGATAGTGGTATCGGGCCCTCTTTCGCATCGTCTTCTCATTCTCCGTACAAGCGTGCCTTGTGTCTTTCGAGCAGTACGGTCGCAAGAATCATGAGCTGCGTCGAAGCGGCTACAGAGGTCCTCGATGGCCGTGGAACTTCTGTGCTTGGTGCTTCATCGTCATCTACTGAAGACTACAAGGTAGTTTTGCCTTCGATGCCATCTGGGGAAACCTTTATGAACTCTGTCATTTTTTACTGCGACCTGAAGGGACGGCCCTACCGCATCGAGGATTTCCGCCAGGAACTAAAGCGGACCGCCGCCTTGCCGGACATCGTCTCGCTGGGCGCGTTCCAGATGAATCATGTGTGGTTGGCGACACTGCGCACACCGGAAGCAAAAGAACGGCTCCTGAACTACAAGGAAATCAAGGTGAAAGGCATTCGTTGCCTCGTCATTGACCCTGGTTCCACCGATATCCGTCTACGCATCCACTGGGTGCCATTCCATGTAGCGGACGACGCGGTTCGGAAGCTTTTCGAGCCGTACGGGAAAGTGAGTGAAGTTGGATGCGAGAAGTGGCGCGTCAGCGGTTTTGAGGGCATTGAATCTACTACCCGATTCGTACGCATGACCTTAAAGAAGAACACCACTCCCGACGGGAAGCCCCGTCAACTTCGTCTTCAAGGTGCGAACACCCTCATCGTCATCCCGGGAAGAGGGCCGGTCTGCTTGCGGTGCAAGCGTTTCGGGCACATTAGGCGCGACTGTCGCGTGCCAAAGTGCTCGGAGTACTCCAGTTTTGGGTACGAGAAAGAAGAATGCGTACGCACGTACGCTGGCGTCACCTGCGGAGCTGTGACGGATGAGACGTCCCAGTTCATCATGGAGGCGGAGGACGCCGAACTTGCGGCAGGTGCTCTCAAAAGTGACTCCCCACCGGGCATCGAGCAACCAAAGCAACCTCCCGGAGTTGATGACAACGGCGGCAAGGAGACTGCAGCAAACGCCCCGATGCCGGAAGGTGCGACGCCCTCACCTGTGGCGACGTCGCCTGAGGCCAGTGCGGCTCTGCCGTCTGCCGACCTCTTGCCGACCGAGAAAGACCACGAAGGCGTCGTCGACAGCATGGACGAGAACACGGACTCCACCAAGCGTGGGCTCGACGAAACGACTCCGACCCACACGACCCCGAACCCGAACGCGTGGTGGGCAGCGAGCAAGAGAGGCAAGTACAAGCAAGTACCCGGCGCCCCCTCGGACGAGAGGCGACGCCTCGACAACCAGTAAGGTGGTAACGCCTGGTCTATGAACTGATGCGCGATTTTCAAGGCAAGTGTACCATCATAGCCCTTCATGAATTGTACACTCGACCCGGCTATCACGGTTGCATCGTTAAATGTTCGAGGTTTCAACATGCGTAAGAGGCAATACCAAGTACAACGTTTGTTGGAAAGTCAGAAACCCGATTTCTTGGCGATGCAGGAAACGAAGATGGCCGAGGAAGAGCAGGTGGCGAACGCACTAAAGCCAGCCTTTTTTTTATCTTCGTATGAAGTTTGTGTCACACACGCTGTCGGTGTTTCGGGTGGTTGTTTCTTGTTTGTGAAGAGATCTTTTCCCTTGTCTGAGCTAAGCGTGACCGTCGACACCGAAGGTCATTTTATTATGTGGGATTTTTTGTTCGTATCAGTTCACTGGCGGCTTATCTGTGTATGCGCCCCTAGTACGGTGAAAGGCCGGGTTTCCTTTTTTTTTCTGACTTGCGCCGTTTTGTTGATCGTGACAGAACAGTCGTATTGTGTGGGGAATTTAATTGCGTCGTTCGGGAAATAGACAGAGCGCCGTCTGGGCAACGCACCGATAGAAGTGCGACAATTTTAGGCGAGCTGCCCGAAGATTTTGAGCTGGTAGACGCAGGGATCGTTAGAAACGAAACACGCGAGATGCATTTCACCCACTTTCAAGCGTTCTCCCACGCCCGATTAGATAGAATCTACATTTCGGCCTCTTTGGCAGCATTGTTAACCAAGTATGGTGTCACACCAGTTTTTTTTTTTTTTCGACCATTGCTTGGTTGCGACAACGATCGGCGACAAAGCACCGCCGCAGGCGAAGTTAGACTGGAAACTTTGGAAGCTAAACACCAAGCTGCTCGACGATGATTCTTTTCTTGGGGATGTAAGCAACATTTTCAAATCGTGCTTTGAAAGTGTGGGAAGGGATATTTTTGAGGCGTGGGAGATCGCAAAGCAGGAAATAAAGATTTTAGCGATAGAGAGGCCGTCTGTTTTGACCTACGTACGAAACGCGTTGCGCCGAGCAAAGTTTAAACGCCGATCTGCAGGCGGAGAGCGGAGTGTGTAAATCCCGTCGTGTGTTTGAAGGATTTAGAGAGTGTTAAGGAGCGGCTAGAACAGCTTCACCAAGAACGTTATCGCGGCGCCGTGGTTTGAGCGCGTGCGGAGAAATACCTCCTGGGCGAGCAGCCAACGAAACGGGCCTTCGTGGACGAGAAGCGATACGCGCTACGGAACGAGATAGCTGAAATCGATGTCAACGGCGTTACGAGCACGAGCTCAAGCAGTATTCAGCAGGCGTTTGTTGCGCACTATAAGCGGCTCTTTGAGACGAAAGTTCAGGGAAGATGGGACCCCTCGTGTGGGAAGCTTCTGGAGTCGCTGCCGCACTTAACGGAAGAGGAGACGGAAAATCTGTCGCTGCCAATCACTATTCAGGAGGTGGAACGGGCGATAGACGACCTGCCAACCTCAAAAACTCCGGGACCCGATGGAATATGTGCCGAGTTCTTCAAAAAGTTCAAGGGCGTACTTGCCAGCGTGTTGCTGAAAGTTTTTAGTTAAGCGTATGAGCGGAAAGTGTTACCACCGTCTTTTACGCGCACGTATCTGTTTTCATTCCGAAGAGTGACGATGTCGCGAAACTACGTGAAGTCACGAGTTACCGCCCGATCACACTTTGTAATGTTGATTACAAAGTGTTCGCCAAAGTTTTAGCGCGGCGGTTTCAGAGTGTTGCTTGTAAGCTTATCGGGGAACACCAGACATGTGGGATCCAAGGCAGAACAATCATGACGAATATACATGTAGCGCGCACCGTGTTAGAAGCCTGTGATGGGGGCATGGACCAAGTAGCCATGCTCCAAATAGATCTAGATAAGGCGTTCGATCGTGTCAAGCCTGACGTCCTTTTTGATGTTTTAAAACGTGTAAACGTGGGTGAGGTCATTTTGGAAGGTGCCAAAATGGCCTATAAAGATTGCTCCACAAGGCTCGTTATAAACAAAGAAGTGACCGAGCAGAATCATGTGCGAATGTCCGTAAGGCGAGGATGCCCTATGTAGCCGCTTTTATTTAATTTGTAATTGGAACTTTTTTGCCTCAGTGTTTTGGACAGTAAAGATTGTCGGGGCTTTCGACTGGGAAATGCCGAGATAAAAGTTATGAGTTACGCAGACGATATTGCAGTGTTTTCCACTGATAAGCGAAGTGTCAGTGCCCCGGTTGATTTGGCGAAATCTTTTTGTGAAGCTAACGGCGCAGGTATGAACTGGGACAAGTGCCGTGGTTTTTGGCACGGCGAATGGGCCACAACGCCTTCAGAGTACGAAGGCGTTAGCTGGGACCGCGTGCCCTGCACATGCCTCGGTGTGCCTTTTAATTCGTACCGCGAGGGCAAATCCTTTTGGTCGGGGGTCGCCACGGACCTGGACAACCGCGCTTCTCGTTGGAAGCATTGTGATCTGTCCATCTTTGCGAGGGCGACAGTTTGCAATATTTTTTTTTTTTTTATTTCAAAGATTTGGTATGTATTGCAAGCCATACATTGTGCCAGTGTTAATGTTCAGAAGTTTCACCGTGTTTTTGCTGTGTTCATCTGGGGATCTAATTGGGAACGCATGAGGCGAGACAACCTCTTTCACAGGGTGCGCCACGGAGGGCTTGGACTGTCCCATCTATTTGTCAAACAACTTGTGTTGCGTTTCTTTTTTTTTTTTTTTTTTTTTTTGCGAGAACAAAAGCACCCTTCATCGGCACGTTCATCCAAACGAAACTGTCGCCTCATTTTCCATCCTTTCTTGTTTCCTCTTTTGGCGGCGAGCCAACAAGACTCGTGGGTTTCAAAAGGAGGTCGTTGATACTGTATTGTTTTTGTATGCTCGTTTTTCTTTCGATTATTTGTCTTTAGTGAGCAAGAAAACGCTCGCGCGCGATTTTATAGCCAGTTTGTTTCCGACGCCGATGTATCGAACTGTTTTTTGTCATGGCGGCCAAGATGTGCTGAGCCGAGTTAAGCGTATGTGTGTACCACCTTCGGTGAAAACGTTCTTTTTTAAGTTACACACCAATGCGTTGCCGGTCAAGGTGTGGCTAAAGGAAAAGGGTTTTGATGTGCTGTGGACGGATGATTGTTTTTTATGCAAGCAACCTGAGACTGCAGAGCATGTATTCATTTTTCGCATGGATGCCGTATTTTTCTGGGACGTGCTCCAGCGCACGCTAAAGAAAGACCTGTGCATCACCCCGTCTGGCATTCGTTTTTTGAAAGTGATGAATGATGACTGCGTGCCATTTGATATGTTTTTTTCTTTTGGGTCTTTGTAGTATTTGGCGCTAACGCATGGCAGTACGGCATGCAGACACCACTGACAAAGAAGTTCGCTTCTATTTCTTCTCTCTCGTGAAGCAGGTCGAGAGTGTTTTTTCCATGCGCGAGCCTAAGCCCGAATGGTTAGGACTTTGTAAAGCGCTGTTGGAAATGAGAGCCTTTTAACATGCCCTGCAGAAGTCCGGCAGCGCATTTTTAAACTTAATTGACATGTGTTGTTTGTGTTGCAATAAAGAAAAAAAAACCTTGTGTGACCTAGTCAGTAGCGTGCCTGGCTCGCAACCGAAGGGTCGTATGTTCGAATCCCGCCTGAAATTCTTCAAATTTTTCTTTAGGGCAAACGAATTATTTATAAAGTGAAATGATTTGATACATGCGGCGCCTTTAATTCGCATTACATGCCATGTGTCAATCACTTTCATTCCACGCGTGACGTCACGTTTCACGCGAGGTTTGCGGGCTGCTTGAAATTCCCGCGCGAGGTCATACGGGTGTGGCGCCATGACCTTATCGACCACTCAGTATTGTCAAGTCACCGACGCTGGCTTTTCTGCGACACGACTTCATTAACGCTATAGCGCTAAACACATTGCGGCACAACCAAAATTTTGGAATTTCTTTGAATTAACCTGGACGTTTGAAATGTCCGAGCTTGAATTATCGCGAGCCTGCTGTATTAGGGGGCAAGCAACTCCTGAAAACACAGAATGCTTCACTGAAGAGCACTGGCATCGTGTTTCCAGAGTGGAACGGAAATCACCAACCAGTTAACCGCGATACGTGACCAAAATGTTCGGGAGGCCTACACACAGCGCTCAGACCTCTGACACTTGGACACCCATAAGCTGTCAAATAGCTTTACCATAGAGCTTTGCTTTTTGATGTCCTCGAGTCTGTTTGACCGTCACTTCGAGCACTGATCAAGACCGCGCTCGACGAGTCGACGCGACCGCAAGCTATCAACATGAGATCGTAGGATCTACGAATACCTCCCCCCCGTGGTATGTGTTGCTGTAACAAAAAATAATAATAAAAACAACTGATCGAATTTCGGCCTGTATCATGGTTCAGAGTCTTTAAACACTCACAATGGCCACCAAACCAAAAGGAACAACGCCATGTTGGCTAGATAGCGACGAAACTGTCGAACCTTCGAAACAACCGAAATTTCGTCCAAAAAGCTTCGGAATCTTCCGGAACAGTCCGAGACCGAACCTGCGGATTTTCGTCCCTTCACTACCCATCGACTGAATCAAAATCAACACGGTGGTCGCCGTTTCGTTGGCGATGGGAAGTTTCCAAATAGGGTGTTTCCGCAGTCGGCCACGCGGTTATGCGTGTAGAACTAAACCAAAACACATTTTCAGAACCTCGCATGATTTTATAAAACAAATTATCTATTACACAACGTGTAAATTTATCAGACTTGGACGTAGCTCAACTACTCTACTCAAGTTACTTTAGTTTAACTACTTTTCTGAGTAGTTTAGTAACTTTCAGTTACATCTTTATTTTAGTAATTGGTGCTTTAATTACTTTTTCCGAGGAAGTTCTACTCAAATTACAAATTATTTTTCGAAATTTACCGCCAAATTCACAACACAAAACCTAAGTCCAATTGAGGCGCCCCTCCACTTCCTCGAGGAAGCCGCGAGAGCCCGCTCTGGCCAATCGCGTGGAAGAAGGATAAGCAGCCTAGGCCGCCTATCCGTCGTCGCGATGGGCCAGCGCCGGCCCTCGCGACTTCCTTGAGGAAGTGGAGGGGCGCCGCAATTCAAGTGAAGTTTGTGAAATCGGCGGTTAGTGGTAGGTTTGCTTATCACTAAACATTCCTGCACAAAAAGAAGTAAGATGTTGGAAGATTAGCTGATATTTGCAAGGGGGGGGGAGCATGTGCCATAGGCAGGGAAGGGGGGGAAGGTGGAGAGTGGTTTGGAGGGTCCGGAACCCCCTAAAAGTTTCACGATATCCCCCGCAACAACCGTGCGCTTCGAGGCGCGGGGAGCGGACAGACACGTCGCAAGTGAGGCAGAGTAACTGCGGGAATAGCACCGAAGAATGGTGTTTTCTTTTTCTTTTTTTTATTTTCTAAAGAATTTGCTTTCCGGTTATCCCCAACGTAGAAACTCTCGCCCACTACAGAAAGTGTACACACTGCCTTCTCAGTCAAACCGAGGCAACAACGTGCAGCACCCGCTCTGAAGCTCACCTAGTGCTGTAAGAACTTGAGATTGGGCGAGTTGGTTATTCATGCTTGTCGACGTAGCGCACTCGAAAAACTGTCACTCAAGCATCCACACACCCAAAGACCACACCTCTCACACAGCGCTCACTAACAACTTTGTATTTCGTGTTTAACCTCGGCTTCTACTTCTGTTTGAGACGATTTGCAAAAAGAAAAAGAAAAGAGAGCAAAAAATTCCCGTCTAACGCTTAGGCTAATTTGCGGCTCATGCCTTCTGACAAAGAAGGAGGTTTTGTCCTTATGCGCGGAGATACATTCAGCGAAAAGGCAAAAGCAGCAATTGAATCCGTCTTCAACAGCCATGACGAGATTGCATTAGGTAAGGTAAAACAAGCCTCAAGGCAATTTTGCCAATCGCTTGAACTCAAAAAACTTTGCTCCAACATTGACCGCAGCAAAACGTTATCCTTAGAAGTATTTTTTAGTGCAAAAACCCACAAGCCTGACTGCCCCCTAAGAGTCATCGTTTCAAAGCGGGGAACGTGGCAAAAATCAGTTGCCTTATTCCTACAAGACAGACTAAATCTTTTAACCGTAGACGACCCCTACCTAATCCGAAGTTCCTTCGAAGTCTTCAACTTCCTCGAAGAACGAAAACACCAAGAGATGCAAGTCTTTTCAATTTACATTAAGGACCTCTATTATGCATTGCCCCAAGACCGTCTCTTAACAAGTATTGAAGATAGCATCGACACCATTGGTGCTATTGCATTTCAGAATGCCTCAGGCATGCCCCAAAATAAGTTTTTGGTATTGCTGACCATCTATCTTAAATCCACCTTTGCTGCCTAGGATGGACACACTTACTTGCAAAAGAGAGGAGTGTGCATAAGTTCGTGCATTGCACCCGTACTCAGCGACCTATATCTTGCACATCTCGATCGGATTCTACAACAGAGGTTAGATGACACAGAAGTAGTGCGAGTGTTTAGATACGTGGACGACTTTTTAATTTTTCTAGCCACCGATGAAAACAATTGTCCAAGCTTGGTGGACAACGTCCTCTCGACATTTAAAGACTGCATGAGACCCCTAGAAATCACCCACGAGTTGCCGGTTGAAGGAACCCTAAGATTCTTGGATCTCCGACTGGTGGTGCTACCCCACCACGTTTGCTGGTTCTATGAACCCAGGTGTAAAAAACCACTCCTTCCTTTCAACTCCGCGCACTCAAAACTCGTAAAAAGAGGCATCGTGCGGTCATGCCTTAAGAGCTCAATCACGAAGTCGTGCTCACATTCCGTACAAAAGAGTTTCGATGGTCAAATTGCAAGGCTGAAGTCCGCAGGGTACCCTGTTTACTTATTGGTGTCAGTGGTCGAAACCATTCTTAAAGAAATGAAGCAAGGGAACGGTGTCAAACAAACACACAGCGGCAGGACAAGAAGACCAGTCATCGTCCCTTACATCCACAATTTTCCCACGGCCTTAAGAAAACAGCGAACAGAGTCAATGTTGATGTCGTGTTTTCAGCACCCAGCAAACTGTCCAGCCTCTGCAAACACGTCAACACACCCTCAAATCCTGCAATCGGCTGCTCCAAAAAGCATAGGACCAACTTTGTGCCTTGCGTTGAGGGGGTTGTTTATTCATTCCCCCTTTCCTGCGGAAGGCAATACGTGGGACAAACCGAGCGATGTCTCAATGACCGCCTTCGAGAACACAGTAACAACATCGTAAACGCCAACTCTGGCCACTTGGGGATACACTGTCGGGATTGTGGGTGTGTCGCACATTTCAACAACAGCACCGTGTTGGGCAAAAGTGTAAACCAATTAACAAGAGAAATCATCGAAGCCGATAACATCATACGACTAGAGGACAAATGTGTTAGTACGCCGTCGATAACATTATCACGAAAAGAGATTAATTATTTAGCCGCAAATTAGCCTAAGCGTTAGACGGGAATTTTTTGGCTCATATTTCGTCTTTTTCTTTTTTCTTTTTCTTTTTGCAAATCGTCTCAAACAGAAGTAGAAGCCGAAGTTAAACACGAAATACAAAGTTGTTAGTGAGCGCTGTGTGAGAGGTGTGGTCTTTGGGTGTGTGGATGCTTGAGTGACAGTTTTTCGAGTGCGCTACGTCGACAATCACCTAGTGCTCCCGTAGTTTATGTTGTACTTGAATAATCGCATGCTAAAGGGAATATCAAAGGTGACCTCTTTGCTTTGCCTTTCCTCCCAAAACCAATATGCAGGCCTTCCAAGGTTCGAAGATGTTTCGAGAGACCTTAGGTAATTCTCCCAACGTTTTTACATAAAAAATAGTAAACAAGCCGCGTTGGGAAATACTTTAAGTAGGCTTAGAAAACTTGTACTTTATTTAAAGCACAATCTTTTAGATTGTATTAGTACTTTACTAAATTATTTTTGTGGTACTTTCCGGGGAAAATACAACTCCTGGCTTCAAAATATATTCCCCCAATTTGTTTTGAAAAACAAAGGCGTATTGTTATGTGAAAACACGCTATCGTCTTTCGAGACGTCATCTGGTCATTTCTCTGGGTGAAGTTATGGGGGCTTTAAGACCAATACAAATAAGTGCCTTATAAGTTAAAAAGTGTTAAATAGTTCGTCAGCGAGAATAAAACCACTACTCTGTGGCGATTTGCCACCATTTTCGATAATACTGATGCACCTCCGATTATTCCTGGAGCGATGCATACCAGTTAAGAAAACACTGTAGAGGGGATGAAAAGGCATCATGAAAAATTATGTCAAAAAGTACGTGTACTTTACTTTGAACGTACATTGTATTTATAGCACTTTCCATTGCACTCGGTGTACTTACTACAATCCTTGAAGTACAAATCTCTTATTCACTTTGTATACTTTACTTCAAGTACTTTTAAATGTACTTTAAGCAACACTGTAAACTAGCAAACACTCTCTGCAAAATGATGCTCAGGCAGCACTAACCTCAAAATAGAAATGATACATTCGCAGTACATCATTGACCAAAAAACAAAAAGTACAAATCAATTAGGCACGCAGGAGCAGCAACAGCTAATAAAGCATTTCTGTGAAAACACAAGCCGCTTTATATTTGGCTAGCAGAATTTCGCTAACGGATCAAAATTTATGCCCTTTCTTGTTACCATAAAAAAGAATATAAAAGAAACTTCAAAAGCAATTTGCTAATTTTTTACTTTAGTTAATAATTTACTCAATTACTTTTCATTTTAGTAATTCCCACTCTACTCCAATTACATTTGAGGCCAATACGCAGTTACTTAATTACTTTTGTTGAGTAACTTGTACATAGTTGAAATGTATGCTCATTTCTTAAAATAACGCCTGTTTTACCTCCAAATATCCACCAAATACACAGAACTTGCTCATAACGTAAAAAAAGAAAAGAAAAGAAAACCTGTCCCAGTTTGAGGTTAATCAATGCCAGATGAAACAACGGCGTTCCTCTGATCTCAATCGATGGAAGGGTCTCCCGTCAGAGCCGTTTTGTACGAGACCAATGCCAACAGCGTCCTACCAAAAGGGAGGCATCAGGTGCAAGTTGTAATGAGTCCCCGACAGATGGCGCGCGACGATCGACCGGGAGCCGCCCAAGTTCTTTTGTGGGATGATCGGGAGCCGCCCTTCAGTGTGGGACACTAGATCCCGACGGGCTGAGGACCAGCTCCTCGTTTCGCCGTGCCTGACGGATGCGTGCTCGTAGCGCCCAGAGGTGATAGTGCATGGTCTCAAGTTTTTGTGCGGAACTTCTCCACGTGCTATCTATCTTCTTGCAACGAATCTTCAAGTTTCTCACTGGCCAACGTGCTTCATGAAATTTCGGGTAACTTTCCCGGATAAGAACACGTTTTTTGGGGAGGTTGTTGCTTTCACGGGGCGGCGCTCGTTCGTGATCGGTGGCAAAGTGTGTTTATTTGGTGCCTCGAGGCATTTTTCTTTGCTCCGTATACGCTGAAAGTCTCCAATTTAACGGATACCCACTGTGATTTGAAACATTGCGACGTGAGTGGATTTTATCAACCGATCGTGGGGTCTCGTTTTTGTTCCCCTCAAGAGTTGCCTTCATTTCCACGTGACCATATTCTCTGATCGCCTCATCGTTTGATGGAGAATACGGGGATGAACTGGAGAAGAAACATTTTTTAGTTAAGCCGAGTCTGTTTAAAATACTGCGAAAGGTGTCTTTTTTTCCTACAGCGTTTACTAATTTTGCAGAAACACACGCAAACTAGGACACTCTGCGTAAGTTTTTGTTTCCTGCAGATAATTTATAAGCAGTTTAAGCGATGAATCTCACGAGGAAAAGCTTAAACGGAATCAACAGGTGAAAAACAAATTGAAATGGTGTGCTGTACCTTGGATGGATGTGGATTATATATGTGACTTGATTGAGACTACCTGCACTGGAGGCTGCAAAAAGATTGTTTGAGGAGTGTTTTTCTTGTTTTCTTTTGTTTTTGCATTTGGATTGTACGTTTTTAGAAAATTACGGTAGTGTTTATAAGTGCACATATTGAAACAAATTTGCTGTTAAAGTGCTTAATCATTTTATTTCTCATTTCGGGAAAGGTTATCGTACGACCTGCTTCGGAAAACAGTGCCGCTGGAGCCAAACCCCTGGAACCTCGTGGTGTTCGTGGTTGATATTACCTTGACATCTGGAACGCGCTACGCCTACAAACTTTTGTCAACTAAACGAGTGAGTGAATCACATCGTCCGTGTGGAGTGTTTCGCTACAGACGCCATGGCACGGTGCAGTGTTTCTTACTTTCGGCTCGGAGAAAAGCCGCAGCGTGACACCGCAGAAGGTGGAATTGGTGAATTTGAATTCGCCCTGCTGCACAATAAGGAAGTGCTTGATTGAAGACGAAAGTGCTTCGTAAGGATTTGCGAGCCACGGTGTGTGCCCTCCGCTGAGACCAACTAACGTGAGTAACTCTTTAGTGAGTACATTCCTCTCGCGTCTGTGCAAATCTAGAAATTGACGAGCGCGCGTGCAATGGGAACATCAAAGTTCTCAGCACGACGTAGTACCATATTTCTCAACCAGGGTAGGACAGTATTCTCCCGAATAACAAACAAAGCAAAAAAACACGCTTGTGAGAATTGCAACAAAAAAGGTTGATTTAGGCAAAGTTTTCCCCACAAATAAAATAAAGAATGGGTACTGCGCATCCTGCGTGAGTGACGGAAGGGTAACTGACCGCCATACATACATACCGTAGAAAACTAGAAGAAAAGTAGAACATTATAGAAAAGCAAGTCAGGAAGAACCAAACTAGAACGACCGCGCCCCTGTACCTGCATGACAATAAGATGGCTTGTTTGCGTTTCACCGATGTTTTTTTTTTTTTTTTAGCTTACATGGCCATTTTACATTAATTAGCCAAATGGCTGAAGTTAATAGGTCTTTGAGGCAGAGCATAGTTTCCATAATCATCTTTCTTCCTTATGTTTCTCGCCAGTGTTGAAAGGCTTGGTGGAAAGTGCGCTGACACCGTAAACAATATAAGCTGAAGCACCCGATCCGACGTTTGCCTGTGTCTGCGCTCCCCAAAATTTTATTACCTCTCAATTTGTCCAAAACAAAAAAAAACAAAAAACTTCGGAGTATGGGAACTCAACTTTCCGTTCCATTCCTAGTTCAAATAACAGCTGGCTCAAGGATTACCATGTACGAAAGACAAGCATGAATGATGGTTTCATCTCTTATTGTCCGCGGCAGTTTACTGAACTCGTTCAATGCGCTGCAGGACTGATACGCGCCTCAGAATTCCCATGTGTGGATGTTTAATGGGGGTGCAAACGTTTATGTCTGCTCCTTATTAAAACTAAAACAAAGGAGAAAACAGCAACAAATGACTTTTATTCACTTCAGCAGGAAATAAGTTCGTCTTGCTAGGCACGAGTACTAAGACTAGAAAAGGCGAAACAAACCAAAACGTTTTCGACACAATGTGCGCAGCGTTTTAATTGCTGAAACTAGTGCGTGAATCTTTACTGTTATTTCATTTTTGCGTCTTAGAATCACCGAGAGCCTAAGGAACGTAGGTCGTCGATTGTTGTGCTCACGTTTCTTACTTCATAAGTCGTCCTTCGGCGTACCTATATCCGCTGATGGCGCAATCTTATGGACCGCAAAGAGTAATGAGGTTCTCTGGATTCAACATGTCTTGCGTTTCTGGAGCTTTCAGTGGGTATTGTGCAGTGTTGTAAGCGTTACCGAGAAAAAGTAACCAAATACGTTACCCGTTACAGTTAAAAAAACGTAACGAGTAGGTTACGACGTTACCGGAAAACGTTAAGCGTTATCGGTAACGCCGTTATGTGTAACGCGTTACCGCCAACACTTGCATTATGTCTTTCTTCGCATGATTACTTACGATTGTGTAGAAGCCGAGCGGCCTCTTTCTCAATTTTTAGTATAAGAGCTCGAATGAGTCAAGCGAGTATGTCCCATTGGGCTTCCTGAAACAAGTACGAGAAAAGCCAAGATTTTATTTTAGAGAAATAGCTTCCATCCACGTGGCCAGGGTCGAAATCTCATCTGGAAGTGTGTACATAATAGTTACGCAATAATAAGTGGATTACAGTCTTTTCCCTTCAATCAAAGACCGTGTAAAAAATTGGGTAATTTTTCTCAGAAAAACAGAAGTTTCTTTTTTTTTTTTTCACCACACGTAATGATCGTTATCTGGCGTTTTAAACAATAAAATTTATAAAACCGCGAACAAAAATGGTGCGAGCTATTTTTGCTTCATGTTTGTTTGTTGCTTATCAAAGTCAAATGAAACACCGCGCACCATTAGTCTGTGTATGCGTTCTAGTTTAGGAGGGCTCGTTAATTAATTAATTCTGTAAAGCATCACCACCCTGTTGAGGTTTGCACTTTAATTCCCTGAATTTTGTATTTGTAATGTTTTTTTTTTCTTTCTTCTGCGGCAATTACGATAATTAAGTCATGCGGGGTTGCTTAAGGAATAATTCGGGTCAAAATTCGAACCCAAACCGCGATCCACTCCAAAACCGATATTAAAAATGCTACCTCCAGCCTCTCAGCGGGCATTCAGCGGGTTGGCTGTATGTCAAACAACCTTGTGCCCCGATGTCATGTTTGTACTCAACGAGGTTACTTGTTTGTACTGAAACTACTTTCGCCGTGTTTCTCTGCTTCGTTTTCAGCCGTCCAAGCGGTCGATTTTTGCTGGTTACGTTTTGTTCGAGCGCCCGTAGTTTGTAAGTGCTCCTCAGCGATCGCGCGAAAAGATTAATGACTCCCTGCTCGCTCAAGCGCGCCTGTGGTGCCGAAGAGAGCATTCACTAAGCGATCATAGATCAATCGGTTCCTGCTGAGTGCCAGCTTACGAGTTAGCTTCCACAACGCTCCTCCAACGTGCACGTGCGTTGCACACCACCAAGATTGTAGCTCTTCTCAGAAGATAAATTGGGGCTCGCTCTGAACCTTCGCCGAGCCTGCGCTCATCGTGGCGAACTCGCTTTTCTTGGTCGGCAACTTTATCAATGTCTATTAATATTTGCTTCAGATGTTTGATATCCACGAAGCAAAGCATTAAAATGGGGGATTCACGTTTCTACCCGTTTCCATTTCAACCTTCCCGTTTGTACCTTCCCGTTTCGACCTTGGTTCAAAACGACCTTCCTGTTTCATCTTTTCTCATTTCGCCCTATCCCGAACGACATTCCCGCTTCGACCATTGTTCGTTATCAGTTGGGTCGATCCAAGCGTCCAATGTATGTCCTCCTTGGTAATCTCATTGTGCCTAGTCCCGGAACAACCTCGGAGATTTGATTACCAGCAGTAACTTTCTGCACGCTTCTTTGGTGTTTGTGGTGCCTAGAGTGCTGCAAACGAGCATGGCAGTTATCACTGTCACACCGGCGCAGGATGACCTCGTTCGTGCTAGACTATTTTGATGGCACCCAGACGAATGACCATTTTTCCACCCAACAGTGGAACCACCACGAAAACCGAAGAACACGGACCAACACGACATAGAGTCCTTGCACCGTAAGATTTAAACGCGGTGTCAGGGAGGGCTCACCCGAACATTTACAGCTTCATCGATCTGATCAAGCGGGATAAGGCCTTGACAAGTGTATCTTTGCAGCAGCTTGCAAATGGGGGTGCCGTGCGGACCAAGGGGCACAAGTGGGACAGCAAGGACCGCAAATTATCGAATTGGAGTGTCGCCTTTCTGATAACGCGATTTCCCTTTTCGACTTCCTCAACAAGGCGAAGGCATTTTTTCGTTTATAATTTTTTTTCCGTGCGAGCGAGGATTCAGTGTTTGCAATTGTAAATAAAATAAAGTCGCAGTCATATGCTTGTCAACCTCTCTGATTTATCGCTCTCAAAACTATCTAGTTTACTATTAGGAAGATTTAGAAAAACGTACGCAAGCGCTTTGGGTACCCTAAAAATAGCGTCGCGATGTAAAACCTATGGCAATGCTAATTTCAGCTTGCCCAAAGTGCTTGCGTACGTTATTCTAAGACCCCCTTATTGTATAGAGCGCGACACTATATTAGCGCGAACAAGCGATCGTCGTTTTTTTTTTTATGTTTATCTCATAGAATCAAAAGACTGTCCTCAAAACTATTAGTGTCTTTGGAAGTGCTCATCTGGGCCACAAACCTAGGCGGTAAAATTTGGCGCCTACTAACATCATTTCGAAGTAATATTCGAAAAAGGGCCAACTACGTGTCCGCGGTATCAGTGCCGCGCAGTGTACTGGTTCGTTTCGAGCCGGCACGTTTCGAAGACCATCTAAAAAAAAACTATTTTTAAGCGGTAAAGTAGGAATATATTACGTTTAAGCTTGTCTGAAAGGGTTGTATATTTTAAGAATACGTCGACATATAAAGCTATTTCAGAACATATTCTTAAACAGAAAAGGTGCGCAGACCAGGGTTAGAACGTTGGAGACTTTTTGCGAAGAGGTTACGATGTGCAGGGCTTTATAAAACTAGGTCAAAACGCGGGACGCGTTCAAACGCAAAAGGTGTTTCGGAAACGGCTGAAATAAGAAGAACGTTTAGGGAATGGTTCGAAACCGGACAAATTCAAACTGGGAAGGGCGTTTAGGAAATGGGTCGAAATGGGACGGGTTCAAATGGAAGGTCGTTTCGGGAACGGGTCGAAACGGGACGGGTTCAAACGGGAATAGGCTGTTGCGGGCTACACACATTAAAACAAATGTAGCACCTTACATGTCTGATCGGAAATGCTCTTGCGACTATACCAGCCGTATGTTTTGCGATATACCGCGGCAGGAACTTTGTGTCACAGGATGACCATGGAGCTCTACAATCATGCTCGAGCCGGTAGTTCCGGTTTTGCCGTAGACTTACGCTTGTATTCGCAGTCTATAAAAAGGATTACGACTGGCCATGAAAATGTCGACGTTTTCATGGCCGCTCACATGAAATGTTTTTGTTAGCATCTCGAATCTTTCTGATGGTTATTTCTTAACACGATAGCGTTTAGCAGCTCGTCTCGCAGAAAATCCGGCGTCGGCGGGAAAAAGACTGAGTGGTCGATAGGGTCATGACGTCACAGCCACAAGACCTCGCGCGGAGATTTCAAACAACCCACAACGCTCACGTCAAACGTGACGTCCCGTATGGAATGAAAGTGATTAAAACAAGATATGTAATTAGAATTAAAGATTGCATCCTGTCACATATAATTTCACTTTATAAAGTAAGTCATTTGCATTAAAAAATAAAGTATCTTTCAGGATTTTTAGGCGGAGGCGGGATTCGAACCCACGACCCTTCGGTTGCGAGCTAGACATACACAGAGAATTTTTCTTTTTTATTTTGATGGTAATATTACTATGACAACAGACAAGACAAAAACATGGTAAGGTTATCACGTAACAATTCCTATTACATATAATTTCTTATCTAATACTCTCAGAGACTCGTCGCCATAAGTAGACAGAAGGAACAAAAACGAATATTATATAAAAACAAAGATGCACATGCTAAAAGTCAGGTAGATGGATACATCGATAAAAAAGAATTCATACCACTCTTGACGCTCGTCAAGGTGGTTACATACGTTTCGTACATGAGATGCGGTTCCAATAAAATTTGATTTGGTAGATCGAGGAGGGTCAGCAGTCCTGTCAATCATTCTTGTTTTCCAGAGGCTATGCAACCCCATTAATGTAAACAGGTCGTAAGGATAACTATCGTTGGATTTTAAAGGCAAAAAATCGGATTGTGTAAGCCTTGATATTCAAGTATTTCTTCAGTGTCCTTTGTACGACATCCCAGAAAAGGTAAGCATCAGTGCAGAAAATAAAACAATGCTCTATAGTTTCCGATTGGTTACAAAGGCGGCAATTGATTGACCACGGCACAATAATTCCATGTTCACGGAGTCAGGGTTTTAGAAATAACGTAGAAGTATAGAGCTTAAAAAAAGAATGTCTTTGCTGTAAGCGAGACACGTAGTTTTCGGACACGTCTGAGGACATATTTTCCCGGGCCTTCACTATATATGCTTCGGTACAAAGGTGCAGGAAAGGTAATGTCAATCAGATCAGCATATAAGACTTTGCGTAAAACCGTAAATAAATACAAAAAAAAAGTGCTTTAGGGACTCATTCACGCTCGCTACTTCTTTGAGGAACCCCAAAGGGCGTGATGTGCTTGCGGGTATTGTCGTAACCCACAAATGAGATAATGCACTCGAGAGTTCCGTCTTTAAGTAAGTACGAAGGAAATGATGAGATGCAGTTCTGAAGAACAAATACCGAGATATTACTTGCTTTAGAGAGATGTGTCTGAGACCGATACCGCAGACATTGATGGGGCAAAAGAGGTTATCACGTCGTGTAGGTTCCCAAGAGAACTCCATATAAAAGGAGCAAACACTCTGTGGAATTTTCAAATATATATGGCGTCTAGCACAGCAAATCACTTGAAGTATAAACCAAACTTTGGCTGTGAGATACAAATTACAGGCTTTAGCTCGCCCGAAAACTGACCACTGGTTATATTTCATCTTGCCAGCTTGACGTTTGATTTTTGATACCCGTTCAGTCCAGTAATTATCATTGTTGCGAATAAAGCTAAAAGAAACTCCTAAGTACTGGGGAGCAATGCAGCTCCACGATATTCCAGCATACCCTGATGATGCTGTGGCCCATTGCCCACACCAGAAATCTACGCTTTTCTTCTTATTAACGAGTGCGCCGGTCGCGTCACAGAAGTTTTGTGTTATTGTAAGGACATTGTCGACTCTGCGTTTATCGGCACGAAAGAAAGCTATATCATCTGCATATACCAATGCTTTAACTTCAGAAGAGTAGAAACGGAAACGTTCCACGATAGGGCTGTTAAGTACACTTAAACTAAGGGGATCTAAATAAAGCTAAAATAAAAGAGGGGATAACGGACATTCTTATTTACCGGACGATTATAGATGAATTCGACTTGAAAGTGAACCGTTAACTATAAGCCTGGTGGCACAGTTACGGTAACCGAACTTAATACCCTTTAAAAGTGTTGGTCCTGGGTTTACATGACGTGAAATAACAAACAAGAAAGCATGAGACACGAGATCAACAGTCTTAGCCAAGTCTACCTGAACCATTGCGACTTGGCCAGTATGAAGAACGCAGCTTTCTATCATCGTACGCGCAACGTGGATATTACTTTGTATACGTCTCCTCCTAATTGCACAAATCTGGTGGTCTCTAACAACACGTGACGTAATACACTGTACTCGTTTTGTTAACATTTTAGCAAAAATCTTGTAATCCACATTGCATAAACTAATTGGACAATAGCTTGTCTGGGCCTTGACTTTTAGGAATCAACACGGTATGGCTTTCGTAACATGACGGCGGTAAAGTTCCCATCTCATACGCCTCCAAAAGGACCTCAAGTCGGAAAGGACATATAGCAGGGCTTTGTATGTCTGTTAAAACTCTGCAGGGAGTTCATTAGGTCCTGGTGTTTTAGAATTTGGCAACTCGTCTACCGCGCGTCGAACTTCTTCCAATAATACTGGTTCATTAAGGAGATCTCGCTGGAGCTGGTTTACTGCATGTCTAAATGTTGACTTTTTTCAAAGAGGCTTTTGTAATGCAACTCAAATTGTTCGTGATGGCTTTTTCAATGTTTTAGATTCTCCCATTACAGTCCAAACCTATTTTTTTTTTTGAAGGCCGTTACGTCTTTTATTATCGAGTGCACGATGGGAGGGTGTCTCTGAAGACAGGAAACGCCTACACCGGGAGTACTAGTCCACCGTGTAAGCGAATGTGCTCGTATTGCTGTAGCTTAGGTTTTACTAATATGTCTTCTGGGAACATACCAGGTGTTTCGCACTCCAACCCGTGAAGCATATATAGGCTTTTCAAAAATGTAGTTTCTTTCCTTTTCGCATGAAAGGACGCAATGCATGCGCATTCGATTGCTTGGTTCTTAACCTCATGTTTTAAAGAGTCCCACTGAGCAAATATACCAAATTTGTGATTCGATGACACGTGATCAGGGCCGGATTAAGGTACGGGCTAAGGGGGCTGCAGCCCAGGGCCCCCAACTCTCTGGGGCCCCCATGACGGAAGGTTAATTGACGGAGCTCGTAGAAAAAAAAAAAAAAAAAAAAAACGAAGCATAAAAATATTTTGGGAAGCGATGTTGCTTTGCCGCAGCAATCGAGAAGATGGATATACAAAGATAATGGCGATGTCAGCGAGGCCAAACGCGCACTTCGCGTAGCACACTCCTATCCCTGTACAAAGCCGGACCTTTGGGTGGGTGACCGGCCCCTTAGAGTGCTTGTCCGCTTTCTTTTGAAAGCGGCTTCGAGCAAACGAAGAAAACACGCGAGGGGCCCCACGATCTGTGGTTTTTCGCTCCTCTTTTTTTTTTTTTTGTCAGGAAGGGAAATGTCATAAACACCTCTCCCTTCACCCTACTCGAGCTCGTGTCTTGTGCGCGCACACACGTGTTTTTGAGCAGCGCTTACACTTTGAAAGTGCGACCTTCGACGCTGCTGGGGAAGGGAACAAAGCCGCATGCCGCCTCCACGGTGGTCCTGCCGGAGTGCTCCCTAGTTGAAACCAGACGGGAATGGTAAATTTTTGTATTTTGAGGCTACTTTCTATTGATTAAAAAATAAAGAAAACTGCAGTATTTCCCAGGTTCATTGCCTTAACCAGACATCATTATCATCATCATCGTCGCCTTCATCATCATCATCATCGTCTCCATCATCATCATCATTAGGGCCCCTGAAGCGTCCTTAGCCCAGGGCCCCGAAATGCCTTAATCCGGCTCTGCACGTGATTAAAACATTCGTGGACAAGCCTCTGCAAGTCTTTGTTGTCCATGAAGTTTTCATGAAGACCATTTTGGTTGTGCCTTTCGCGGTGCGTCTGTTAGAAAACTGATCTTTACAGCATCTTGGGAAGGAACAGCGGCAAAGAAACTTGGACAAGAGAAAAGGAACAAACACGACAGGACGGCGCTGAAATAACAACTGTTGTTTATTACACAAAATTGGAAGGAAGAAAACAAAAGACATCTTAATCAGATAAAAATATATAGACACACACAAACGTGCCAACCAAGCAGCATATTATGTCGCGATAGGCCCAATCAGTGGCTACGTAATGCCCGTCATAGTCGATCGCAGGTACCCGAACTCTTTGTCAGATAGCGCCACTGACGGTTCGCTGACGCATCTCCCGCCAAGTTCTGAGATAAAAAAGGTCTCGATAATTTCCCTTGTCACCCTGTCTCTATGTCTGAATTCCTGTGGTGGAGGATTCAGCCCACTTTGGTTCTTCGAGTACCGAGGTCGACACCCATGACCGGCCGCCTGACCACCTTGGGTGACGTCAGCATCCCGTCGAAGATTGGCAAGTCTTTGGAACTTGGTCCTAAGTTCTGCATCAAGCCAGCCCTAAGACCTCCTGAGCTGGTGAGGCTGGCAAGAAAGGTGGCCTACAAAGCCACTGAAGCGGAGCGGCCAAGGTGCGTTTCCGAGTGTGTGGACACTCTTCTTCGTCAAAAAACAAAGCGAGGACAGGTGGGTCAACTGACGCCTGTGGTCAACTATATGGTGGACAATGGGTTGCATGTGTTAGTGTCTGATAAAGAGGGATCCTTTGTCGTGTTGCCAGTAGGCATGTTTTGTGACAAAGCGAATTTAGCTATCAGCAAGAATTTCAGAATTTCAGAATTTAGCTATCAGCAAGAATTTCAAGAGGGTAGACATTGTGCCAAAGAGGGCAAAGATTCGGGCCATGGAAATGTTCGAAAACGTGGCCTTGAAAAAGTTGGGGGAGAGCATTAAAAAATCGGAAGGTCTGCACCTTAGAAGTCTTTTTTGGTGTTAAAACACATAAAGACTCATGTCCGTTTAGGGCAATTATAACTGAGAGAGGTGCTTGGCAGCGCCAACTGTCGTCATACCTGCAGAAACAGTGTTCGCCATTGTACATTGGAGACCCTTTCAGATTTACTAATTCTGAGGCTGTTTCGGATTTCTTTGAAAGTAATAAGTTTAAACATTTGTCGGCATTTAGTATAGACGTTGAGGACCTCTTTCATTCTCTGCCTCATGATCAGTTGTTCTCTTCAGTCAAGTCCTATATCGAGCGCAACGAAGAACTAGCGTTCAGAAATTCTAGTGGTATTACCCTAGAAAGCTTTCTAAAGCTACTAAGTTTTTACATCAACTCAATGGTGGTTCGATGGGAAAAGAAAATTTTTCTACAAAAAACTGGAGTTTGCCTTGGGTCCTGTGTGGCCCCAATACTGAGTGACATCGATCTTGGCGAAGTGGATAGAAGTGTAAAAATGCTCTTGCAGTGTCCACCGTCAAAAACGTGTTTCGCTATTTTGACGATTTTTTGGTTGTGTTTGAACGCGCTGATGGGGTTGACACGCAGGCTAGTGTACTTTCTGTTTTTGAGAACTGTGGCGGGGGGCTCAGGTTCACGTTTGAAGAACCCAACGAAGGGGTTCTCCAATTCCTTGACCTTTCGTTGCACTTTGAAGAAAAACGTGTTTGTTGGTCGTTTAGTCCACGCACAAAAAAAGGCCATTCTGGATTATAGGGCTTGCCACTCTAAATTGGTAAAGAGGAGTATAGCGGTCTCTTGTCTCGGGTCCGCCCTAAAAAAGTCCTGCGTCCACTTGATAAAGGAAAGCTTCAACAGCCAGGCTAACAGATTAAAACTGTCAGGATTTCCATCCGCCCCTTTGACCGAGGTGGCTACCGCCCTGTTGAAAAAAGCTAAAGAGAGGAAGAGGAAGACTGAATTCGACAAAAAAAAAATGGTGGTCGTCCCCTATCTTCATCAGGTTTCCCATAACCTGAAACAAGTCGGAGGTTGCTATGGTGACCCGGTTGTGTTCTCTGGCCCACAAAAAATGGGTCAGATATGTGCAAAGGTGGGTGCTATTGCCGAAAAGCGGTCAAAAAAACAAATGCACCAAAAAGCACACAGTGCCGTTCGTCGCCTGTGTGTCTGGCGTGGTCTATAAGATCCCCTTGTCTTGTGGCAAGGTGTACGCTGGACAGACGGGCCGCTGCCTAAATGATAGACTTTGGGAGCATTCGTATTCACTCCGGGCTACGGGGGGGGGGGGGGGGTTGCTACCTTTACACTGCAGGGACTGCATGTGCCAGCCTAATTTTAGTGAAGCCACTGTTTTGGACAGACATAGAGACAAGGTGACAAGAGAAATTAAGGAGGCCTTTTTTATCTCAGAACTTGGCGGGAGATGCGTCAGCGAACCGTCAGGGGCGCTATCTGACAAAGAGTTCGGGTACCTGCGATCGACTATGACGGGCATTATGTAGCCACTGGCTGGGCCTATCGCGATATAATATGCTGCTTGGTTGGCACGTTTGTGTGTGTCTACGTATTTTTATCTGATTAAGATGCTTCTTGTTTTCCTCCTTCCCCTTTTGTGTAATAAACAGCAGTTGTTAGTTCAGCGCCGTCCTGTCGTGTTTGTTCCTTTTCTCTTGTCCAAGTTTTTTTGCCGCTGTTTCTCCCCCAGATGTTCACCTCAAACCAACTAGCCCAAAACGTCAATTGTTGATCTTTACAAGGCAGTGGTCTGAAAAATAAACTCGTTTAAGTCATAAGCCGTCAGGTGTGAAAAGAGCGAGCTTGAGACGTAAATGCGATATAGTGTCGCATTATTTGAGGCATGAATGTGGGTCAATCGGAGACGAGTTTTGGGAAGCTCCAGCGTCAAAAAGGTGATAGCCGAATGCAAGGGTGTTTAGAATGTCAGAACTGCTGTCGGGCCTAGTAGAAGGCACTGACCTGTCTTTTACGCCGCACACACAGTTGAAATCTCCAAATAAAACAATTTGTTTGTCGATGCCGAAAAATGGAATCAGGCTTTCAAAAGAAGAAAGAACAGCGCTGACTAACGTCATTATAGGCATTTATACGAATTAATCGCCAGTAGGTACCGTATAAAAAAAAAGTCAAACATACGAACCTTTCCTTTTCATCGACAGTGTAAGAAAATTACAAATATTCAAAGTTAATCTTCAAAAAAAAGAAAAAAACACCCTCCCGACGAGCCATCTGCATGACTAAAGCATATTTTGAGAGAAAGGGGTCCAGTGCACGATCAGTATCCTCGTCAGATGATATCCTCTTCCCTTGAACAGCGACAAAGTCAAAATGTTCCTTTAAAAGCTTGTACAATTGAAATTTTTGTGCACGTGATCACAACCCTTTGGCGTTGATTGTAGCGAGGCTAAGGGAGGAGATGCCAGGTAGGTGTTAGGTTGGGAGAACATCGTCATCGTTCCTCACGTATAGAGCTTCGGATTGCGACGTTTTGTTGTAGAGCAACTCTCGCAGTTCAAACTTGAGTTTCACCTCGCCTCCATCGTCGTTCTTGCTCTAGTGTATAATACTTGTGGCGGAGGGCTGGGCATTATTTGTTGTCGTAGGAGCACGTCGTTTCACCGATGCTCCACTGGACGTGGTGGCGCGTTCGCGCCGAGGTATTGCGTGCTGGCATGGTAACTTCGGGGGTGCGTAAAAATATGGGTACTCGCTATCTGATCAATTTCTCTTCGTTTCCGTGACAGACTCAGCTGGTGTTGACAGTCCTGGTAGGGTGCTGGGAGACTCCTAATTACTACTCAGTTCTTCTGGTATCTGTGTTGACGTTTTTGTTTTGGTCCTTTGTGCATTGATAGGGGAAGAGGAGATGTCACCTGTGGTCCTGGAAAACATCGTCTGTTAGGCTTGTCGACTGCCTTAGTTTGTCTGCCTAGGTGGTGACGCAATCACTCGTGGCATGTCTGTAGCGTCGGCACTCGCGGCATCTGGGGTTCAGGCAGTCTCGACGGATGTGGACAATTCTAAGATCGTCAAAACAGAAACCAATATTATGGAGGCTTGTGGGATTTATATCAGTGGAAATCACTTGTCAGCAAAAAAGGGGATATTGTTTTCTTACTTAACACCAAGTTTTGTTTTTGTCGTTGACATTGATGCAACATGCACCCACAACGTCATTTCCAGCTTTGACAATACTAGACGGACGTCGCTTAAAGAAAAAAATTCCGTTTTTCTTAACTATATTTTGATTCAGGTAAGTTCATGATGACAAACTTGCGCGTTCTATCCCAACGGCTAGCGTCCCATTCTCACAAAGCTTGAGCTTTCTGCAAAGCATAGTTTCTTTCCCTGGGCCAAAAAACATGGTTTTCTTTTCCCGGGAACTCTGAAGCAAGAGTGCGAACGAGTAGCCTCATTACTGACATGCTAACCCAGGAGTGGGAGAATTTGTAGCTTTGTGTTTTCTGCCCCGGTTTTCCCCCGGTCCTGGATAAGCATGTCAGTTAATGTTTAGTGTTTATTTAGTAATACCGTAATGAAAGCCGCCTGCATGCCTTCTCAGCGGGGCAACTAAAAAAAAGTCAACGAGGGGCGAGTTGCCTTATTTTATACATTTCCACCGTTGCGAGTATATACTAATGTACAGGAGCTAAGGATATTATAGTCATGAACAACATTAGAGACGCAAGGCCCATTAACTTTACGCCTCTTGTTTTAATGCGAAATTATCACATGCCATATTACGCGAAAATCGGGCGGCGTCGGCGGCGGGACCGAGCGATATCGAATCAAAAATGGCCGACGGCGCAAAGAGTAAAAATACATAAAAAATGCTCGTATTGACCTTAAATTTCTCAGGGAGGTTTCTGTAAACAAGATAAATTAAGGGCTATGAAAATAATTTTTTTTACATTTCGGTCTGGGTTGGAATCAAAACCGGGCGTCCGGGGCGCGAGACGAGCACGCTTCCCCGACGCCACGGCGGCTCAATGGTCCTGGCTGACTAAAGCTGTACCTAGAGCGCGCTTCGTTGGGTACGTCACGTCCCGGTCATCTGGCTGATGAAAGGTGTGGCCTAGTACGCGCGTCATTGGGCACGTGACGGCGCAGCCAATAAGGAGAAGGTGGTGCCACGTCATGAGTGTATCAAATGAGCACGCTGCCTCCCGCGCGTTATGGTTTCGCATTGCCACACGTACGTAAGCGGTCTTAAGTGTCTCTGCCGAATTTTTTTTCTTTCGTCTTTCGGCCCCTAATCGACTCCTGCCGCAGTATTAGTGGTTACGGAACGATGATACCCTGAGGTGGACTCGCCACCTTCTGCCATTTTTATGATGTGTGTGGCCACATATAGCTGTATTTCAAATTATTTATTTATTTGTTTATTTATTTATTTTACCCTCAGGGCCTTCACTTCTTCTGAAATACACTTCGTCTGAGAGTTCTAAAAAAAATAATAGAGGGACCGCTGGATTTTCTTTTCCATTTTGTTTTTTTTTATTTAAATTTATAGTTGGTAATCATATCAAGCCGGGTGATTCGGACAATGAACGTTAATGTGTCATATTTTACTTGATCTATTTTCATTTGTCCCGCGACACAGTATGAAAATATTTTTACAGGTCTCTCCAAATGAAAATAATAAACTTGAGGAAGAAAACGAGAAGGACGGACAACCACAAACTTAAAACTAGCGCCCAGCATTTATTGACACCGAGAACTGGCTTATACAGGGTGTTTTTACACGTTCTTTCAGATTTGTTTAAAAAAAGCCGTGAAAGCTACACTATTGTTATTTGTACAGGTGAGTTATACGGCCAAGAGCACATAGTCGCAGATAGTCGCAGATAGTCGCAACTATTATTCGGCTAATTAAGTAAAGTTTGTTAATTAGCTTTTTAATTAATGTAAGTAGACATATCCTTCCAATTAGAAACTTCTGAGCGTCATCGAAAACCACTAAATCAACTCTTTTTAGACGGATATAACGCAAGGGTAGCATTTTACGGGCTTGTGTAAATACCGCTTCATTTGGACGCCCTTCTAGATTTCGGTTTCTTATCGGAGGGCATCTACGTACCCGCGGTCCTGCTCCCCAGTGACTGAGACTCGCAACACACCCGTGCGCCCTACTTCCCTCCATTTCTACGAGGGAGGCCAGGAGGTGGCTTTGCGCCGCAACCACCGGGGAGCAGGACCGCAAGCACAAAGATGCGCTCCGTCCAAATAGATTGTTTTTACAGAACGCCTTAAAATGCTGCCCCGGCGTTATATCCTTCGAAAAAGAGTTGATTTACTGGTTTTCGCTGATGCTCAAAAAGTTTCTAATTGGAACTACATGTATATTTGCACTTACTAAAAAGTTAATTAACAAATTTTACTTAATTAGCCCACTGATAGTTGTAACTATCTCCCTATACTACGTTCCCCTGGCCGTATAACTCGCCTGCACAAACAGCAGAAGTGTAGCTTTCACGGCTTTTTTTAAACAAATCTGAAAAAAAACATAAAAAAGAAACCCTGTATACAGGAAAAGGAGGTGTAAAAAAAGGTAAAAACAAAGAGCGCTATGCCGTCGAGGGTACGACGCTGTCGGCAACGCGGGGGGAGGGGGAGGAGAAAGCTCTGAACTAATCTGCCGTTCACACTTGCGACCGAGTAAGACCGAGTGAGACCAGACCGGTTTTTAAGCCTTTTCGACTTCTTAGGACCGAATGCGCTGCAGCGGAGCTGGTCCTAAGAGATCGCAAGAGGCTTAAAAACCGGTCTGGTCTCTCGGTCTTACTCGGTCGCAAGAGTGTGAACGGCGCTTAAAGGGATACTTCAACGAAATTTTAAATATTCCCGTCGTGTTTAAAAATAGGTTGAATATGACCCACAATATCCGTAAATGACAATCGCACGTTGGTATTTTGAGCCTGGTGGCTGTATTTTTCGTTATAAACGGCCCACTCTGGCAAGCGCTCGGAGAACGCCCAGCGGAGACCACGTGACATCCAACGCAATCATGACGTAGGTCGTCTCGGGACGAGCAAAGCTACAGCGAGGCTGACATCGAGAGGATGGCCTAGTCGTTCCAGCCACCGAAGCGGCTGCTTTTGTACGAATTTTGAGTGACGGGTTAATCTTCTATAATCTTGTAGGGGGACAATAGCGACTTCTGCGACACACAAAAGGTATTTTCGGGAAGAGGGGAGTTCCTCCTTCCCTTCTTCTCTCGTCGTGGCCGGAGGCGAGACACTCACCGTCACTAGCTGCCAAGGTTCCTAAACGGGCATTACAAGCGAGGCATGTGCGACATCCACCAGGTGCTCTTTGCTAATCGTTTGAAGCGCGAAACACACGTACGACGAAACCGTCCGATCCGACGTCCGATCAGGCAATACGACGGTCGGAGGCGAGGGTTTTCAACGCTCTCCGGTGCTACGAAAACCCTCGCCCATGAAGGTCTTTCCGGAAGCACGCACGTTGGATCGGACGGTTTCGTCGTACATGTGTTTCGCGCTTAATTCGTTTTAAAATTCCTTTTCGAGACTTTTTTAACAGGATATTGGTATGTTCAATGTGATACTTCTCCTTTGAACACATATAGACCAAAAAATTAGCGCCGAAATTTCGTTGTAGTATCCCTTTAAGGAATCTTAGCTCTATCCCCGAAAGGGCGATGGAGGGAAAGCCGAAGTTGTCCTTGGATGGACACATGGCGAAGGCTTCTATTATCTCCCGACCATACCTCGAGATGTGACCCCCGATTCTTGTAGTAGAGGGAAGGTAGGCTGGTCAGGAAATACTTTCCGGTGCGTGTTTGGCAATCGGTTGGTGACTAATCTCCGAACCGTTGGAGTCCGCTTTTGTTTACCTCGTTCGCGTGCTCTCAGGCGGTCGTTTAAGCAGCGCCCCGTTTGGCCGATGTATCGGGCACCACAAGACATAGGGATTGAGTAAACACACTGTTTGCGACAAGGAACGTAACAGGTTTTGTGGTTCTTTTAGCAAAGGGGCGCTGGTCCGGGGCTGTTGACGTTTTTGCTAGTAGATGCCCCGGCCCGGTGCCCCCTTGGAAAAAGAACCACAAAACCTATTACGTTCCTGTCGCAAACAGTGTGTTTATTCAATCCCTATGTCTTGTGGTGCCCGATACATCGGCCAAACGGAGCGCTGCTCAAAGGACTGTCTGAGAGAGCACTCGAACGAAGTAAAAGAAGCGGTCTCCAACGGTTCAGAGGTTACACTCTAAGAAAAAAGGGAGGAAAATGGTAGCAACCGCGCGTCTTCCTCCCTTCTACTGACGCGCCCCCAAGCGGACACGAGAAGAAGGGAGGACCGAGACGTTTTTCTCCTTCTCTAGGTAGACGGGAGAAAGCTTCCACTCTCTCGACTCATCTCCTTTCGGTTTCGTTTTTCGAGCACGTCGCGCACGTTATTTAATAAACATTGCGTTGATTGAGTTTCAGATGCAGCGAAGGCCGCCTGTAATTCCGTCTCCCAGTTCAAACGTGCAGGACATCTCGGTTTCATTAACGCTTTACCACTAATTTTATCAAACGAGCAAACGAATCCGCAAGAAACAGCGAAGTTCCAGAGCAGTGCCAGCAGCGCTACGTACACTGGGTTAAGACGGCCATCTCAGAACAATGTGTCCACAGTGGATGTGTCGACGTTGACGGTGTAATGGAAATCGCAGAAACTGCGTCCAAGACTCGCAGGTTTTGCTGCCGGGTGCCTGGGTGCCTTCTGTGCTGAGTTCGGTTCTGTTTTCCGATAACGAGTGCCAACCGGCAGTCAACGGGGTTCTGTATTTCTGCGTTTCACCAACATAGCAGCAACATCACGATGGCAGTGTTGTGCGTTGTGAACAGAATACTGGAATTATCGCTGATTTGACCGTGTGTTCGCGTATCAATCGCGTAAAAACAACATGAGCTGTCGGGCATTGATGCCACTGGTCGGGCCGTGATCGGAGGGGGCGAGGTGTCGCAGGTTGACATTCCGTTTTACATACAAGGGTTTAAGACCACTTGAGGGATTAGGTGCAATCGATCGACGTGCGGATAGTCATGTTGGAACGCTGGTCTGAACCCTAGCTCCTATCGTACAGTGGCCAACGTGACTGTCGGTTGTCTCCTCCCCGAGAGCGATGGCACTCGGGGGAAAGGACTGAACAGTATGGAAATATTGCCGCGTGCAGGGCGTTGCGGTGACGGCGATCGGAAACCGCAGCGGGCAGTCGGTCCCGGGGATGGCGAACGGCGGAGGTATTTGTCGATGTTCCTAGGTCGCTCTCCGTTACTTGGGCGGGGGCGTTCGGTGCGAAGCCACGAAGCCCAAGCTGCCAGTAGGGGCATCGCCGGTACACGTGGTCAGCTTCCCCGCAAAGCCAAAACGGGCGTCAGTCGGCCGTCCTTCATACGTCGGTCTTCCTGGGTTCTGGTCTTTCCGGGGGGACGTACTCGACCCGTTCTTCGCGACGTCGAAGTACTGCGGCGCTGGGGTTTCACGTGTTGGTCGCGCCGTAGCTTGCGACAGTCGTCTGGCCATGGCGGCGTAGGTCAGCCTCGGTTCCTCGGGGGCAGGCACTTCGACTGGAGTTTCCGGCTGCAAGGCCCGTTGTACCTCATCGCGTACAATCTCGGCGACTGACAGCGACGCCGGGCGCTCAGCAGCGGGGAGCGGCTTTTGAAGCTCCTCTCGGACGACGTTCCGGATGATCTCGCAAAGCTCGTCGGCCCCGGTGCTGAACTTGGAAGCGGGCCGAGGCTAGAGTGGAGACGTCGTTGAACCAATGGTAGTGTCGCGCTCGGGCCATTAGCGCCCGCTCGATGTTTGTTGCTTCGGCAGCAATTTCTTCAACGGTCGCCGAGGGGGTTGCGAATAAGTCTGCCCAAGATTTCGCTTTTCACGCCTCTCATAAGGAAGCGTAACTTTTTCTCGTCGGTGGCTTAGACGAAGTATCTCTTGGGTCAACTGCGCCATGAACGATGACCCTCGGTCTGTGATCACGACTTTGGGGTGCCATGCCGGAAGACGATGGACTCGATGAGGAACTTAGCGACTTCGACAGCAGTCCCCCACGGAAGGGCTTTCGTCTCGGCGTAACGTGTAAGATAATCCGAGGCGACGATTATCCAGCGGTTTCCCATTGCCAGCGTTAGAAAAGGACCCAGCAAATCCATTCCAATTTGCTGGAACGGCTTGGTTGGAGGGGTAATCTTGATGGTCGAGTTCTTGTAGGGGTATGAAACCCGTGCAGCGTATCCCTACAAGAACTCGACCGTCAAGACGACGCCTACCGCGACCCTAAGTAGTCCACGTCGTGCGACTCAAGCCGTATTACGAACGATAGAACATTGGACTGTGGCTCCCGATTCTGCTGTCCTTTTGTTGTGGATTTGTGTTTTCGGTTTGTGCTGCATCGGGACGATGCGCTTTTAAAGGGGGGGGGGGGGGGGGGGATAATGCCCGCGCAGGGCCGAAAAAGCAACGCTCGGGTCACGGACTTCTAGAAGGTTCTCGTTTATTCTTACTCCGGACGTAACTTCTAACTTCTATCATTTATTTCTGCTTTCTTGTTCTAGAAAGTGCGTGTTCATTCTCGCCCCGAGCGCGCGACGCTCGAGATTTCTTTGCTGAATCTTCGAGATAGTGACTCACTCTAGACAAGAAACCGCCCGCGACCTTGTCGAGTCAGTCTCGCTTCAGTGTTTGATCCCGCTGTTTCGCCGCCATCGACGCTCGTGACACTAGCCTTTTTTTCTATTTTGTTTTTGGGCACAAGTTCGCCCCATTAAACGTTTAGTTTACTTCAGTTTTCATCGCTTCATCACTTGTAATTCGTGACATAAGAACGGAAAGTACGGGAAAATACCTATATTTACAGTTTAGAATTTTAGCATTAAAAAAAATGGTAGGCAAAATAAAAAAAGAAGCTATCCTCTATTTTGTTGTTTGAATATGCTACGGTTTCTGGAGAAACTGCCCTCCAAGTGGCGCGCTGGGACGGAGCGCTAGTTTTCAAGCTCGCTACGGCGTAGCTTCGTGCGCTTAACATCAGCCGCAAGTCGCGGCTTTGATGGCATTCAAGTTGATCGAAAAGCGATTTCTCTGCCCGTGAAGCATCACTTTCAGCTGAGTGATTATCCACTCTACAGAGATTAATCCGAGACGACAATTGCAGCCGCACACGAACAGCACAAATAGAAAAACAAACACTACAAAAAGATATACTGACTACGACGTGCCGTGCGGGGAAACAAACGCATGGCTTGGAACAGGATTGGAGTGGCTTTATTTATTGCCCTTTAAATAATTACGGCGTGAGCGTTTACTTTTTACTAAGAGATTCATCCCCTGAACCGTTCAAGATACTCTCAGAGATATGACATTGCTGGAAAAAAGCAACATGCTGGGAATATTTGTTTATTGATTAGGCAGTCACCGAGAAATTCCCTACGTTCAAAACGACCAGTATAAAAGACGGAAACGCAGAGCTCGGAAATAGTGATCGGGTTAGTGCGTTGTTGTATTGATGTCTGTATGTGCAGTGTATGTGTATGCGCTCAATATATATGTTCAGCTGATGCTTGTAGTATGCGTAATGTGTCTGCATGTGTGTATAAGAAAGGTTCCTGAAGAACCCGAAGCGCAATGGTGGCGTGAGCAAAGGAAAATATTTTTGTAGAACATGAATTGGGCGGTACCTTGTGCCACCTAGCCTAGCTACTTGCAATTACTCTGCTTGATTGACCCTGCCATCGGGTGGCAAGCGATTTAACCTTCTTTCACGCGATTTCTGGTTAATTGGTTTACCATTCCTCCGTGATGTGCGGTTGACAAAGGAATTGTGACTCGAGGAATAGCAAAGATCAGACGTAAAGTGTGCGAAGTAATTGGGTATCGGTTGCACCCATTTAACATCGCAGTGCTGACGACGAGAAGACTGAGTAACTGGTTTTGAAACGGAAGTCTCTTTGCCTGCGGGGGGAAGCTGGCTTCGGAATTAAACACAGTTCGCGGAACGCTCGTGTTACGGTCTTATTTGCTGCTCCTCTCTTCCCATACAAGAGACGTAGCGTCCTCGTTAAGCCTTAATGAGCTTGATTTGCTCGATTCGGGGCCGCCATGATGAGATGCAGGCGACGGAGGAACTTTTGCTCCCCTGCTTTGGGGACGGAGTTTTTTTTTTCCTTTTATGAAGAAACATAGGTTAGTTGACTGTTCCTCCCTTTAGGGAGGACCATAGGTACCATTTTTTTTGTAAGAGTGTAGTCACCACCTGATCGCCAAACACGCATCGGAATGTACTTCCTGCTCGGCCGACCTTCCCTCTACTACAAGAATTGGGGGTCACACCTCGAGGTATGGTCCAGAGATAATAGAAGCCTTCGTCATGTGTCGGTCCAAGGACAATATCGGTTCCCCCTCCATTGCCCTTTCGGGGAAAGAGATAAGATTGCTTAGTTCGGAGCTTTCTCCCCCGCGTTCCCGACAGCGACGTGCCCTCGACGGCATAGTGCTCCTACCTTTCACCTTTTTTCACCCTCTCCTTTTCGTATATATGAGCAAACTCTTGGTGTCAATAAATGTTGTTGCTAGTTGGACGTTTGCGGTTGTCCGTCCTTCTCATTTTCTTCCTCAAGTTTCATTATCTCTACGAACCGCTCGTTCTGTTCTTGAGTGAAAATACAATGGCCTAATTTGGGTATAGAACGCGGCCATCATCAAACAAACGCATCCTTGACGTACTATTGATGTTTGAAAGGTCGGTAAGTACTAGAAATTTGACGCAAGTCATTCACTGAATTTCTGACACCTCTGGGAGAAAGGCACATATATGGAGACATCTGTTGCACCGTCAATCTGAGTCACCATTTGCCTCGGTCTCCATTCCAATTTTCCTTTTATGACTTTATTGAATGGAACAATATAGTTTGACGTGGACGTATAAAGCCTGGTTGCGGTACGCTAATTCATGTGTTGATATTGGCACTAATGAAATCGGCACGGACCCTCCCGTCATTCGATTAGTCCTATATTTAGAGACGCGTTACCATGGCTGCCTATTATCCGCGGCTTGACTTGCGTAAAGCGAGATGCCGAAACGCCTCTATTAAAACTGGGGTCCGACAGCAGAGCGTCGTCGAAGCCCTGTGGGACTGCAGTTCCTTACAGGGCTAGAAAAAAAATTCATCGAAAGTATCCCGCCCACGCAAGAGTCCTCCAGACTCCTTTAATAAGGTAATCTTTTTTCCCTTCATAATTACGCCAATGAAAATGAGCATATACAGCATAAGGATCGATTGTCCTCTTATTTTGGCAAAGCAGTTTCTACCCTAAGAAACAACTTGCTCATGAACATTTGTTTTCACTGTGTAACAAAAATCGCGTCGCTTCAACATGAATTAATCTTTCCATTTTTGCAAAGCAGAAAAGAGGGTGGCGTTTTATTATTCCGTTACTGTTATTAAAGACTAGTCAGTTAAAAACTATATACTAAAACATGAACGCTTATAATAAGATAGATAGTAGAACTGTGTTTGAAATTTCAACAAAATTTTAAAGGGACCATGAAACGATTCTGAAATCGAATTTCATCCACCGATCGTGGTAAGAGGTGTGAAAAGCAACATAAAAACACAAAAATAGGGAACCAAAAAAAATTCTTCGCTATAGAACTTTTAAAAGAAAACTGGACTCTTTTGCACCTTCTTTCCTTCGAAAGCTCTCTGCCTTTTCACTACGATGCATCCGCGGAAACGGAGCGCGTCAGCCGAATCCACGTCGCCTATTGGGTAAGAGCCTACCTCACCAGCACCGCGATCGTAAACAATAAATAGCCGGTGAATGTTTCCTAAAAGTTTTGTTAAATAATATTCAGATCCACATTTTGTAGCATAATTAGAGATGTGACGAAAATTGCCAAATTTGATAATGATGAGAGCCAAGCGCCATCTATCGTGTGGTAAACAAAGCAAGAAAAAGACCCTACTGCGCCTGCGCAAAAGGGCCGACGCGTCGTTGGCCGAGACCACGGTGTAGTCGCGACGACGAACGAACGTTTATTTTTCTACGTGGTCTTCTCGCGCGTCCCGACTTCAAGGAGGAAGAAAAAAGTACTTGAAACAGACCACGACGAACAAGAACGCTGGATCCAGAAATACCCGAGAATCTACAACGGCTACGAATCCACCGAGCTCGGCAGGTAGGCCTAGCAGGCACTCCACTCCCGACTCGGTGCTGCGTTGCTTCAACGGTCCTTGGCCAAGACCGTCTGCCCACGACCGGTTGGCGTGCTGAATGGAATATGCCCGCGCGACCCTTGTGGACCCTTCCCGTATTATAGTTTGATCGCTGACCTCAATTTTAGATTAAGAGGTGAGGTCAATCTCTTCCCCTTGTTTTCCGAGGCAGTGTTGACGAACACTGTCGTCGAAAAGGGACTCTCGTCGATTCTATCTTCTTGTTTTGTGTGATATAGAGCTCAAATAAACGCCGTATGGATTACCTTCGTAACACGGTATGTACACTTTGTTATTAGTATGCCATTTTTATTCTGACATGACTGCACGTCACTGTCGAGCTATAACAGTTCGTGGGAGCTACGTGCAATGCCGGTTCAACCTTCCTTTGCCGAGTGTCACGTCAGTATCGAGTTGCAATCGTAAAAGATCGGACCCGAAGCGCTTACCAACAGCGCGAATACAGCACTTCCATCAAACGCGCGCGTCCGCTCCGAGTGTGAACAGGTATTTACGTGGCTCTTGCTGATACTGTCGTAGTTCAAACTATCTTTTTTTAACGTCGGCTTGCTCCTGCATCTCCTAGGCCGCGAAAAACGCCACGGACATTTGTCTCTATCTACGTCGCTTTGCAAACGACTGACACGGGCCGCCTTTTACCAACAATGACAGTTGGGTTGACTTCTGGAGTCTTCACCGGAAGACTCGCCGCACTTCCCCGCAGGCATACCGGCGTACGGGACTAGTCTCATGCTGTCGCTGTAGCGCAACATATCTCATTGAATTTCGCTCAGCTGCGATGTGTCCATGGCTATCGCGGCCACGACCAACTCTTGTGATCGCGGCGATGAGGGGCGCCGATTCAGAAAATACGTCGGTGACATCAGCGCAGTAAAACCTACCGGCGCACCCCCAACTCGCCGCCGCTGACGCTCCCATTCTACAGCCGAGAGAACTTCCGGTTCCGGAAACAGGGTACGTCACGACCGTCAAAATTACGCCGCAGCTTGTTTTGCGGTCAGTTGGAGAGAAAGAAAAAGTCGATATTTCATTAATTTTTTTGTGTAGAAGTTAATAAACTGAGACGAAAACGGGTGCCTGTTCGGCATTCAGTGAACGTTGAAGGTTTAATGTAAAAGTTACCTGGCAAAAGTAAAAAAGGCCATTTCATGGTCCCTTTAAATACATTTTGTACACTAATATGCGTTGTTTTTAATTTATTTGTGTGATAAACAAAGGTAATAATCAAATAAAAATTTGAGCCTGAACCGAAAGCAAGTAAACAAAATAGGTGTCTTCGACTACTTTTGGAAATAATATTTTCTCGTTTCCTGAGTTATTTTCTTGTTACTTTTAAGAAACGATATTTGCCTTACAGCCACTTTATAAGCGAAGACAAGTTTCTCCTTGTGAACCACTTTTCTTTCAACGTCCGTCCATAAATACAACGACGTTATATAAAAAACCTTTGGTATAGGCGGGAAATTTTTAAATGCGACCAGAAGTTGCAAGGAAATGGAAGAAGTAACGGCGACACCCTAAGTAATCACTCGGCTAATTAAGATTAAATTATATATTCCAGCCCGCTTTGATTAGCAAACGCTGTGAGTCATATACCGGGTGCGTGAAGAAAAATAACCGCGGGTTTTTCTCCGCAAGAATAAACTACGCCTCGCCTAATGCTCAGTCTTCGCTCATTTGTAACCCTAGCTACAAGGACCAGGTGTCAAAACATCACAACCTGCCTTTATCTTATTCAAAAGTCATCAACGATTTTCAAAAAATTCATTCATTCATTCATTCATTCATTTGTTTATTTTTTGTGCTCATGAACAGCTTTCGCCTTAGTGATGATGCACAATTAACATACAGCAAAAGAATAATAATTTTACAAATTGACAAGGGAAAACTTGAACGCTACAAATGATGGGTTAAAAGTTATAGATTTGTAAGAGAAAACTTGAACGCTGCAAAGGATGGGTTAAAAATGTCAATGCAGGAATCATCGAAAATATTATACAAGGTCTGAATGCGTGTCATGGGGCAGGTTTGGAAGAATTGATTAACATAAAATGGAAGAGAAGTTCGCAAAACTCTTCTCGGAACATGAATATTTATCGCTGAAGTTAGGTCAGGGCAATCGATGACTCCGTGAAGGCATTTGAACAAAAATACAAGATCTCTGTCGCGTCGTCTGGCACTCAAAGTGGAACAATTGTAACGTTCTAAAAGTCTTTTTACAACTAGAAAACAGCGGCTAACAAAGTCCATGAACCTAATAGCGAATATTCGTGTTACTAATTTGAATCGAGTACTGTTTGACCGAATAATTCCATTCAATACTCGGTTTTCTAGAATTCAAATAATTGAACAAATTGAATAACCTAACATGACCCGAGTTCATATTAGAACACTGCACGCCTATTTGGTGAGAGTCTTCCAAGGTCTCTATTAGATCTAAACAAAGCTGGGCATTACAGAATTCTTTACTGAATGACAATTTCAATAGGAAGATGTTTTGTTTTTTTATATTTGTCAAACGGCCTGCCAGCGCTCGGTTCACTACTAAATGTTCTATGATTTTTTAGACACCAATACGATTAGATGACTCAGACTAACAACAATACTTTAACCCGCCCCGTCCGCTAACACGTCGCTCCCCGAGGCTCCGAGGTCAGGGCTTCATCCCTCCTGGACACTGTACATAGGGTGAATGGATGAGCTTTTTTTTTTTTTTTCAGCTGCGTTTTAAGTTTCTCTAGCGTGTATATACACCTCACAACACTGTTAGCGGAAACGGGACATCGGCTCTTTCGCACTTTGCTTTAGAATACTAGCGGGTGCCAAGATTTAGCCCTTAGGTTTGTAACCGAAGTGATCATTTTGTAGAAACTATAGTAGTTTTGAATACAGTCCTTCAACTCTGAAAGAAAAACAAACTTGTTCGCACTAACAGTATCCCGGAATCTACGTTTCCCTCCATAGTCATGCTTAAGCTAAACACGTGAAGTGTGGATTTTTTTTTTCTTCACGGCAGCGCCATTCTAAAGGAAGCTGAAAAACGCGATTAATTGACGTAGCAACTTAGAATTGAATGAATAGAAACACGAAGGACGGGGACGAGACAACAAAGCTCTTTCATTTAGTAACGGCGTCTGATTACGGAAATAAAAATTCGCGCTGTGCCCCAGATCACCTTGGTGGGAGGGTGTTAGACAGGGGGCGAAATAGGCGATGGAAACCGAGAAAGGTAGGGGGGGTGAATGAGGGGACAAGTTCGGAGGATCCATGATTGCCCAATTTCTAAGAGTATCCATGGCTGTCAGTTTCTACGTGGAGTTGCCCATTCTTTCCAGTTCCGGCCTGATCAATTTCACTTCACGTCTTGATAGAGTTAACGCATCACGTCCTAGAGAAGAAGGCCGTAGCGCTCTTCTCGTGACGTCGCAAAGGAAGGCCATCGGGGGCGCGCGTCGAAGCGAAGGCAACGCGCGTGGATCGACCGTCGTAACGCGTTTGTAGTCACATACGCGTGTCATATTAGCTAACATGAAAGCTGGACATAGCAGCGGGTCCAGAAAACATGTTATTACACGAGCAAAATATTACACCGCTAAATAATCGGTACGAAATGGCACGAGGTATGCGTAAAAGACGTCTAAAAAATGTGATTGTTTTAAGTCGAATACATTGAATCACGCAATTATTGTTATAGGAATGCATATTTCATACAGAAATGCTTCGACAAAATGGCGAGACACGCAGTGATTGGAAACATCAAAACAGATCAGTTAAATATCAAGTAGACGTAGTCAACGCGGACAAGGCAAGACAAGTGTCACTTCCGATCATGTAAGTGACGTTATCGCGCGCAGTCACTGAATTCTTGCATCATACCCCGGCCACATGGAAAAATTAATGTAATTTCGATCAAATGACATTATGGGGTCGACAAGTCTGCTTGCGGCGCTCGTATAATCACTCAAGACTGCGAGCTGATTAAATCCTATATCACTGAATGAAAATATATTAACTTTTCCGTGTGGCAGGGGTACTAAACTTACTACTTATTCAACTAATTTACTTCTCCCTATGGGCTCGAGCTGCCTTAAAAAAAAATATAACTTATTTTGTATATAATAACACTATTACCTTAAGACAGTTGAGAGTGTAGTATAAACGCAGTAAGGGCAATAAAATAACATTAGTATAAATAAACACAGAACTACAAATAACACACTTTCAATAATCACACAAACTAGTTTTTCACCTTCCAGTGAAAACTAGATTACCGCGCATATGTACAAATGTTGACGCAACTACACACGAATAACGACAAAGAACAAAATTTCAATCTATCACGCGATTACAAAAAAAAAAACGATTGCAGCATTTTACTTGCGTCCTACATGACCAAGAAAGCCCGTAAATAAGTAGTTTTTCACCTGTCGATCGTATCCAAACGTCCCACAATATCCGTGACGAAAACATTTGAACACGAACTCCAAGAAGTATATCTCTGTCGTGGGAGAGGTCTATGATCTATCGGTAATCGATCAGAGTCATCGATGAATAGTTGTCACACATGTCACTCAAACCGTAGCAGGACTTGTTTCACGAATCCACGTAAATGCCGTAGTATCAAGCGAGCAGAAAAAAACTACCCGAGACTACGGTGATGACAGAAATACGACGGGAAACAAGTCTCAAAGGTACCACTCACGAGAGCAGCGGCGACGAAAGGCTTAACGTTGTCGACCCATTTCTTGCTCGTGTGCGCTCCCTGCGACAATGACTGGATTTTTCTTCGGTTTCCTTCCCTTTTGAAATGTCTCCACGTTCCTTCTCAGACAGTCAGCAGCTCACACACAACGTAAATTTACCAGAATCGGAGCCCGTATGAGGGAAGAATCCGGAAGATGTGGCATCGGAGCCGGTTCTTTCGAAAGGTGTGGAAAGATGCGGGTCTGCACGTAGTCCCGCGGTTACGGGGATACTCATAAATATAAATTCAGTACTCTCAACCTTGGTAACGCGTGATATATTACGTTTATATTATAAATATAATAAATTGTACAAGACTAGCGCAGCTGCGCCTTTAAAACGTATATTAATGTCGGATAAACGCGCACGAACACCACCGCGCCGCTTGACAAGAAACATTTTTTTCACGTCGATAGCATCGACAGCAGATATTTTCTCACGTAGTTGCGCCATGCCTTCCTTCCTCCGACATTGTGACGTAACCTCTCAGAGCGCTCTGGCCTTCTTCTCTAGGAGGTGTTGGTTAACGACGCCGAAAACAAACGCGGACACCGATTCCCCGACGGACGTGAAATTATCAAATCAATCCTCATCGAGAACTGCGAAAAAAAAAAAATTAAAAAAACATCTCATCGACATTTCTAACTCTGTCAAGTCGTGGAGGGAACTTCCTCAGGCCGGCACTGGAAAGAATGTGCAACTCCCCGTAGAAATTGGACAGTCATGGATCCTCCGCCCTTGCCCCCTCGTTCACCCTGAAGTCCCTTGGTACTTCCTTTTACAACTAACGACAGGGAATACAAATGACCAAGCACATACCGCTGGAACAAAATGGCATCATTCAGCTCAGTCTTCTGATGTGCTCCGCCATTCGCTTCCTAAAACCTGCACAGTCACGCAGTCTGCGCTTCAAAGAATGTCGCTATTAGTAACCAGCTCTTATCTAGGAACTTTAGTTCCCCCCCCCCCCCCCTTCTACCTTTCTCTGTTTCCCTCTCGTATTTCGCCTCCTCTTTGGCACCCTTTTATCGGGTGATCTCGGGCCAACCGCCAATTTTCGGTTACCACAATCAGACGTCGTTGCTAAATGAAAGAGTAATTGCCGTCGTCTCGTCCTCGTCCTTCGTGTTTCTATTCTTTCAGTTGTAAGTGTCTACCCTTCAACGCGCTCCCTCTTGATCAGTTGTCGTAGCCCTTAGGGCTGACGTCATCGCGATAAGCTTCGCCCAGGTCGCCCACACAGTAACTGACTTTTCGTGCGTGTGTCAAGTGAGCCTTCATATTGTACTCAGTTTCACTTCGAGTCTGGCCGCGGTCGACTCTATACACCACCACAGTGTTTGCAAAGAAGCCCGCTTTGCCCACACCGGGTGCGGGAAGTGCGCGTGTGCAGAAACCAATTTCAGGGGGAGTGAAGCGTCTGCGCATGCGCAGTACCGACAGCAGCGCCACCGCAGTGGACTCACGTCAGTGAGTTGAGTTGGACCATTATACGATCCGATGGAGGCCATCGAGCAGTGCCAAAAGAACATCGTCACGGCACTGGTCGCATTTGTACGTTTGGTATCACAAACTAAACAAATCTCGCGTATTAAACGCACCCCTAATTTACTCTTTTTTTTAATGTGAAAGCATTAACTGTCTCATGGAGCGAGCTGACGTCATCAGTTTGAAGCGCGAAAACGGTACCTAATTTCCACTGTCTGGCGCGTTTCCACGACCGCTCACCCCATGGCGCTGCGTGTCCATGAGCGCGCCGCTAACACGTGGAGTCCAAGGTCAGCGTGCCCAGGGGAGCACACGCGCTGGCCGGCGACGAAAAGTACGCAGTAGACGAAAAAGACAGCGGACGAGCGGCTTGCGTGCTTTCGCATTCACAACTCATAAGAAATGCTTCGGTGTACCTAGATCTTTTTCTTTGGCGTTAGTGCTTTAGTTTGCGACAGCAACCCCACAAAGGCAACGAGCGCCACGACGATGCACTTCTGGCGCTGTTTGGTTTTCTTCGTCGGATTGCAGCGCGGGTTGCGGTGCGACTTAATAGAGACTTTTAGGGAAGCGTCCTTGCACATAGGATACGGTACGATAGGATGACCCCCGGTACGAACTGCGCGTGTGCGAGTCCTTTGCGGCGGCGCATGCGCATTTTGTACCGCAGGGCCCACCGTACCGTTTATCGGGTGTGCAAAAATGGCTCTTTAAAATTCTCTGATGTGAAACGGAGGACACTACGATGCGGTTGGTTGTGTCGCTCGAGAAGCCTGGCTTCGCTTTCCTCCTTTTTGGTCTCAAAGCGGAAAAAATTAGAAAACAAAAATGCGACGCCAGCCCACAAAATTCTTTTCGGAAAATAAAAAAATAACAAAAAGGCACATTCACTTGCTTTCTAGAAAAGCTGGACTCGCGGGCTGTCCGAGCTAAATGGAACGCTCGTAGGTTACCTTGTATATACACCAAGTTCCGTGATTTGTAGAGCTCTAGTAATTGCAATGATCAATTTACGAATATTTATCATTTTCGTCTGGCGACCAGGCAGCACTGATCAAGTTAGCCATGCCATTCCGGGCTCTGGGGCGGTACCCCGGCACCGGAGCCTAGTGGGCCCGGTGCCGGTGTGACGCCGACTAGGTTTGACCGGAGGACAATTGGCGAGTTCCAGCCAGGGGAAATGAGGAAAAAGAATTGATTTTTTTTGTCGATCCCCCAAAGGTTATTTGGATGATATCCCACACCGCCTGGTGATTGTTGATAAATTGCAGAGGGTCAGCAAATTGGCGAAGGAAAGAAATCATACTTTTGGTTCATACTTTCTAGGCTAGGTGGCGCAAGCTACCGCCTGTTATTAAAGGTACAGTCGTTAGCATCCATCAGAGCCGTGTATAGAAAGAGGTTTGGTCAATGGGAGGAACGGGCGGAGCCAGGGCTTGCGCAAGACGAAAGGAGAGGGCTTGGCATGCTCTCTTGGTCAACCAGAAGCCGAAAAGAGTCCCCTACTGATGGTGTACCAGTAAAGAGTTTTAGTAAGAACGTAAGAGCTAAATGTAGTAACTCTTTATTGCTGAAAATATGGTGCACGTGATGTTTTGATCATGATCATGCAAAAAGATGTAAGAAGCGAATGTGCCGCTCGGACTCCGTTTTGCTCGGACAGTGTGTGACCTCTGGCACGTCAGATTCCCGGCCTTCGGCACCTGTCGTACGGATTATGTCGATCGGAATGATCGACATAATCGATAGTCGCGCTCTTCTGCCATGCTTTTGGATGACCTTGATTGAAACATCGCGTGCGCCATATTTTCAGTCAACAAGAGTTACTCCGACGCGCTTATTAATTTCTCTTCACGCGACCACCTCCAGGGTAATATTTCCGGCTTCTGGTTGGCCACATTCGAATTTGTGAAGACGGCCTGGGACACGGCCAGCCCGCTTTCGGCCAATGGCGCCACCTCATTTGCCTCCTATTCTTCCCAATGAATGGCCAAACGCTCTCTATATACGGCGCTGGCATCCTTCCATCCATCCAACAATGGGGTCATTAAACAACCTGATCAAATTTAGTCGAACGCCCTTTTATTCTAGGCGCCCTCCTTGCTCCCCAACCTCGCCACTCGCCTCGCCACAGTACATTCGCAAACTTGCCCTCTGATCTTCCACCCTGCATGCACGCGTGCGATCGCCGCGAACGACGGCGAGTTCGTCCGTGACAATCTCGTCGTCGTCGCTGGAGCTGGTCGCGAGCCGCTCGAAGTCAAAATGTCTATCGTCCAACATTTTTTTCTATCATCTCTTCGCAGCTGCGATCTATGGCTGCATTTACATGGCTGCTGACCGTAGCGCATTGAATCAAGATTTGACTATTCTGATCGGTAAAAAGGGAAAGAAGTATGAAGACGGGCTACATGCGATTTGTCCCTGCTCGATTCGATGCCCTACGATCGGATTTACGTAAACCCTGGCCAATGTCGAGGACTCGGACGAAGCGAGTGCTGCCGCAGATGTCAACGTTTCCAAACCTCGTCCTCGAAACGCGGAAGGTACACGTGGAAGCTGGAGCGCGAGACCCCGAGAGAGCCGAGTATGCGTGTGTGCGTGCAAGAGGACGCCGCGCTTTGGATGGATGACGTCACCGAATCGACAAACACGGCGGTATTCTGAAAATTGAGCGAAAGTATTGCGCAATCTTGAAAACAAATTTAGCAGGATTTTAGGAACATACAAAGGGACCTATCAGTATAGTTACCTCATTTTATCTTTGACGGTGTCATAACCCTTTTAAACATCGCTGGGACCTAGAAAATTATCCGAGGCGTGAGTTCGAAACAATTGAGCAAATTCGCGGAAGTAAGAAAAAGTGATATATCTTAGTTGTTCTGAAGCTGTGGTAACGGGACATGAGATTCAACAAAACTTTTTTATGCTTTTTCGCACACACCACGTTGGCAACTTCGCATTGCGAAAAGTTTGGTGACTTTTACGTTTTTGCTCGGGATATTTGAATAAGACTATGACAAGCTACATATTCTGCAATAAAAATTTATATTTTACGCTTGGGGTCTAAGAACGAACATTTTACCGTGCCTCCAGCGAAGGACAGGGGAGGCAGCCCAGAGTACCCTTAAGGCTGGTTCACAGGTTTGCAAAGGTTGCACTCGCATGCAACCGAAAGGACCGTAACGACCAAAACAGCGCAACAACTCATGGATTGCTTCGCGAAGCTATTCATATAGTATCGCTTGTCACGCTGTGTACGGCGGACACTTTTCACGGTGACATTGCCGTTACGGTCGTTTCGGTTTCAGGCGAACGCAACCAACGCAGATCAGTGAACCAGCCTTTAAATTCAACCACAATGTATTGTCATAGACCGCTCGAGCAGGCAGTGGCTTATCATGCCCATTCTTCTTTAATTCTATTTTCTGGAACTTAAAATATATGTATATATATTCCCTGATTTTAGTGTTCAATTTTGCTTGTAAAGACCCCTGTGTGCATTTAAGAGTCAAAATTAAGAAAATAAAATTTAATGTTGACAGTCTGACATTGCTTCGTATTCCGTTAATAAAAAAAAAGACCTTGGCTTTGGGCTGGATAGGTAAAAGACTAAAAGAAAACAAAGTTATCCCTGTTTTGCTTCTTCTGTGTTAGCACTGCAGACTCATTTTAAAATACGGCATTAAGGAGAGTGTACTAACTAATGTATAAATATATATTGTTTTCTAATACCAATTAGAAGAGGAAAACAAAAACACAGCTAGTGAGACCTCGGTCAGGAAATAGGTCTGAAAACAAAATTAATCCCAGTAACGACACCATCGTGAACTCTTCGCCAATCGTGGAAGAGATCCACCACAACAACGCTTTTGGTCGCGCACGTCGCCAATAGGCTGCTCCCCCCTTTTCCGTGTATTTTAGTTTTGTTTTCATTCTCCAAGGCTATTACGGAAATGAGGCACATTATCCCCCCCCCCCCCCCCTTGCCCTCCCTCACCACGACCACGTCGTGCTGCGTAGACCGGATGTGGAGGACACACCCAGCGAAAATAATAACAACAAAACGCTTCTTTTCGTCGATAAATGAGTGGGAAAAGGTGTGGGTACCAACACCTAATGACCCAATAACCTCAGCCTCCACCGAGTAGCGCACGCGTTCGGTCGATAGACAGCGTATGCGGAACGCCGCGTGTCCGATGTCCCACTTCCTAATTTCCCAAGTTTAGGCGATCCCGTGGGCGCGAGATATTAATTACCTCGCAGCCGAATCTGCATCGGTAAACTTACGACGAGGCAGCCGTGTACACGACGCCCACCAAAAGTAATCGCTTACAAATACTTTGAGTTATCAAAGTGTTCAGTGAGATTATTTTTCTTACCTAAGTAGAAAGAGCAATTGGCCATTCGTTGAAAAAGTAACCGTCACTTTTCCGATTACTATGGGTTTGCAAACCGACAGATTTTTCTGCCGGTTTGAGCGTTCGTACTTTCCCTTATTGGATTAGAATCACCGAATTATAAACTACTTACCTTCTTAATCCACTAATTTTGGTAAACCATCCACTTGCCGGAGATTAGGTTCAAGAATTCCTTGGTAGAAAATTTGTGCAAACAAAAGGTGCTATTGGAAAGGAAAAGGGAAACTAGTAACGGTTAAAATTAATTTTAGAACTTCCAAGAGCAATCAAATTACTCTTCTGATTACTTCCCAACAAATGCACTCAGATTATTAGAAAATTACTTCAAAAATGATAGATTACAAGTAACTTGACTACTTGTAATGATACGGCATACAAATCTGCGACGTGGAAGTGGGTTGTTTGCTTCTCTGCCAGCATTGGATTATGCGCAGCTCTAGGCCTTTTTACATGGTGATGCTCAGGCATGCCGCAACAGATGGAGTTGGCCTCGTTGGTAGCGATTCACGACGCATAAATAAACACGGGGCTGAGGTTGCTGCGGTGCTTCGCTACAGACTACGTCAACATGCGACAACCTTTCGACGTTTCATCTGCGAAAACCACATTCCGTTGATTGAATTGAGATGTACTTCGTCCCGTCACTCGGCCCGATTGATCGTATAGTATACGGCGCCCGGAACGCCACTCCGACTGGTGTCTTTAGTGTCCTTTTACGCCCAATCGTCAAACGTGGTCGCAAAGTGGCAAAAACATTATCTCATGAAAGCCGGAGGGCCATGCCATCGAATATCGCAATCCTGGCAGCTGGGCGTTAACATTCTTGAAAAAAGAAAGGCAAAAAAAAACTTCCGAGAGATTGCCGAGTGTCTTTGTCATCGCCGCACCTCAACTATGGTGCCTGTAGCGGGTCTTCGACTGGTGTGTTTAACGTCCTTCGCTGCCCTTACATCAAAAATGGTCCCGAAGTGCCAACAAATGACGTCACAGAAGCCAAAATGTCACGCTGTCGCATGTCGCGATCCTGGCGATTGGTCGTAGAAATGTTAACGAGAAGCCTCGAGTAGCACAAGCGAACGCGAGTGTCGTTCTCCTCACGGCGTCCCAACTTCTGGCTGCCGAAGCTTCCGTGGACTGTCACAATGGAGAGCGACCTGCAGCAGAACAGGCGTCTGCCACATACACCACAGCTGTTGGGACGCCGCCAGGATCGCAACCGGCGACAGGATGACACTTTTAGGACGTCACCAAGCGCAAATCGAGGGACCGCTTCTTCGGTGCAGTAAACACACCAGTTCTGGACGCGTTCCGGCGACCGTAATCGTAGCAGAACGAGCCCGTCTTGTGTATCGTTCCCTAGCCACGCGCTGTTCTCTTTTCCGGCGTCTCATTTCCATAAAGAATTATGCCGAGTTACAGTGGGCTGCCGCTTCTCTTCGGCTATGTCCACTTCAGTACGATCCTTTCTATTACGAAGCATTATTAAGAAATAATATGCCCGATGGAGATCAGGATAAGGAGCGAAGAGGAAGACGAATCGTTTTGTGTTGCAGACAAAAATTTTCGTGTTTAAGAGGGCGCCAAAAAGACTAGGAAAAATTTAGAAGAGGCACGGCATACAGGCGCTTTCTCGCAGAGCTGGCCAAATTGCTCATTTATTGTAATTAAATTACATTACTAATTACTTTTTTCTACAAACGATTGAAATGTAATTAAATTACATTACAAATTGCCGCATCAAACTAATGAAATTACTTTCGAATTACTGTTTCATATATTTTAAAGGAGGAGCTAAACAAAATGAAAGAGCGCACTCTGCTCTGCATTTGGAAAGTAACATCCGTCAAACCCACGCCAAGCCAGTGGGCAAAACCAGACAGATATAGGCGCACCAACATGCCCTCTCAATCCGAACCGACTGACCTTGGGTCTGTCTGTGTTGTGGGTTCACGTTTTTCCGAAATACCTCCTGCGCAAGGTGTCGATCCCCGGATGCGTCTTGGTTCGTATTGCCTTGATATTTATTATTCCTGCGGGCTGTGTCTTCTTTATGTAAACTTCGGGGCATGATAATCTTCAAGGGGGACAAAAGCCATGTTTGGGGAAGCCTATTCTTGGTCAGAGCAACACAAACCCAGCAGGATTTAGGTGGCATGACCCTCTAGTCCGACCTAGAGTGCCTTCAAGCAACGTGCACATAAAGCCACCCAGCCCGACCGCCACACGAGCCACCAGCCACAAACGAAAACTGCATTTCTCGTTTCTTTTTGGTTATTTCTCAAAGAAGCTTTTTTTTTTTTTTCAAATGCAAGAACTGCTTTCTTTTTTGTTCATTTTCGGGCAAAAAAAAAAAAAAAGAAATGGCCGAAATATTAAAGAAGTAATTACAATTTTAATTACAACTATTGCCACTAGGGTAATTCAGTACATTATTAATGTACCTCCATCAAAAAGTAATAATATACATTACAAATTACTCTTAAAGGTAATTTAATTGCTCTAATTCAATTGCAGTAATTTTATTACTGCCACCTCTGCTTTTCAGCAACTGATAGTTAATTTAAACCTTGTACTAAACGAGATAGTTTCATTCCCAGTTCCTTTATGCGGACTGCAATCTCTTGGTTCTACTCCTATATAGGAGCCCATTACCCCTCTCTTTCAAAGCTTTACCGAAAAACCACAAAACACCTTCTTTTTTTTCCTTTTTCATGCAGCGCCGTTAAACACGTTGTGCATTATCTCCCGTGCGAGTCTCTTGTCATTTGGAAATCAAAGTTTAGCAGTGTGTTTATTGTTTTTTTTTTTAAATACTAATTATCAATGCAACTAAAAGAAAAAGCAACATCGATTAAAAACGTTGGCCTTTGGTTTATGAACAAGTTCCGTAACAAGGTGGTGACTTGGGCGAGTTGGTACGCACTGAATATGGTGCTAAACAGCGCACAGGAAACAAAGACGCAGTAAAAGAGAACAGAAAGGGGAAAAGCGCTGACTCGCAACTCAATAAATAGAACACGGAAGAAAGTAAGAAAGAAGATAGAAATCAAAAAGGGAACATGTCCGTGGCACGAGAAGAGCTATGGACACGGTTCCTGTGTTCTGCGTTTTGTCTTGTGTCTTATGCGCTTCTCGTGCCATGGTTTGGTATTTATCACGTTTCTTACATTCTTTTGCGTTCTATATATTGAGTTGCGAGTCGGCGCTTGTACTGTCCGTTTGCTCCTAGCCTATCTTTGTGTCCTGCGCGCTGTTGATCACCATGTTCAATAAGTTCCAATTTTGTCTTTACTATTTTTTTCAGTAATGGACGGGATGGCCAAGGGTACAGAGCGTGACACTGTTAGCGCGAACAAGCGATCGCCGGTTTTTCCAGTTTTTCTCTTTGCAACCAAGGGATGTCATCCAAGTTATTATTGCTACGGAAAGAGCTCATTTAGTTCTATAATGTAAACGATAAAATTTCGTGCTCGCTAATACTATTTAGAAGTAAAATGCGAAAATGCGACGATGTCGTGTTCGCGCTAACAGTGTCGCGATGTGTACATACACTCGTGCTTACGTGTGTGTGTGTGTGTTTGTGTCCGTATTAACGTGTCTTTGTGCGTGCATGGACAAGTTTGGACAGCGTCCATGATTCAAGAGTATATCTATTTTATAACTGACATTATTTGTGTCCGTAATACTAGTTGGTTTACCAACGACACATTATTTGCAGTCAACATCCACGTTAATTGATTTTTTTTTTTTTTTCACAGAAAGAAGAATTCAAATTTGTACGTTATTGTTGGCAGTTAGTTATGATACTGATATTTAATATTAAACACTCATTATTCTAACCCTGGAGAGTGGGGACAAGGAGGACAACACGACACAGATCTCCAAACACAGGTAACGTTTATTGCACGCATCACGACCATATATAGATAGGTACACAAAGAAGGAAACCGAAAGACCATAAAGCAGCACGAAGACCAGGACACACAAAGCGAAACAACCTTGAACTCGGGTGAGGGTGCGACACTCGAACAATGCGAAAAATTCATACTTCGAACCCGAGCGAAGGGGCAAACCACAACCAAACAGTTTTTCTGTTTCGTTGTGTTTGGCCCCTTTGCCCGGGTTCGAACTTCGAAGTATGGATTTGTTCCGATTGATCGAGTGCTGCCCCTTCACCCGAGTTTAAGGTTGTTTCGCTTTGTGTGTCCGCCGGTCTTCGTGTTACCGTTTGGTCTTTCGGTTTCCTTCTTTCTGTACGTACCTACATAAGGTCGCTAAGCGTGAAATAAACGTTAACTGTGTTTGGAGATCTGTGTCGTGTTGTCCTCCTTGTCCCCATTCTCCAGGGTTAAAATAATGTCGATACTCAACCAGCTCGCCTGCACCCTTGCTTTAAAGGGAAACTGAAGCGGTTCTGTATTTTAGAAAAAACGCTTCATTGGCCTTCATTCAACCTCCAGGATCATGAATATCGAGATTAATTTTCAACTCGGTGCACGGAGGCTGCATAAATTAATTTTTAAAGTACCGCCGAAGCCCCTCTTTTCTGGGGCGTGACGTCACACTAGGAGTTTTCGGAATCTTTGCTCTCGCGCATCTTCAGCGCCTGTCAAAGCTATGCACGCGCACTCTCGCTATTTTCAAAAAGGTCAGAAAGAGACGTCACGGCTGGGGACAGTGCGGAAAAATATACCTGTCAAGCTTGCAATTGCACGCGCTGCCCACACGTGCGGCACGCGCTTGGCGGCCCGAAGATCCTAGTATGACGTCACGACTGGTCGGAGGTTTTTCGTGTTTTCTCGCGTTTAGATACATGTTCGGGGAAAATGAACGTGATATTCAGTTTCACGGGATAAAAATACGGCAGAATTCACCTCTGACTCGTTTTTTTCAAGAAGTGTTTCAGCTTCCCTTTAACATCGTAGACACTCTTCTTGCACGATTTATTCCGCTGTGTCTACATCTTGAAGTGACATTATTAGGCCAGTATTACTTCTGGTGGTCGTGAACCGAGACATGACCAGCTAGCAAAACCAATGCTACACTTAAAAAACTATACTTTTCAATTAACTGATTCGTTATGTCAGAATATTACCATCACATCGATGCTGTTCACCAGTTTAAGGGACCTGAGGACCAGTCAAGCTGCCTGCTGCAGTTTTTATTTTCCTTTTGGGCTGCCCCATCATAATCTATAGGAATAAAGATATTATTATTATTATTATTATTATTATTATTATTATTATTATTATTATTGCGATGCACCCCTCGTTTCAAGGTGCCACGTTGTTGGACCCGTTACGGTAAATGCACGCGCGATTATTATGTTCCGAGTTTATTCAACGCTCTGCCGGACTCAATCCTGGAGATCACCTCACTGAAGGCATTGAAGAAGGAACTGAAATGTGTTGACTTGGATATTAATTAGTGCAAGCCTAGTGCCAGTGTGTGCAGAGTGAATTTGCAGGGCTATTATTTTTTTTTTCTCTGGACGCTCTTCCCCAATGATTCTGATGACATTTCTGTCTTCTCTTTTTTCTTCTTTTTATGTTTTTTTTTTTTATAATTATTTGCTTTTCTTATGCCATGTAGTGTCATTTTGTAACTGTGTTTCACTTTGCTTTTTCGTGTTTTTTTTTTATATGTGTATTAATTTGCTTATTCACTCATTTTTTTTGTCATTGTCGGATGACAATTACGACTTTTCCTTCTACTTTTCTTTTCCTTTATATGTTTTTCCAGCGTCGTGTTCCCATTTCAGTATAGTTCTGCTGAAGCTGCTGGGTCTTTACTTTTTTTTTTTTTTTTTTTTTGCTATGATTAGCGACATTTCTTTGGTGGCATGCGGGCTGCGTGGGGAAGGATGCTCGGACTGGAGAAGAGAGACCGCCTCACTACTCCAGACTTTCGTCTGCTTCCTCTCGAGATCGCGCTCCGCTCTTGGCTTGTCGCTGATTATACTTTCATTTCCATTGCTCTAATAGTTCTGACGACATTTATGTATAGCTTTCTGTCCTGACAATGTCTTTTTTTGCTTCGTCGTTTTTTTTTTTCTTTTTTTTTCAACTTTTGCATTTTTGCCGATCTCATTGTGTTTTATTTTTTTAGGGCGTCATCACACAAGCCTTTAGCTGGCTTTGATGTGCCCATACATATAACATTGCATTCCTGATGGGCAAATAAAAATTTATTATTATTATTATTATTATTATTATTATTATTATTATTATTATTATTATTATTATTATTATTATTATTATTATTATTATTATTATTAAAATACCTCGAACTATCCAGCGCTTTATAAGAAACAGTGAACAATTTATAATTCCTCGCGTATACACCAAATATGGAAAAAGTGTTCGGTCGTATTATGTTCCTCACATATTTAACAAATTACCAGATTTTCTTGATCAAATCGACTCTCAACGTGTCTTAAAAAAACGCATAAAACAATTGTGCTAGTAGCAGCACTTTGAATTATACACGACTGTAATCTCACTAGAACCGAGAGGAGGCTGGCTATTGTTATCATGTAAGTGACTGTTCGAGCACCGGCCTATATGTCCGCACGATGTTTAAGTGTATATATGTATTTAAGTGTATATTTAGGTGTAGATCCAGGCATGTACGTCTATATGCGTCGTAGTGCACTTGATGTTGTATATAAGCCCAAGTACTCTTTTAGTTGTGTGTGTAACCCGTGAAACAACTTTAAATTGTGTATAGCTGTCTTGTACTCGGGCCTGAGAACAATCAGTCTCATCACTACGGGGTCTAGTCGCACAAGCCGACCCTGGCTTCGACTGACCCGCCTCTTACGTCCTGATGAAAGAAGAAGCAGAATAAAATTATTATTATTATTATTATTATTATTATTATTATTATTATTATTATTATTATTATTATTATTAATATTATTATTATTATTATTATTATTATTATTATTATTATTATTATTATTATTATTATTATTATTATTATTATACTTACGATATCCTTAAGAAAATAAAAAAAAGACGTTTTGTGGAGCCGATGTCGGAGGTCTCCTAATAATGCGAATTTGCAAATTGAATTTCGGCAGGTCAGAAATTGCGTCAACGCTGTCATTCGTTCTGCAAAGCGACGATATTTTAAATCAAAGTTTGAAGAATACAAGCTTAACTCGGCCAAAACATGGTCACTGATTAATCAATTTCGAGGTACTGGTGCTAAGCAATCTATTGACAGAACTCTTGAAAATAATTTTGGTTCACTTACCTCGTCATTAGCAGATGAATTTAATGCCTTCTTTGGTAAATATACTGGTGTGACTCGAGCCGCTGTTGACAAACGATGTACTCTGGCTGATTCATCCCTAGTGTCAGCTTTTCTTCCTCCATTAACTGATGCCGAGCTTTACTCTCTCCTCTTCAGTTTCAAAGCTAACAAATCACCTGGTGCTGATGGTATTCGCGCAAACGATCTTCAACGGAATTTCGCTAAGATTAAGAATGTTCTCCTAGTTATGTTGAATGACTTCATTACGAGCGGTAAAATACCTGATGGTCTTAAGGTTGCCATTGCACGACCACTCTTCAAAGGGGGTGCGCGCACAAAAATTGAAAATTATCGCCCTATTTCGATTTTACCAATCTTAGGGCAAATGCTTGAAAAACACCTTCTTCAGTCAATGAACGGCTTTATAGATAAACATGACATTTTTTCGCCCTCCCAATATGGTTTCGTGGCTGGGAGAGGCACCCAACCGGCTCTTGACGATTTTTCAGATTACCTTTACTCAAAGTTTGATAATAATATGTTCGCTTGTGCGCTCTTCCTAGATGTATCTAAGGCCTTCGACACTGTCAGTCATCAATTACTTCTAAAAAAAAATAGAACGCTCAGGTTTTCGAGGTCCGTTTTATTCGTTACTAGAAAATTTTCTAACTAATCGTTCTCAATTTGTCTTAATTGGGAAATTTAGAAGCTCTCTCCTTTCTTTAAAAGCGGGGGTACCTCAAGGATCTGTTCTTTCACCTCTACTCTTTAATATCTTTGTCAATGATATGCCTCACGCTATCAATGGCTGCAAGATCTATCAATACGCCGATGATACCCTCCTTATTTCGCGTCATATTAATTTCCCTTGTGCAGTCAACATTCTCCAGACGAATGCCACCCATCTAATGGACTGGTTTGCGGATAACCTTCTTGACATCAACAGCTCCAAAACAAAGCTTGTTTGCTTCCGCAATCCCCTTAAAAGACACCACGCTACTCTCAGGTTTATTCTCCACTCCTCAAGCTGCCATCCGTGTAACTGTGACCCGATCAAATCTGTTAACAACTTGAAATATTTGGGTGTTCATTTTGATTTCGACATGTCCTGGAACACTCATATGTCCTACTTATGCGGTAAAGTACGAACTATATCTTGCATGCTCTATAACACACGGGTGTTTATGCCCGTCAATGTTCGGTTTTTGTTAGTCCACGCGCTTGCCTACAGTGTGCTTCGGTACGGCATCACAGTGTTTGGTATATGTTCAGGCCGCTGGCAGGCAAAAGTTAACACTTTATTAAGAGGCATACTGACCAACATCCTCTACAATACGCCTCTTTCTGCCACTGCCGACATTTTCGAAAGCCTTCAATTGCCGAATTTCCATTCACTTTTCATTGAGACCGTCCTCCTTCGCAATTTTTGGAGCAGTGATTACAAGACACCGCTACATTCGTCCCGCACATTACGCAGCTCTCCCCGTTTTGTAGTGCCACGTTGTTGCACCCGGTATGGTAAATGCTCGCGCGAATCTTATGTGCCACGTGTCTTCAATGCCCTCCCGGACTATATTTACGATGTCACATCACTGAAGACTCTAAAAAAAGAACTCAAGTGTCTTAACCTTGACAGTTTTTAGTGCCTGCTCCGTGTGCGTTTATGACGATCCTGGTGTGCTAGTTGCTATAGCTACCGCAGATTCTAAATCTTGCCCCTTCTTTTTCTAGTTTATTGTTCGGTTTCAGTGCTTTGTGTTACAATTTATTTTGAACTCGCGTTTGTAAGTGTTAATTTTATAAACATTGCTACATTCATTTGTATATTGCTTTCGTATGCTGTATTTTTTTCTTAATTAGTACTGTGTGCTACAATCGGGAAAGGGGGAGGGGGTTGGGGCGGGGAAGGGGGGTGGGGAGAGTTTTATTATCTTTGAGTTCTTATTTTTAAGGTAATGTCTTTACCTTATCACTTAAGCGGACATTTCTAATTTTTTTAGGGTGTCATCCCACAAGCCCTTCGCTGGCTTTGATGTGCCCGCAAACATATCCCTCTTTAATTGTCCCACTGAGTCAATAAAATGTATGTATGTATGTATGTATGTATGTATGTATTATTATTATTATTATTATTATTATTATTATTATTAATATTATTATAAGAAATATTATTTTGTAAAACATTCATGGTTTCATGGGCATACACCTCCATAAACATTAATGGACTTCTCTATGCGTAGACACATCCCTTTATTGAATATTTATTTCGCTTTTATCCTGTTCTGTCAAGGCCCGAGGGGCGTTAGATTGGGAAACAGGCAACGAACCACAAAACAACAAACTCATCATATGAGAGTTACATATCTATATTCGGGTGAGACCTTAAAAAAAATTAACTCTCGATAAAACAGTCTTTAAAACTGGTATTCATTCTATCAATTCCGGCAAGTGGTTCTGATCTGTGTTACGTGCTTCTATGAAATATTATAAAAACGGTTCATAGACGTGTAACATTGCACTAGGAGTCCAGACTTCTGGCGATTCGTTGTTAAAGCGTTCCGGAAAAGAGAAGAGAAAAAGAAGTACAGTACTTCACCCAAGAAAAAAAAAAGGCTGTTTAGAAGGAGTCCGTATTCGTATGCCTAGCTTTTCCCCGCAGAGTGGCGAAGCATGTATCAGCGATTATGTAGCGAGAAAAGGCGTAAATTATCCGCGCCTCGAAGGCAACGATAAATCCAATCTTCCCCTACACCCCCGGGAACATTTTCACGCCCAAAGTTTCCTCCCCCCCCCCCCCCCCCAAAAAAAAAAGAAAGGAACACAGAAAAAAAAGATAGAACAAAATTCTGCAGCCTTTTTTTAGTCCCGCCCTTGCTCGTTAAACCGAGTTGTTTGTCGTGCGCCCCATTTTTTTCCCCTTCTTTATTTCTGCTTTCCTTCCTCCATCGTTAAACTCAGTGGAGTGGAGTAACGGAAACCGCGGATTCTGCACGCTCCCCTAGCTTATCTGAGAAGCTATTGGTACCTAGTGCGACCTCTTCGCTTTGCGGAAATGTAAAGAACAACCACAACCATTGTGCAAGAACGATGAGAATACGCACGGCCGAGACCGGACTAACAAGCGAGATTAGAAAGCTTCTATTTTTGTTAACGTTATTTTCGCTGGAGATGTGAATAAGAAAAAAAAAAGTGATAAAAACTGAGTTTTCTATCTCATTATCAAAATAAAGTTGTTTCTTTAGCTGTAATAGGCGCCCACGGAATTAACACGGGTAAACGTCACTATGAGACGGTAAACTACTCGATCAAAGTCACAGTTTCAGAGGTTGTTCAGGGCGCGGGGTTCTTTTCGAGATTAGCATAAGGACCATTTTGTTACGCGGATATTTACTCGCAGAATGCGAATCTTCGCATTCTGCGAGTAAATATTTAGCACATACTTAGACACACACACACACACTCCTAAAGAGATAATTAACATGTTACTCTCTCCTCTGTAATATCTCTTCTTTTCTTTAATATTTATTGAGAAAAGTAAAATAAGTCGCGGTGTCAAATATTTTAAAATTTGACTGGCTACTGCAGGGTAATTAAAATTCAATATAAAAAACAGTATGCAGTATAAGGCAACTGCGAAAACAGAAATGCATATCTATGCTTAGATTTACAATCACGAGTGCAGCAAAAATTCGACAACCACACTCTCAGGAAAAAAGGGTGTATTCTTACACCCTTTGTTCCATATAAGGCACCCCAAAACTTCAGTTCGACGTACAACGCACCGACGTCGAATTGACGGAACTAACTTCCACGAGAGGCTTGATAGCCGAGTGGTACAACTTATTAAAATGGCTAATGTACGCATTACTAAATGCAAAAAAAATCGTTTTTTTTTTTTGGCCTTACTGCAAAATTTCAGTGTTTTCTTACTGTGGCCTTCGATACGTACTTTAGCTATTTAATGAGTTATGTGGCACGGTTATCGAGCCCCTCGTAGAATTGGGGGCCGTCTGTTCGACTATGTAGTGCGCTATATGTCGAACTGAAGTTTTGGGGTGCATTATATGGGACAAAAGGGTGTAAGGCGACACCCCTTTTTTTTTTTAGGGTGCAGTATCCACGCGTGCATGTGCGCGTTCACACACGTGCACGTAAACAGAGGAAGGGGTATAATCGACATTTCTGACGCTGATGCGACAAATAAATGTGCCATTCTATAAGTGTTTAAGTGGTTTCCTCAAGCCCAGGAACATGCACATTACCGCAGGAACATATATAATGCGAGAGTTCGACAATCCGTGAAACGTATAGGCTGTGCAAAGTCACTGACGGCTTCTGAAACGCCAAGCGCCATTCTTGATCGTCTTAGTAACGCTCAGCGGCAAATCAGAGAAGGGCATTGTGGGATGGGAACGCAGAAGAACGAATCGCGAAGCAAGTAGCGTGAACATAAAAGCCACTCCCTCCGTTTCTTTTAAGTTTTCGTTGACTACTCCTTTATTTAATATCGCGGTCGTCTATTAATTCTGCTATTCACAGGAAAGTACGTTTGTAAATAGTTGAATGGGGCCGTGATCCCGTCCGACTTCTAAAAGTCCAAATGTGTTCTATTTTTTCCCGTTTGTTTACTACATCTGGGCTAATTGTGAGTTACTATCATCTGCCTTCAAATTTAGGAGAGTCGATGGTATGTGTTCGATAGTTTATTCCACCTTGTAACCTCTTATTACACCTTGGAGTGTCATTTTTATTGTTTTCAGAGCTACATTCTCTCGTGAAAGCAACGTTCAATCGTAGGTAATTTAAAACGTTTGGCATAAAGAACTGACATTGTCACTGGCGAGGCAGCTTGAACGGTACAAGGCTAATTCATTATAAAGTTTCCGGAAATCTTGGGAAATAAAATGAAAGACGTTTACAAATCTTTGTAATGCGAAACTGAAGCGCAGCTCTTGAGGAAGAGGAGGAGGGGAGGGTACGGAAGGGAGGGTATGCCCTTCCTTCTTCTCTGTGCCCTTCCCTTTTCCTCCTTCTCCTCCTCCCCTCCTTCTTCTTAATTTGTTCATGGGTGACATGATACGAAGTCACGTGACGTAATTTTCCCCGCTAAATTTAGCGGGGAAAATGACCTCACCCGACTTTGTGTCACGTCAGCCACGAACAAATTCAGTTTCTCCGCTCGATTTAGCGGAAAAATCGACGTTACGTGACCTCAGCACCGACTCAATTACCCGATAAATTCAGGGGGGCGGTTACGCCGACGGCGACGGCGACGACGACACCATGAAACGCTGAAACTCGCGCCTGTTGATACCTTTACACTTGCGGACCCGCTAGCGAATCCGCCCAGCTTATGCCGCTGGGGCGAAACGCTGGGCGGAAAACGCGGCGGCGAGCCGTATTGGTCCAGGACCTATCTCTGCAGCCGAACGAGGCGTTTCGCTGACCGGAAGCGACATTCTTACGCAGTGCGACGCTGCCTACGTCACGAGTACGCGTTCCTCCTGTTTGTTTGTGGCAATGGCGTCGACGGCATTGAAGGCATGCAACGTCACTGCATGGGATGGCTGGGAACGAAGACACTTCAACTGCCCCGTACTCAGCGGAGATGTTAATTCATGTCGCGAAAAATTATCCTAGTCTTTTACGACCTTCGGAATGCGCCCTACAAAGGTAACAGATATAAAGACGAACTATGAAATAAGATTGGTGCTGGATTCGGATTGGCAGGTATGTGCTCTCGAAATTTTGTAATTTTCATAGGGAGCGGGTTTAGACTGCAGTGTGTTTGGTGTTATCTTGCGAATTGCCAGCTACATGCGGTCCCTATATTAGTCATTTGTTCTTGTAACAATGCATCAGTGTGTCGCGGAAACAAGGAAACAATGAGGGCGTGTTGGTTAACTGAAAGAATGCACGCAGCACACCAACGACGAAGAAATTGCAAAATGGAGCGAATATGACTAGCGCTCTTTCGTGCTGTAAAAACGGTGCCAGGGCACGTCGGTCATGTGCGCCACAGCCGTCGTCGGTGCCGAACAGCAGTTGTAAAACCACTGTATGTTGTATTTGCAGGACAGAAGTGCAAGAAGTAATCTAAAACTTTAAAGGGCTCGTTTACGCTTGTCCCGTCCATTCGCGGTCTCGTAAGCATGGGCGAACCCACCACCGCCGACGTCGACGCTGCTTTTCCGGCGCTCGCTGCTCCTCTTCCTTCATTGCAAGCAGGGAAGACGAGAGAAGAATCATCGAAATCTCCTGTTCTTTGTCTACGTAATCATCTATCGGATTCGCGCTGTTTTTCTTTTTTTCGTTTGAGATGCAGTGTCAACGGGAAGCTCACGCCTACTCGTCGACCCAAAAAAAAACAGCGAGGGGAGCAGCAAAGCCCGGGAAAGACAGCCGAGGTGGGAACTCTCGCGCCTTCTCAGCATATTTAACGGGATGTTACGAGAACAGCTGCCGCAGCCGGCGCCGCTGCCGCCGCTCGAAGGCAATAGATGTAAACACAACCCGCTCGTCGCAGCCGCCGCCGGGAGCGAATCCGCTCCCGCGGCAGCGGATTTCTTCTCAGGTGTAAACGTACCATAAGAACTGCACTTTAAAAACAGAACGAAACACGCGCTCATCTTAAAAACTGCACAAAAAAAAAACGACAGAAACAAGAATAGGTTGAACGGGCACCTATACTTCGTCTCACCCTACGATGGACTAGAGGCAGAAGCTACGAACCGCCAGATCCAATCACGAGCCACTTGGACATTGTGTGGTATTTCGCTTCGAAGCACATATTGGTGCTCATGTCTCGGATCACTGATGGGAATGGGCCGACAGTGGTTCAGATTGAGCAATGAGTGACTCAACAATTTCACATTGCAAAGAAAGCCACGGCTTACTGGCTCATTGCAGTGTCGAAGCTATAAAAATGACGCAGCGTTTTTGGATTCGGAGCATTATTCGTCCAAACCTAACCAATGCTAAGCGTGTCATAGTTTAGCGTGGAACGTGATTTGACCTGGCGGCCCGTGGCTTTGGCCTTTAGTCCATCGTAGGATGAGACGAAGTAGAGATTGTTCAGCTTAGCTTCTCCTGTCCTTGTCTTTTGCTGCTGTTTTCTTTTTCCCAACTTCAAGAGGAATCACTGGCCCAGAAACCATTTTGGCGAAGAAGTCTTGGAAGATTGCTTATAACTGATACGTTGCAACTCAAGAAGGTAGGGCGAGGGAAAGGTAGGCCGGGGAGGATGAAGCAGACGGAACGCTGGAGAAACCTCCAACCTCTCTCTCCAGCGTTCCGCCTCCTTCCTCCTCCCCGGCCTTCCTTTCCCTCGCCCTAACTTCTTGAGTTGCAACAGACTATAATACTCGCAATCGCAGGTCTGGATACAACGGAGAGAGAGAGGACTGTCATGTCTCATCACTTCACTATATGTCAGTTTCCACTTCATTGAAATTATGTTCAGATAAAAGTTCAATATTTCTTTTAGAAAGGGGCATTCCTTGTGTTTTTTTTTAAAACTCGAATGAACCTATGGCTGCAGTATTAACACTTCCCCATTTTCGAGAAATCGACATATCCGTGAATGTACGGCAACTTTGATTTCTGATTGAGTAGCTTTTGGTCTATTATATCTGCTAATTTATATGGCATTTTTGGACTGCCCCTGTTCGGTAAAGTAGTTATTTCAAAATTCCACTACTGCTTATTAATACTGAATTTGGTGCAGCGCAGTCTGCTGACTACCAGGCAACGCGAGACAAGCCCCGTGATCTTACTACGTATCTAGACATTCTAAAGCCCTTAAACTTCTAATTGTATATTTTTATATATAATTACAAATCAATGTCTCGTCTTCCTCCTTGAACTGATCATAGTCAAGGAAGGAGCATTCTCCGCCATATTGTCGTCCATACTACCGGTCGTTCAAACGAAAAACAAAATTCACGCAACACGATGGTGTCCTTGCATTGTTCATGCCGCCGATACCTAAGCTAAGAATGACACTATTCAAAACGTATCATGCCAACTGAATTGCGTAAGAATGGGTGGTCGTCCAGCATCGCACACTTCGCACGATAGTGCAGCAAGACCGAGGGCTCCGGTGTCCTCGTCGAGAGACGTTCATCTGCTCATCCCCAAGGCTGAACTATATATTCATTGAAGATAAACTTTGGAGAAATGAATCGGATCTAGAGCCACGCACGGGGGGACACGTTATATGCCACTCAGACAGGAGGAATCGTGTGTAGGGTCGACGGGCGCGTGAAAAACACTAAGAAAGAGCGAATAGAACAAAATAATAGGTGGGAGAACACAGACGCCGCGCTGAAGCCTGGTGACCAACAATTTCGAATGATTTCCTAGCGCTGTTTTTCGCTCATTTTACTCACAGCCATTACGCGCAGCCGTAGCGCACCACCCGCCCATACGAAAATGGTCTATGGACGTTTATGGAAAATCCTATGGTGAGCTATCACCTTCTATAGCCCTCTATGGTCAGCCATAAGAAACCATAAAACACGCTATAGACAACTATAGAAAAATCTATGTCTTCAAAGCTATAGAATCTTGACCATTCTGATTTCTATAGCTGGCTAAAGAATAATTTATGACTATGCAGCTATAGACTCGCGACTATTCAATTTCCTTTAGCGAGCTATAGAAATATGTATGTCCTTAATGCTATAGATTCGCGACTATTGAATGCGCTTTAGCCGGCTATAGAGAAGTGTATGTTCTTATATCTATAGACTCGCGACCATTGAATTTTCTTTAGCCGATTCTATAGTGTTTATGTCACCAAAGCTATAGGCCTCCGACCTTTCGATGTGCTTTAGCCGGCTATAGAGCGGTGTATGTCCCTAAATCTATAGACTCGCGACCATTGAATTTTCTTTAGCCGTCTCTATAGTGTTTTATGTCACCAAAGCTATAGGCCTCCGACCTTTCAATGTGCTTTAGCCGCCTATAGAGCGGTGTATGTCCCTAAACCTATAGAATCGCGACCATTGAATTTTCTTTAGCCGACTCAATAGTGGTCTATCTCACCAAAGCCATAGCCTCCAACCTTTCAATGTGCTTTAGCCGGCTATAGAGGGATGTATGTCTCTCGAGCTATAGACTCGTGACCATCCAATTTTTTTTAGCCGGCTCAATGGTGTTTTATATTGCTTAGGCTATAGGCCCGCGACCTTTTCTCTTTTACTGCAGATGTAGGAAAGTGGAAGACAGTCATTCATGCACTCGATCGGGGCGAGAATTTTCTTAAGCCAGGTTAACGGGCCGTACATCGCCGCGGCTATACGCCCGCGATCACAATAGCGTCCTTAGCTGCCTATAGGACTATTGCAGTTTTGCCGGCTGCTTTCCCTGCGCATTGCCTTATTTCGGCGTCGACGTCATGTCAATCTTCCGTTTTTTAGCTCTAATTATTTGTCTTTTCCAGTGTATTTTGTAAGTATATGTATTTCGTAGCGCGCCTTCTACTTTGTCCGTGTCCCTGCCATGTTTGTATTTCTTTCTGCCTGCTGTATTAAATATATTTAATGTTTTTCGTGTATATTTCGTCGTTCTCGACGCGGCGTCAACGAACATAAAGCCGCCGCTTACGCCACTACAGAGGTGAGCTCTACTCTTGTCACGACGGTCTATCGCTCTATAAAGTCGTCTATTGGACTCGAATAAAGTCTCGAGAGGGCTGTTTCGAATGCCGGTGCACATGTCATCAGTGTAGGTAGAGCAACGACGGTACAATCGCGACGCGACAGCCGACTGCGCCTCGATCTGGCCGGCCGCGCTCGCTCAGTGGAAATGTAAGCTTGGGACTCTCGAGCAGCGTTAGCTTACTGAAGATGCAAGACGCTACTTTGTCGTCGCGAATCCTTTGCCCTTCGAATGGCTGCGAAGCCGTTCCAGCTCCCGGCGTAGCCTACGCAGCGTCATCCCAACAACCGTTCGCACAGCATCGGAACCTTCCGTCTGCGAGCGCCGGCGGTTCGTCGTCGCGGGGATCATGTTCGCGGGAGTTCATGTTCGCGGGGGTGCATAAAATGCTCCCATTCAAGTCGCGACGATAAATCGTCGGCGCTCGCAGATTGCCAATAGGCTCCAGAAAGATTGCGATGCTGCGCGGGTGGTCGCTGACAGGCGCTGCTGCCCAGGGTACGCCGAGCACTGGAACGTTTTCGCCGGCGTTCGCAGGGCAAAGATTCTCAACGACATAGCAGCGTCCTGCATCATCAGCAAGCTAACGCTGCTCGAGAGTCCGACGCTCACATTTTATCAGAGCGAACGCGGACAGCCAGATCGAGGCGCAGTCGTCTCTCGCTTCGCGATTGCTGCGTCGTTGCTCTGACTAAACAATTGACACAGTTCTCTCGAGACTTCATGAGCGTTAAATAGACGCGTCTATAGCGTGATAGAGTGTCGTGAAAACAGAAAAGCTCACCCCAGCAGGGGCGTAAGCAGCGGTGCAATGTCCGTCGACGCCCGTGTCGAGAACGGCGAAATATACACAAAGACACAAGTTAACAGCCGAAAAAAAAATTAATATCGTTAGGCACGCGCTACCTTAGGTGCGTCCTATTATCTCTCTGTTTTGCGAATTCCACAAATCAGCAAGCGCTGTGGCTAATTTTTCTTCTTTTTCTTTAAATTATGAGACATTAAAGTCGTTGGAGCTTCTTGGAGCACACAGCCCCACCATGTGTCATCGTGGTGCGCAGAGATTGTAATTGATGACAGTGCTATAGACTGAACTCACGGATGAAGAACGTATTACGGCAAAATTTTTATTTTAAACCATGCAATCAGAAATGCCATCACGATGCAAAGATTCCCAAAATTGAAGTTCAAAAATGCAAACAGGACAGTGAAAAAAAAAAATATGTATATTTATTTATTTATTTGTGGACATCCTGCGCAAAAAAAAAAGCATTCGCCATTAATTCTTCATTTTAATGGTTACACGGCGTAAAATATGGTTTCTTGAAACCTGCCCCGTTTTGGGTCACTTCTGGGAACTGCAGCTTTGGAAGTCCAAAAGCTGGCCTTCATGGAGCTGTCCTGTTCACTCGGTAGTGACAGCAGAGTAGACGCTATGCGTGGTTGAGGCCAATGGAGTCTCCAGTATAGGGTCACGTGACAACAGTCTCGAAGCTGGTGATAACGCTGAACACGGCACCTGCCTTAAGCCCAAGGCCACACATAGCATCCACTGCACTATCAACCTTGGGTCGAACTGTCAACAGGATATAAGTGACACATTCTCTCGTTGTGTTCATTGTTGGTATGCCCCTGAAGATTAGTCTTTGTGGTCGCACCCCCGTTCTGGCCTTGAAGGAGCTCTGCTTTTCAACTCCTCTGTTTTCTCTCTCTCCCTAAGCTGAAAGCATTTTAGAAGGTGCGCACTCGGCGGACCAATAAACGATCGACATTTCATCGCTTAACTCCGCTCTCTGTGCGCGTGTAACGGAAGGAGCGTGATCACGTGGTTTGACGGATGACGCATTAGCCGTTGCCAATCCCGGAATGCCTGCTTGCGGACCTAGTTTCGCGTGTCGTGCGGCCCGCGGGGCTGCGGTGAATTTCGCTTCTATGGTAAAGGGTATCTCGGTCGAAAAGTCGTACCCGTATGTCGGCAACAAGCGATTTCTTCAAAGAAGCCCAAGACATTCTTGTGATGCATTCCGTGTTCGGTTCGGCAAGTGACAGCTTGTGCTACATAGTGGTGAATCTTCACGGACCCCTTCCTTCTCGGTTTTGTGTTTGAGTGGTTTTTCTGCTGTGCCCGTGTCAACAATCTCGGATTACATCTTTCAAGTTCGGTATTTTCAACGTAAGTGCGCTGCAACCTACTCGCCGACAATTGACCGTTCTGTAGTGTCTATCTCCTGGCAGTGCCTATCTTCTGACAGCTGGGAGAATATAATTTCCCCGAAATTCTACCGCAGTCGCCTGCCTTTAGCTGTCTGAAATCATGTGAAAATTACAGTTAGAATACTGACTTTCTTATTCTCCCTGCGTTTTGTGAAACCACGTTTCATGGACACCTGTTCGTGGATACACGTTTCCTGCACACACGTTTAGTCGACACTCGTTACGCGAATTGCACGCTGCAGGGACATTTTGTCGCGCCTGTTTTCCTGAGGCGCGTGCTCACCGATTCAGCCCACCCGTTCACGCCACTTCTTGGCGTGTCTGCAGCAACTCATTACCAAAAAAAAAAAAGACATTTTGAGTTGTTTATAAACATCACGTGTTGATGAAACGATCTGTCGATGAAACGTCGTTCGATGAACTGATGGCAGCGAGAATGAGTGGCGACTGGCAGTAGAATTTCGGGGGGGGGGGGGGGGGGGGGAATTCGGCCGGCTGCGGGAGACTAGACACTACCCAGGAATTGCCTTCGGTTCTTGTTTGCTTTGCAATATTCTCAGTTGTATAACAGCTTAGTAATACCTCTTTACATATTAAAGATTGCTTTGTTTGTGCTTGTCTACAGGATGGGCTGTGTGTAATAAACTTCTAGGAGATTTGAAAACAATTCCTTGTGTCTGTTTACCTGTGCTTTTGCAAACACCTGTGTGAGTGCATTTGCTTTTTGTTGTTTTTTGTTGAAATGTTAGCTTTCTGTTTTAAATGGGGTTATGAAGTTCGACATGTCTTACAAGGTTTTTTGTTTAAAGATGTACAGTGACAACAAATAATTTGTTTCACATTTCATGCGATTGCGGTAAAAAGAAAAACAGGCAGCTATAGCACGATGGTAAAGAGACCCATAAGACTAGCTCTAGAAGAAGCTATAGCAAACCATACAGAGAGCAATAGGCGCTAAAGAAACCATAGAAAAAGCCATAGGCTGCTATAGCACGGTGTCTAAAAAGATCCATAGAGTGAGCCATAGAGATATCTGTAGCAGACCATACAAGGAGCTATAGGCGGCTAAAGGAACCATAAGAAATTCCATAGGCAGCTGTAGCACGATTGGTATAGAGAACCATAGGACGAACTATAGAATGAGCTATAGCGGACCATACAAAGAGCAATAGGCGGCTAAAGAAACCATAGGAAAAGCCATAGGCTGCTATAGCACGGTGTCTAAAAAGATCCATAGAGTGAGCCATAGAGATCTCTATAGCAGACCATACAAGAAGCTATAGGCGGCTAAAGGAACCATAGGAAATTCCATAGGCAGCTGTAGCACGATGGGTATAGAGAACCATAGGACGAACTATAGAATGAGCTATAGCGGACCATACAAAGAGCAATAGGCGGCTAAAGAAATCATAGGAAAAGCCATAGGCAGCTATAGCACGGTGTCTAAAAAGATCCATAGAGTAAGCCATAGAGATCTCTATAGCAGACCTTACAAGAAGCTATAGACGGCCAAAGAAACCAAATGAAAAGCCATAGGCGGCTATAGCATCCTTTCTAAAGAGACCCATAGATTGAACCATACAAAATTCGATGTCAAAATTTCTATTGAAAAAGCTATAGACAACCATAGGGGAGGCCATAGGAAAAGCTTTAGACAGCCATAGAAGCGGCTATAGCTAATTGGGCCAATTTGCTATAGCCGGCTATACAAAGGATTTTCTATAGCCAACCATAGACCATTTTTGTATGGGCGATACTTAACCGTATCACATATTTGTGGGAATTGTTGCTTCTTGGCGTTCCGAGATATCGATCAGTCTTAACAAAACCCTACACTTTCAGTTTAAACTACACACACTCGCTCCAAACAGGCGTGGCACGTTCTCGTAATCTGCTCGCTTGCGTTCTAGCTTTCGTTCTGGTCGAGTCTTGACTTTCCCGGCTGTTGATCTCCACGGCTGCATCCGGCCGCTGCGGGTACGAAGTTCAGCTCGCTTCCCGCGCGTATCGTCCCCGCAGAGCAGAGGAAAGCCGATGCCGTTGTCGGAAGTTCCAATACGCTCCCCACCGAATGGGGGCCAGCACATTCAAGATTTTCGTCATTTCTAGGGAATAGATCACATGCACTGGCCTTCGCAAAATTGCATCGCGATGTACGCGAACCTCGCATGAACGAACCCTTGCATCTCGTCCATAAAAAACCTTCTCAGCGTTCTTGCAAGCTTCCAAAGCAGTCGTGGAAGTGGCTCTTTTAAAAGAGCCAACTAGCCTACTCGGGGCGGAGGGGACTTTTTTTTTTTTGGTGACTAGCACAAGCAGACCTCAGTTCTCGGAGATATTCCGCCCCCCACGTCCCTTAAAATAAATTTATGAGCCGTTTTCATTTTCGCCACAGACCGCGAAGTGTCTCCGGTGTCGAAGCTAGCGGCTGCCCTCCCGCCGCGGGCAGCGTCGTCAGCCGCCTACCAACTTGAAAGCTCGCCGGCGTGAGAGGGTCGCCCTCTTCAACCTCGTTGTAGACAAAAGTTAAGGCCTCAAATCAGCCATGCGAAGTAATCCGTTACAAGTAACGGATTACTTGTAATCCGTTACTTTTTCAAGTAATTTTATAATTGCCACGTTATTTTCTTCTGGAAGTAATTTGTAATGTAATTTCGTTAGAAAATATTGCTAACGAATTACTTTAATTACTCGTTACTTTAAAAAAAAAATATGAGCATAATACCGTAACTTGAGCAATACGAGCAGAACATTCAGCAGCATAAAGAGAGCAAGTTCAACAAAATAGAAAACATCAGGAAGGGGAGAATAGCCAAAAAGAAAACACGACGTTTTGTATGACCGGTCGCTAGAACCACTAGAAAACGGGAAGGGCATGTACAATTATACGAAAGACAGAGATAATGTAAGACAACGCCAAGTAGGCTCTCCGTCGCCTTCCATCGTGTTTTTCGTGTTCTCCCGGCGAGGAAAAAGCTCTTCGTGTTTTTTTTGTTTTTGTTTTTGTCTTTTACTACGTTTCACCCTTTCCAACTTCTTCGACCCCTCCCGCCATTTGCATAAACATCAAACGCGGGTCCGTACCTCCTCGATTCGCAGGTTCACAACTCGCGTAACAGACGATGTAGCCTCGCGTGTGGGAGTCAAATTCTCTTTGTCTTTGATGTGCGCTACTTTATTCTAGCGCGCTCTTAACGCACGGCTGAAAAGCGCCCGGCGCGAGGCTAAGAGCGTCGTCTTCAAGGGTACGAACGATACTTCTTTTGGTTTACGTGTGTGGGCATGGTGGTCGAGTCCACTCCTCACTTTATAGTCAACTGTCAACATAAAGGGGGGTGGGGGGGGGGGGGGGGTGTTAGGCCATCTAAGGAGTGCTGACAGCGAGAAGAAGAGAACGCGTACAGTGGTGTGATCCTCTATTGCTTTGTGCGACCAATGGCCACAGCTTCTCTCGCTCTCTATGCCCTCCCCTCCCCTGGCCTCCACGAATATTGGTATGAAAGTGAGAACCGATGAACGTTCGATAACCCGTAACCGCAACTTTTTCTCTGACTGGTCGAGTTTCTGCTCATGGAGTGTCCGTGGTCTCCATGGCCACCTCTTAAATAGATGTTCAAAATTTAAAGCATTAAAAAGAAGGGAAACCTAGAGTTTCAATGCATAATTTGCTTGCCAAAAAACACGCATTGTCATCAGCAAGAACAACAAACTCTAATCTACGGAAACACATCAAGGTAATCTGGGACACCTGCATTCTGCATTGGCTATACATTGTAGCGTTAGAACCAAGTTTTTCTTTTCTTGTGAATAACAGGCGAAACACCCGAGTCAAAAATGAGCTTTCGTAGATCGCTCTTTTAGCTCTGAATCTCGTAGCGGAGGTAGACGCTGCTACTGAGCATGCACACCGCTAGCTTTGTCTGCACAACTCCAAGGATAATTTCCGGAGGCCGTAAGCTAGCGGGATGGGGTTGCAGCTTTCGGCGTCTTGTCAGCTTACAGATGAACGGAGTGCACGTATACACTCGTTCTCTTAAATGCAATATTATATTTTTACAAGGACTACCATTATACGTGCGTATGAGAAATGAGAAGTAGTGTTGGGGAACATTTTTGAAAAATATAAAAATTGTTTCTATTGTTTTCTGGATGAGTGTACGGAAAAGTAACGTGAAAGTAATTCGTAACGTAACGAGTAACGTAATCCGTTACTTTCCATGGAAAGTAATTTGTAACGGTAATTCATTAAATTTGAGGCTCGGTAATTTGCAATTGTAATCCAATACATTTTTTAAGTAACGAGCACAAGTCAAGATGCCTCGAATTCACCACCGCTTTAATTTCGGCGATAACCGTGGCCAAGATTCGGACCACTCTCCAGGTTGTCGTTTAGTGACTTGCAGTTCGGTCCATGCGAATACGCGTTGAAAACGATTCTCATTTTCGTCGTACTGCTGCCATCTCGCAGAACAGCCTGGTGAAGCATGTAGTACACGCGTTCACCCGAGTTCTCTTCCCTCTCGACCCTCACAGCCATTCCGCCCTCGACGTAATGCCGAACTGCCTTATCATATTTCTGCATGAACTCAGGATTCTTGCTCAGTCTCTTTCGCTGGCTTTCAAGTCTTTCCCAAGCCATCTCTCGATTGCAATCAAGCTTTACATCAGGTTTCCAAGGGAGGCTCTCTTCGTATACATTCGATTGGATTTGGTAATGCTTCCCACAAAGCGCTCCATGATGTCGCTATCAGAGTGATCCTGGACCTCTGCGTCCACGCCTCCTATACTCTCGATCTCACAAAAGCCTCTCAGGACCGACGTGTTATCGCGGTCGCTCAGGGCAGCTCTAAGGACGATCACTTGAGAACGGTTGACAACAGCTGAAGTCGCCTGGGAGCGTCCATGTACTGCCCAACCAAATGCGGTCTCCACTGCCGTCAGGTTCTCGCTCAGTCGGCGGACTCTTCCCGTTACGCATTCCCAGTAGTGATCCGATCCCAAGAGGGTCCCTACTCCGCTGCACTCGAGTCCGTTCAGGTCGTTGCCCACCGTTAGTCCGAGTTCCTCCATATTCAGAAGGATGTCTTCATCCGGGCTTGGAAGTTCTTGTTCGCAGATAAAACGCGTCTCGAGGGCGTCTATATATCTCTTACGTCTGACCGGTTAAATGATTACTCAAAACCTGGGCCGGATTAAGGTACGGGCTAAAGGGGGCTGCAGCCCAGGGCCCTGGCGGCCAGGGGGCCCCAAGCTAACACCTGGAATAAAAAAAAAAGGCTAGTCGGTTTCAGTTCAAAACAGCTCAGACCTAAAGGAGGAACATAACTCACAAGAGCCTCTGGGACCTGGCTTTCTAATGTCGTCGTCTCTTTCTCCCTTTTTCTCCCCTCCCGCCTTTTTTTTTCTTTTAACGATGAAACGGTGATGCCATAAAGTTCCCTCCTATAGACGAGCTGTCGTTTGTGAGCACATTGTAAAAGACTGTGCTAGAGCAACAAAATGTAATCGTTTCCTCTTACACTCCTTGTGGGAGGGAGCAACGCTGTCGACGCTGGCGGTCCCGTTGAAGTCTCTTCTAATTGAAGCCATGGACGGAAGTACGGCCAAGGTGTTCTTTATTGTACTGAAGCCCCCTCGATGGGTTTTAGAGAAAGGGGGTTGGAAGGTAAGCAAGTGTTGTCGAAGGGTACACGACAACACACATGCTACACATTATGTTTTGTTTATTTTTGTCTTTTAGCGTAGTTCCTTATGGAACGTTTCCTCCAAAACGAGAAGATTATAACAAGCTAAAAGATATATAGGTGAACCTCACGAAGCCATCCTTTCTAACCACTAACAGGCGTTTCAATGAGACGGCTCTTGAGATGTCACCCAAAGGTTTTCAAGAGGCAGTGACTGCAAGCAACTGCTCTGGAGTCTGTATTTCATCTGCCAATGCGAGGCAACACTTTTCCTGCCATCGAGTGATATGATCGCCGCAATTGTTTAGACGTGCCTTCCACGTATGACTTATTATTTTTATACCCGTGCCACACGGGCAACTCGAACGCCATTTACAACGAATGACATTTGTGTGATCGGCGAATCAGCTCGCAATCTGTCGTGCGTGGAATGCGGTATACTCCCGGAGTGTCGCGCGCTGATTGGCTGTCCGCTCAAATGTCATTCGTTGTAAATGGCATTCGAGTTGCCCGTGTGGCACGGGTATAAGCTTAGAGTAATACGTCCAAATGGCTTAACAAAAGTTCTTAATTATTGCAATTAGAAGAGACAAGTCCACTTCCAAAACTAACTGAACATTTTCCCCTTAAAACAGCATGTGGATGGGAGTTTTAAAATGTATCCTAGATCTTCATGAGAATTGCCTGTGAATGTACCCAAATGATGGTAGTTGCTATGTTACAATCGCATTCAGTGTCAATTTTTTTATTATTATTTGAATACAGAAGTCTGTTAGTTTGGTGCACGAGAGTTCAGTTATTAGAAGAGGGTGGACGAAGCGGTCTGATCACTGTATACTTTAACCTCTAAGATTACTTCGTTGTCTGCGTTGGTTTCCTGTTCAAGTCAGTAATCAATTAAAGAAAGGGTAGGTGGACAAGCTCCAATCACTGGAATAAATAAACTAGATTCTAGGAACAGTTTTCGAGTTGCGACTCGCGAGGCATGTCTTTAAATGCAGCGAATTTTTTTTTTTTTTTTTATCAAGTCTAATGGGAATTTTGCGGGAATCATTTCGGTTACTGTCTAATGTAATTTGGGTCCAAGTAATCATGCCACTCGACATCAAGGAGGACATGTATTCCATTTCTCTAACTCAACATCATGATGAATTTATCCCTGTCGGCAGGGACACATACTGTATAAATAAGGTTGCAGACCCAGTGAAACATGTTCATCAGAACGCGGAGTCATCATTTTCACCTTTTCAACGGAAGTTTACGATACCCTGCTCAATGTACGCGACACTTAACATTTTCCCCAATCGTTCACTGTTTTACGTTTTGTACCTTTTAGTGAGTGATTGACTATTTCCGAAAAAGCCTCTAATCCAAAATAGCATCCTCTTCATTTCCACCCAGCGAAACCAGAATGCAGAAACCCTTTAAGACGCAACGTAAAATAAACGATATTTGTATTTCATAGGGTGGTGAAATATACATATTGCCGCCATTGTCGCTACCACCGCCACCATCGTCATCACAGTCAATATTATCACCATTATTAAGGGGCCTCGTGAACAGCCTTAGCCCAGGGCCCCAAAATTCCTTAATCCGGCCCTGCTCAAAATGACTTGTACTCTACGGTACGTTGGTTCGCTAGTCTTGCCGGGTGTAGGACAAAATGGTCCCGGTCAGAATGGTCCCGGTTAAAATGGTCCCAGACAAAAAGATCCAGGACAAAATGGTCCCGGCCAAAAAGGTCCCAAGTGCCAACCCCGACAAAATGGTCCCAGGTGAATTTATCAATACTTTGAGCGCTCTTAATAATAATAATAATAATAACCTTTATTGGCTCAGGAGAGCCGTGGCACCGCGGAAAGGCGACAGCCTGTACCGTGGAGGCCCGCGGTGCCACGTGATGATGATTATGAGATGATATGTACAAGAATGGTACCAGTCAAAATGGTTGGGTACTTTTATTTTATTAATAGGACAAAATGGTTTGGTACTTTTATTTCGACACGCGTTCAAGGATAATATCAACATTTTCATTATAATCATTTGAAACAAATTTTAAATCCCGTCTATTTATACCATGTAGCTCTATTTCTCAAAGGTTCTTGATTTCTACCGATATATTCCACGTGTGTAATCAATATCTTTCTATCGCCAGAACCTGTTTTCAAATTAGCGCTATCGAGCTTCAAAACGATATTCGGAATGAAAATCATTATCCTACACGTACTGCAGGTTCTTGACGTGGTTTTTTGAAATTAACCTGTCGTACCACCGTGTTCTATTTTTCAGAAACAGCATCGCTCTGTCTGAACATTGTATATTAAAGAAATCAAAAATTGATTTCGCAATTTTGAGCGTAATTATTATATAGACCACTTAAGAGACAAGAAGTCGACGCTGCTGAAGCGAAGGCCTAATATGAAAATGTATTCATATGACCCTTTCACGAATCCCAGTTTTCCCTGTTTATTTTTTCGTCAACTTTCCGCCGATAGATCCGTTTATTGTCTGGGTAGCGGCGTCCGAACGTCGCCGTGTTCGGGGGCGCGCTTTTCTTTTCTTTCGGGTTGGAGCTTAGCAGCGTCCGCGGGAGAAAGGGGGGCGTGGGGAGGGAGCCCAGCACGGCACCGACATCCGAGGATGGGCGAGGCCAACCTGAAAGAATGTTGTTGTTTCACCTTGAAGCTTTTGTCTCCCGCGCCTCGGCGAGCGGTGCCACACGCGCGGACGCACAACGTCGCTCAAAGGTCGATTTCTCTGGAAACGTGCTTGTGTTGTTTTTCTTTGCTTGTGCAAATCTGAGAGCGCTGATTGGCTCTAAGAAGCTCCTTTCTGATTTGCCAAGTTATCTTCCGCAAAATGCTCATGTTTTGCATATATAGAGGGGGTTTTGGCGGTCTTCCTTCCTAAAGGGAAGAAATTAACCCTGCCCAATCAAAGTTTTCGAATGATAGATTCGGAAACTAGTAAACCCAAGGCATGCCAAGGGCCAGGCATTTTCAGAAAACGCCATACTCGTAATTTCTACCTTTGCGTTTGGTATACCACGCGCTAATTGCATGGTTAGCTCAGCCAAACATAAGCAAAGAATGTCACTCCGTAACACAGTGCGGAATGTCCCTTATGCATACAATAGGCTCGACCGCCCCTGTTGAGGGACCGGAATCTATTATATGTTCCCCACAATCCTTTCGCAACACCGTGTTGTGACCACGACAGGCAGTAACGGAGATATCGGGTTGCCGACGCATTGCACTTTGGCTCGGAATACTGGAATGCTTGGCGCTGGTGTGACTGGTGACAGTACTTGGAAAACTCGGACACCACATGCCGACCCTGATTCGCCCACCCTGGATACTGTGAAGATGTGCTCCGGACCATTGTGACATTTCTAATGAATCTCCTTCCTTCCTCGGCACTGCCCGCTTTCCTCCCGGCCTTTTCTGGCTCCTCGTGCCCCGCTTGTCGGCTTTGGCGAAACAACCCTCCTCTCTTTTCACAATTTTCTCTTCTATAAGCTGTTACCCCCCCCCCCCCCCCCCACCCTCCCTCCCCAATCCAACGATGACCGTTCTGCACATGGCTGTAACTCTAACGTTGGTTTTTCCTCTTTTGCAAGACTTCTCTCTCTCTCTCTCTCGGGAGTTGGGGTTGGTGGTCGTCGTCGTGGTAGGGGTACTACTTTTTGGGGAGAAGTTGGAGACCCCCGGATCTGGCCGGGGCTCCGGTGGTAATCGTTTTTCTTTTCCCACGTCGGGATTTTTCCGTAATTCGGAACGTTGGGCCGAGGCCGTAGTTAGACTCCGGGAGTTCTTTTTGCCTGCGGGCGGGTGTGTGTTTGCACTGCGGTGCGTGTTTTTGCCTGTGGGCCTGGTTGTGGCACCCCGGTGCGAGTTTGTGCGTGGTGCGGTGTTCGTGCCGATCATCTCTCCGATCGACAGACCAGTCTTCATCGTCCGGGAACCCAAGTCAACCTTCGGCAGCGTCTGGACTTGGATTCCGCTCAGATAAGACTTTGACATTGTGTTTTCCTGTTTTCAACGCTTTCCAGTTCCTGTTCTTTAGTTTTGCTTCATTTCAGTTCATTTCATTGTCTCTGCAATCGTGCGGTATTGCTAACCGGGATGTTAGTGCCTGTGCCCCGAGATTTTTGCTAGACTGCTGTGTTAGTTATTTTTTTTATCTCTCCTTTGTGGCCGTGCCGGCCGAATGACGAGTGTTTTGAAATATTAAATTTGTTTTGTTTTATAACTCTACGTGTCGTCGCCTCTCCACCGGCCTCTACCCCAGGCGTGGACCTATCGCTTGTCACCGGTCCAACCTTAATCTTCTGTTCTTTTAAAGTAATTTTTGTTAACCGCGGAGTGGAATTATTCTTATTCTTTCATTTCCTCCCCACTTCGTGACAGACCCACACCCCACAAATAAAAGCCCTTGCACGTACTGTGTGCACAGAGTTACAAGCCGCTGCTAATATCCATCAAGAGTAGAAAATACAAAAAAAAAACCTGCAAACAGCAAATAAATAATGCCACGCTGGGACCATTCTGTCTGGGACCATTTTGTCCGGGACCATTTTGACCGGGACCATTTTGACCGGGACCATTTTGACCGGATCCCAGTCTTGCCACCTTACACTCCGACGGTCAGAACCTTCGTCCCCAGAAGCTTTCAACTAAGACCCCTCGAGAGCTCCTCTATAATGAAGGAGCGCTGACTACCGCTATCGAAGGGAATGCGTGCCAACTTCCTTCTGTTTTTGATTTCCACCCACGCGGTAACCGTTTGCAGAAGGATTGCCGGTTTTTTGCCCTTCTCAATAATATGCAGGTTGAGTGGTGTCTTGTCTTTCTTCCGCGTTTCATGCGATCCGCTGGCAGCTCGTCCCGGCAAGTAATCTGAATCACACATAGTAGATACATGACTTCCTTGACACCTGTCATGACAGAGCGTGCCGCGATACGTTCTTGCCATGTGGTTTGGCTTTGTGCACCGGAAGCACTTCCGATCGGCTGGCAGCCTGCGCTTCTTTTCCTTGAGTTCAATCCCTGCGTTACAGTCTGGTGTGCTGTGCGCCTTTGATTTGCAAAGAAAACATTCCATGCTGTCCGTCCTACCATGCGAGGCTGTCGAGGTAGCGTTCTGAGTCTTGGCGTAGCTTAGGCGCCTCTTCGGCAGTTCATGCATGGGGAAACAACGTGTAGGCTTACTGCCGGCGTCTTCGGGTTGTTCCTTGGGTGTTTTCTCCCGGCTCACCACCTCGATCTTGAGAAAGTTCAGCAGAGCGTGCACTTCCTTAACGGGTCCTGGCTCAATTGCTGATTTGGAGCCGGGGTAAATTTTAGTGGGGTATATAGATATCTTTGGTGACACGAACGCCGCGCATCAGCCATATTCACTGCGAATAACAAAGCAGGACGTAAATGTTTAATCATATGACCTTTGAACGTGCACGACCTTGGAATGTACAGGGCTGGGTTCTACACGTGTGTGCTTATTTGGGAGTGTTTTGGACATTATGACTTCTGCGTGGCATTCTTTAAGTTTTATTGGCATGTCTCATTGTGAAGAATGTGATCAGTGCAATTCGTGCAAACGTATTCTAAGTGTATTATGTATTCAGAGTCGATACCTTGTACCTTTCGTCCCATTTGCTGTTTGTCATTTGAGTGTTTTACAGGAAAATGTTACTTCTACATCGAGTGTCTCCGCAACATTCTTGGTGGGGAGGAGTTAGGTTCAGGCATATATTATTCCTTCTTTTTTTGTCGGTTTGTGTCGAAGCGCAGCTGTGTCGTCGGAAAGATCGCCACGGCGGCCGGGGGAGACGGCGGGCTGACCGCGGGAAATGGGGGGCTGAATGGGGGAGATGTCGCCCTCAGGGGCGCCTCGAGCGGGCGTCTGCTTAATTGGGAAGCCGGGACAATGGGACGCACTCCCACGGGTGGCTGCCGGATGGGGCTTTTGGGGTTGTAAACCGTGCCGAACATGTCGGCTTTGCTTTCATTGTGTGAGCAGGCCGGGTTCGTGGGTGCGCCCATCTTCACGGCGCCTTCTTGTAATAGGGAGTTTTAGCGAGTCGTTTTTCAAGCACACGGTTCCCAAATCACGAACGGTACAGCTGGTCCGTTCCGTGAAACCGTAGCGAATCGGGAAAGTTGCGCGACCGTGTAAATGATGATGATGATAGTGCTTAACGGTGGCGCCATCATCTAGTGAACATGTGAAACATTCTGCAACGTGGAAATCCGTGGCGAACACCGTGGTGCGGCTCGTGTTTCCGGCGTACGACTGATGCAAACAAGACGGCCGACGTAACATTTGCGGGTCGGAATTTCAAGAACTGCGAAGCTAGATGGAGTAAAAAGCATTTAAACGACCGTAAACGTATGTGGTGTGTCTCCGTCATCCTGAACTTGAACGATCGTTCACGTTGTGTGCCGTCGTCGAACCAAATCATTTCGTCTGCTTGCGGTCACCACGGCAGCTAGTCTGCCCGTAGATCGCAAACATTTACTAGCATGCGTAGTTTACAGCATTCACGATCGCTTACCATTGTGAGCAGTCCTCGAAATGATCTGGTTCAACCTCTCAAACGAAGCAGAATAACAGGACGGCAAATCTCCTGCCGCTGTCCTAAGCCTAACGCTCGGCTGGGTCGGCGAAGGCAGTCGCCGAACCGACCGCCATCTTTTTTTTACCTAAGTCGTGAACGGTGCTGGCTGCGTTGCGGTGACGACTCCAGCGGCCGGAATCGGAGAAACGAACGAGAAGAGCCTCTCGACGTCCCGAACGGCTCGCGCGCGCATGCGCAGTGGCGTCGCCGATGCGTTGGAGGGCGAACCGTTCGTGTGGAAACGACCTGCTAAAACTCCCTAATGTCTGTCGAAAAAAACGTGGGGTATTTGTGTGTTTTATTTTGGTTATCCGCTTGAGACAGCATTTTGTTGTTCTGCTTGTGTGCTTTTAGGACCGACCGTCTACCAGAAAGGAAATAGCGTGGGAATCTGGGTGATTGATTCGGACGATTGGGAGAGGGAACCTGGCACCAACTCTAAAACGGAGGGGCCAAGGATGAGACGGGGGCTTTTTGAGACGGATCGAGGTAGATTGTGGTTGGGTTCCTTGTGGGGGTTTTGGAGGACGGAAAGTGCCGGGCGGCGATGTCTGGTCGCGCCCACCACTGTGAACGTACTATGTTAAATAAATCTATCTAAGTTAAAGTCTAATACCACCTGACTGAACTCCACTTCGCAACGTGTTCGCCATCAGGCCCCTTGTTGAAAGTGGCCGAACATCATCAACATCAGCGACCTTTTTCATGACTCACTCGTTCAGTCGTTACGTTCCCTTCTCTGTCTGCTGGTGATTCGTTCACACGTTGCTCGTCGGTTTCATTTGTAGTCCAGTTGTTTCTACCCGGGTTTCGGCCCCAATTGATTCTGTGAGAATTGCTGCCTTTTGGCGTTCCGAGATAGCGATCAGTCTTAACAAAACCCAACACTTTTATTTTAAACTACACACACTCGTTCCAAACCTACGTGCACTTTCTCGTACTCCGCTCGCTTGCGTTCCAGCTTTCGTTCTGGTCGAGTCTCGACTTTCCCGGCTGTTGATCTCCACGGCTGCATCCGGCCGCTGCGGGTACGAAGTTCAGCTCGCCGCTCGCGCGCATCGTCTCAGCAGAGGAAAGCCGGTGCCGTTGTTGAAAGTGCTTTTTTTTTCATATAGTAGTGTTTTCTCTCTTGCAATTGTACAGCATCGTACAAGATCATATAGCTCTCCTGAGAAGCTGTGGGTTCTCATCTATTCTGTGTAAAGCCAGTAGTGCCACTTGCGTTATACAGTCTTACATATTCAGCGCGCCTACTTTTCCGCGGGGCTTTTGCAAGAGCTAATCACGGCGATCCACAGAGGGAGCCTGGAGAACGGCGGGACTGTAAATATGTGTATAGACGTTTATCGAGCGTTATTCTGGAGTATAAGTAAAAATTATATAAGTAAGCCAATGAACGGAGTGAAAATTGAATATCTTTGAAAGATGACTTCTGGTGATGCATTTTTCATACTCAAATTTTAAGCGTGTAGGTTTTAATAAAATAAACTTAAAAGTAAAAAAAAATTTTTTTTTTTTTTGATAGAAAGGAAGACGGTCAGAACCGTCCGGTTGACACTGCTGCTCAAAGAAACCATAAACACTCAGGGATCCACGGGATCTGCTTTCAGGCATTCACATCGAAGAAGTCTTCACGTTTTTTGCTTTATGTTGTGCCATGTATAAGTAACAGTATCAACCGGACAGTGCTTTTTTCATGTGCACACGCAAATACAGGTTTTCCTTTAGGCCTAATAATTTTATCCTTCCAATTTCTACACTCATAAAATATGAGTATGCTAAATTCACCACCTAAACACACCCTTGTGAAAAGTTTAATTAAATTAAATTCATTACGCTCCCTTATAAAAGAAAAAAAAAGAAGAAATTACGCCCAAATGGCGCTTGGAAGCACGATGTGTGACCGCGTATGACGTTTCACTGGCACACGTCCTTTGCTCATGCAGTATCACAGTGCAGATTCTTTTCTTTTAGGTCTAAACATGCTTTCAGCCTCGTCTGTACTGGGCAATCTACGCGCCGCCACTTCGCAGGGGATTCACGCATAGAGTGAAGCGCTGCCAACAGGTGGCTTACGCCGCGTCAAGGGAGCGCCGGCCGATTCGCGATCTTTTTTGCGGGATCGTCTGCTCTCTGCTCTCTACCCGAATCGGCCCGCGCTCCCTCGACGCTGCGTACGCCATCTGTCGGCAGCACGTTTCCCCACGCGTTCACCGTGTGCGAAGTTGCGGCGCGTAAAGTGCTCAAAACAACTTATTTACTTTTTGACGAAATAAGTTTATTCCTTTTTTTTTTACTCTAAACTTTTATTATATATTTGCAAATCTTCAGTAAACTGCAGCGCGATACGTTGAGAAACTAATTTTTGCGGGCCGTCTAACATGTCTTTGAAGCGTTAGTTTACATGCTGTAGATCCGCAGCCGACGAGACTCCGGCATCAACTAATAAGGACGCAGAAGAACGAACCACGAAGAAAAAAATGCGTGAAAGTAAAAAGCCCCGTTCCGCGCTTCTTAAGTTGTCGGCGACTATACGGCGTGCAAATTCGTCTGCTTCTCGCGCACCACGTGCGTTTGTTTACCCGCCAAAATGCGCCCACGTGCTTTTTATTTCCCCCGACATCAGCCAATGAAGGTGCCCCCTTGGCTATACCTGCCTCGTCGTCGCGGGTTCCCTGCTTCTTCTCCAGTTTGCCCATTGATTGGCGTGCTCCTCCCTGCGTTCCCACGCGCCAAGGAATCGTTTTGACACACTTGCTTGCCTGATAACACTGCAGAAAACTCGAATGTCACCTGAGAATGCATGATAATTAAAACAGCGCAAAGGACGATGGGACCAGATGAAAAAAAAAACAAAAAAACAGCGCTGTGTCTGTCTCTTCCTTCATTTGGTCTCTCGTCCTTTGCGTTGTTTTAATTCTTACGTGTGTCGTACCAAGTGGCCCTAGCTTCAACGTAATCCCACTTTTTCTCATTTGTAGCACAGTTGATAACACTAGTGTCTTGAGAATCCAGTACTAGGTTTAATTATGCGGAATTTACACGCACACACACAGTCACACACACATATATATGGGGTGTCCCAAGTCATCAGGCTCAATCTAAAATGAACCGTCAAAATCGATGCCTGCACTAGCAATCTCAACTTTTCGTCAAAGGTGTAATTCACAGGTCGTTTTTTTTTTTCCTTGTAAAATTACAAAGCGTTGCTCCCATTGTGTAAAACATAGGGCCAAAGAACTTGCCAAGCTCAACGGCGGACGGCGACGCAGACGACCGAGTCGAGTTGCGGGGTGCGCTTGGAACGCGTATTGATAGATGGCGCAGGGTGCAGCGTCCAAAGGTGTAGCCGACCAGCGAAAGAAAGCAGACGACATGTAGGCGATATCCGTGGCAGCAAAAGCGCCGTCGTTATGCGAACGCATTTTGTTTTTCCTTTAAGTTTTGCTTTTATTTTCTGCATTTAGTTTTTAACCAAAGGTATGTAACAAAAAGATTATGTTCAATGTAATAAACTCTGATGGTCGCGAGCAGTATCGATAAGGAGGTAGCGCCATCTATCAATACGAGTGCCAAACTCGCCACGCTACTCGACTTGGTCGTCTGCGTCGCCACCCGCCGTTGACCCTGGTAAGTTTCTTGGCCCTATTTTTTTACAGGAAGAGAGCTACGCTTTGTAATTTTACAAGAAAAAACCGACCTTTGAAATACACCTTTGAAGAATAGTTTAGATTGCTATGTGCAGGCGTCGGTTTATACGGTCCATTTTAGATCCAGCCTCGTGACTTGCGACACCCTATAAATATATATATATATGTGTGTGTGTGTGTGTGTGTGTGTGTGTGTGTGTGTGTGTGTGTGTGTGTGTGTGTGTGTGTGTGTGTGTGTGTGTGTGTGTGTGTGTGTGTGTGTTGTGTGTGTGTGTGTGTGTGTGTGTGTATGCGTGCTCGTGTGCGTGCGTGCGTGCGTGTGCGTGTGCGTGTGTGTTTGTGTCTACTGGTGCGCACATGGGTTTTAATGAATACCACTTCTTCGAAGATAAAGTGTTCGACCTTTATGTTCTCACATTGACGTTCAATTCAAAAACATAGTTTCGACGCCTTTATTGCCCTTCCTCGATAAATGTCGAAACACCAAAAAGATCGCTTCATACATTTTTTAAACATAAACAGAAAGTTCGTCCCGTCTTCTCTTTCAAGTTTTGGTAAGAGTTATCGGTTATCAACTTGGTAATTTTTATTTTTGTTTAATTTAACATGATACTTGTTTTATGGCTATATTCAAGTAAATAGAAGTTAGCAAGAACAAAAAAAAAAAAAACAAAAAAACTCTGAAACCGAAAAACATTAAAATATCAGAAACGTTTCATTTTTTTTTTTTAAAGACGCGAATTAAGTTTTTCTATTATTCTTTCGTAACGACCGTTCCCTTTCCCCACTATCGTGGCAAATATAGCGGTAACACAGAATGTGAAACAGCTTTGATCTATAGATACGATCATCGCAGTGCCGCCGTTCTGGGGCAAAGGCAATTCCGCCACCATAACAACGGGAACGAGACCATACCGGAACTATATGGTGCCGGGAGCGCGTCTCGCACTAATGTGCTTAGCGGTATATATGTTGCCCGTACATCAAGGGTGGTCCCGAAGTGGCAACAAATGACGTCACAAAAGCCAGAGTGTCTTGCTGTCGGATGTAATGATCCTGGCGGTTTGCCGTAGAAACGCTGGCGAAAAGCACGAGCGAAACGCGAGTGTAGATATTGTCGCGGCGTCCCAACTTCTGGTTGCCGAGGTTTCCGTGGTCTGTCACACTGAAGATTGCGACCTGCAGCTGAACCTGCGTTTGCCACATCGAAAAGTGCTGCTGAGACATCGCCAGGATAACGACCGGTGAAACCATGACGTCACAAGGCGGAAATTCTATGACGTCACAAAAAGAAAATCGAGGGACCATTTTTTTTTTTCCTTTTGAACGCGGTACACACACCAGTCGGAGACACGTTCCAGGCACCATACCGGAACAGAGATTTTCCACAAAACGCACAAAACTGAAAAAAAAGAGAAAAGGGCGTTCTTGGCAGACTTGAACGTAGTTCAACTACTCTACTCAAGTTAATGTAGTTTAACTACTTTTCTGGGTAGTTTAGTAACTTTCAATTATATTTTTATTTCAGTAATTAGTAGTTTACTTTAATTACTTTCTACGAGTAACTGCTACTCAAATTACAAATTACTTTCAAATTTTAGTGCTTTGTCTATCAACAGACATTCCTGCACAAAAGAGATAAGATGTTGGAAGATCAGCTGATATTTGCAAAGGGGGGGAAGCATGTGGCGTAGGAAAGGGGGGGAAAGGAAATGGTTTGGAGAGTCCGAAACACCTCAAATTTTTGTCACAATCGCCCCCCCCCCCCCCCCCCCCGCCCCACTCGCTGCAACAAGACTGCTACGAGGCGGGCGCGGGGAGCGAACAGACACGACGCAAGAGAGGCCGAGTACCTGTGGGATTAGCGCCGAACCAACCCTGGCGTTTCTTTGTGTCCCGAAGCTCAAAAAGACTTGACCCATTTGAAGAAAGAGGTGGTTTTCGCTTCTCCCCAACGTAGGAAATCTCGCCCACTACAGGAGGTGCACACACTGCAACCTCACTCTAAGGAGGCAACAAAATGCAGCACCTGCTCTGAAGCTCATCTGGTGCTCCCGTACTTTGTGCTGTACTCGAAGAATCGCGTGCTAAACGGCAACGCAAAAGTGACCTTTTTGCGTTGCCTTTCCTCCCCAAACTCAGAATATGCAGATCTTCAAAGATTCGAAGATCACTCGAGATACCTTAATAATTTCCCCAACGATTCTATATAAAAAAATCATAAACAAACGGTGTTGGGAAATAGTCTAAGTACATAGTACGTAAATACTACTGTTAAAAAAAACGTGTACACATCGCGACACTGTTAGCGCGAACACGACATCGGCGCATTTTCGCATTTTACTTTTAAAGAGCATTAGCGAGCACGAAATGTTATCGCTTACATTATAGAACTAAATGAGCTCTTTCCGTAGCAATAATAACTTGGATGATATCCCTTGGTTTCAAAGAGAAAAACTGGAAAAACCGGCGATCGCTTGTTCGCGCTAACAGTGTCGCGCTCTGTACTTTACTTGAAGTACATTCTCTGAACATATACTTGTACTTTACGAGGAAAGTCAATCTCCCGGCTTCAATGTACACTCCCCGAATTTGAAAACAAAAATGGCTTATCGTCATGTGAAAACGCGCCCTTTTGAGACGTCATCTGGTCATTTCTCTAAGTGAAGTAATTGTGGCTATTAGACCGTCACAAATAAGTGCCTTATAAGTTGATTGTGTCAAATAGCTCGTCAGCGAGAGTAAAACAACTACTTTGTGGCGACTTAATTTTATACAATATTTGCTGCCATTTCCATAAAAAACTGATGCACCTCCGATTTCCCCTGGAGCAATGCGTACCAGTTAAAAAAAAACACTGTATAGGGAATGCAAGGGCATCATGAAAGATTCTGTTAAAATTACTTGTACCTTACCTCGAAATATATTGTATTTATAGTACGTGACTTCAAGTAAATCGCACCCGGTGTACTTACTACTTTACTTGAAGTACATAACCTCTCATCTACGAGGGGCGTTAATAAAGTTCGTATTATTGTCACGAAGGAATAGAGATTCAGCAATGAAACTCGAGTAGGAGTCGAGACTTTGTCTACATGTTCGCCACCTAAAGTTACCCACTTTTTCCAGCGATGCACCACATGCCGGAGGCCATTGTTATAGAACTCCTCGTTTTGAGTGTTCAGGAATCGCTCCACTTCGGCAATCACTTGGTCGCCGTCTTTAAAGTGCTTTCCTCTTATTTGGCCACACTGGTAACGTCTGCGCCATTTACCCAAAGTGTCATAAACTGGCGCATTGTCCCCGAACAACGCTCCTAGATTGAAATAAATATCTTTGGCATTGCTTCCCCTCAAATGAAAAAAAAAATGGATCACTGCATGTGCTTGGCACCGACGAGTGGTGCCATTTTCGTTTCGACTCCCTAGCGGCGTTCCGAGCTACTATATCATGCGATGTTTATATTGTGCGGAAACTAGAGGGACGCGCGCTCATGTTGATGCCTGTTTTGTTCCGTTTTTTTTCAATTTTTTGTGCCGATAATACGAACTTTATGAACGCCCCTCGTACTTTGTGCTCTACTTCAAGTACTTTTTAGATATACTTTACACAACACTGTAAACAAGCAAACACTGTCTGAAAAATCAAGCTCAGGCAGTGCTAAACCTCAAAGTAGAAATGACACATTCGCAGTACATCATTGACCAAACAAGCAAGAACGTGCAAAACAATTAGGCTCGCAGAAGCAGAATCAGCTATTAAAGCATTTATGAGAAAAAAACAAGCCGATTCATACTTGATAGTACAATCTCGCTAACGGATCAAAACCTATGTACTTTCTTTTTACCATAAAACATATAAAAGTAACTTCAAAAGTAACTACAAAAGTAATTCGCTACTTTTTTCAGTAATTAGTAATTTTCTCAATTACTTTCCATTTGAGTAATTTCTACTCTACTCAAATTACTTTTGAGGTCAATACCCAGTAACTTAACTTAATTACTTTTTTTGAGTAACTTGTTCATGTCTGGTTCTTGGTTAGCAACAGCCCTGAATTTGCTCGTTTAGCGCGTGCTATGAGCAGAGTGCATCGCTGGCGTCGCTTCATGTTTGATCACGTGATGTGAGCCGCGGGATAAACGAGGATCCACTAAAGCAAAGCGTTCGGCAGACAGTCGCGTTTTCTTCTGCCGTCACAGCACTCGGGACCCGGAAACGCTTAGTGGAGCCAGCCATATAACGTATTCCGGGTAAAAAAGAAATGAAAAAAAAAAAACTATATAATTCTCGGAACAAGAAACCGAAGTTTAATATGTACAAGAAAAAAAAAATATATATATATACAAGGTCTCTGGAGGCATTTTGGCCCGCCCAGGAGTCGATCATTCCTTTGGAGTTCCACCCAACCCCTCTGATCTTGCGTTCGCCGTAAACAGAACATTTATTGCTAAAGAAGAACGTGGTCAAGGTTAGTGCCGAGGCAATATTAAGCACCGCCGCATGAATAATATTAACGGTTTTTCCGCTCGTTGACAAGAGAAGTCGAGCACTGCGGTCGAGTAAGCGTAAAAAAATAGAAACAAAGAAAGTACGGGGTGGGGGGGCTTGAGGGATTCAAGAGAACGATGTCGTGAAAAGAACCATTAGTGGGAGCAGCGGCGCGTATGAGCGGGTATGCACTAAAAAAAAATGGAGGAAAAAGGTAGCAACGGCGCATTTTCCTGCCTTCTACTGACGCGCCAACAAGCGGACACGAAAAGACGGGAGGAAAGAGACGTTTTTCTCCTTCTCCAGGCAGACGGGAGAAAGCTTCCGCCCTCCCGACTCATCTTCTTTCGGTTTCGTTTTGGAGCACGTCGCACACGTTGTTTAATAGATGTTGTTGAGTTGATTGAGCTTCAGCGGCACCGAAGGAAGCCTGTAATTCCGTCTCCCAGTCTAAACGTGCAGAGCATTTCGGTTGCATTGACGTTTTTACCGCTAATTTTACCAAACGAGCAACCAAAGCCGCTAGAAACAGCGAAGTTCCGGAGCAGTGCCAGCAGCGCTACGTACACTAGACTAAGATGGCCGTCTCCGGATTGCGGAACCCACGCGGAACTATGCGGACCACGTTGAACGATGTGTCCACAGTGGACGTGTCGACGTTGACGACGTTATAGAAATCGCGGAAACTGCGTGCAAGACAGGCAGGTTACGCTGCCGGGTGCCTGGGTGCCTCCTGTGCTGAGTTCGGTTCTGTTTTCCGATGCCGAGTGCAAACCGGCAGTCAACGTGGTTCTGTATTACTAAGTGTCAGCAACATAGCAGCAACATCGCGATGGCAGTGTTGTGCGTTGTGAACAGAAAACTGGAATTATCACCGATGGGACCGTGTGTTCGCGTATCAGTGGTGTATTAACAAGATGATATGATGTAAACTGTTGGGCATTGATGCCGCTGGTCGGACTGTGATAGGAGTGGGCGGGGTGTTGCAGGTTGACATTCCGCTTTGCATTAAAGAGTTTAAGACCTCTTGAGGGATTAAATCGATCGTTGTGAGTCATGTTGGAACGCTGGTCTGAATCGTAGCTTCTATTGTAAAGTGGCCAATGCAGTGTTGTAGGCGTTACCGAAAAAAAGTAACTAAATACGTTACTCGTTACTTGCAAATAAAAGTAACGCGTTACCGACCTACGTTACCTCAAAATAAAAGGAACGCGTTACCGTTACCGTTACTGATAAAAAAGTAACGCACGTTAACCTGTTGCGTTACTTTTTATTCACGAACTAAAACATTTGCTGTTTCGACGTTTGATATGTGCGTAAGCGCCATAGCTAAAATATGTTCATGCGGAAACTTAATTACTCTCTCTTTTTTAGGGTTTCACCCGAACAGTTACAAAAAAAAAAAAAAACGCGGAAGTATATATGTAGCTGATTTATAACATGTTGGCACGGAACTTAACCGAAGAACCGGCCTCCCTCATTAGCACAGAAATTAAGACCAGCCGAGATTGAAACTTTGAACATATTTTATTCACAACATGTCGAAGTACAGATAGTTGCTGTGAACAAGTTCCTCCATTACCCGAAGCACACTCCGCTGTTGTACTTCAGCAACAGCTGAATTTCGAAATTTAATTTTTTTTAAGTTCTAGGAAGTAAAGTAACGTAACGTAATTTCGTTACATATGTAACTCAAAATAAGTAACGTAAATAAGTTACCCGTTACTTCTTTGGAAAAGTAACGAGTACGTTACTACGTTACCAAAAAAAGTAACGCGTTACCGGTAACGCCGTTACCGCCAACACTGGGCCAATGTGACTGTCGGTTGTCTTCTCCACAAGAGCGATTGCTCTCTGTGGAAAGGACTGAACAGTATGAAAATATGACGGAAAGTACGTATATTTACAGTTTGGAATTTTAGCATTAAAATGTTATGGTAAATAAGTCGACAAAAAAAAGAAAAGAAAAGAAAAGTTTCTGGAGAAACTGCCTTCCAAGTAGCGCGCTGGGATGAGCGCTAGAAGTTTTCGAGCTCGCCTCGGCGTAGCTCCGTATACCTGCCGCAAGTCGCGGCTTTGGCTGCACTCAAGTTGATCGAAAGGCGATTTCTCTGCCCGTGAAGCATCACTTCCAGCTAAGGGAAAATCCGCTCTACAGAGATTAACTCAAGACGACAATCGCAGCCATGCGCGAACAGCACAAATACAAAAACAAACGCTACAATAGAAATTCTGGCTACGACGTGCCGTGCGAGGAAACAAACGCATGGCTTGGAACCGCTATGGAGCGGCTTGATTTATTGGCTTTCAAATAATTCCGGCATGCGCGTTTACTTTTTACTAAGAGATTCATCCCCTGAGCCGTTCAAGATACTCTCAGAGGTATGACTTTCCTGAAAAAAAAAAAAAAATCAACATATGCTGGGAATATTTTTTATTGCTTAGGCGGTCACCGAGAAATTCCGCACGTTGAAAACGACCAATATAAAAGACGGAAACTGAGCGCTAATGTGCGTTTGTATGTGCTTGTATGTGTATGCGCTCTCTGTATATCATGTATAGTATGCGTAATGTGGCTACACGTGTGTATATTAAAGGTTCCCTAAGCGCAGTAATAACGTTATAAATGTTTTGTAGAACATGAATTGGGCGGTATTTAGTGCCACCTAGCCTAGCTACTTGCAATTATCCTGCTTAACCCTGCCATCTGATGAGAAGCGATTTCACCTTCTTTCACGCTACGCGATAATTTCTGGTTGCCGTGCAACAGCGGCTTCGAGTTTGTGATTTTGAGAGCGGCTTTTGGTTTCGCGAATTGGTTTACCATTCCTCCGTGATGTACGGTTGACGAAGAAATTGTGACTCGAGGAATAGAAACGGTAAGACGTAAAGTGCGCAAAGTAACTGGGTATCTGTTGTCCCTGTTTGACATCGTAGTGCTGACGACGGGAAGACTGAGTAACTGCTTTTGAAACGCAATTTGCTTTACCTGCGGGGGGAAGCTGGCTTCGGAAATAAACACACTTCGCGGAAAGCTCGTGTTGCGCTTTTATTTTCTGCTCCTTTCGTCCCATACAAGAGAAGTAGCGTCCTCGTTAAGCCATATCGAGCTCGATTTGGGTCCGCGATAATGAGATGCAGGCGACGGAGGGACTTCGCTCCCCAGCTTCAGGGACGAAAGTTTCTCCCTTTCTAAAGGAACATAGGTTACAAGACAGTTCCTCCCTTTAGGAAGGCCTATATAGGCCTTTTTTCTAAGAGTGTAGGGGAGGCCCCTTGGTGGTTTGACATTTTTACTTGTTCAGAGTGTGAGTTTTTTCCCTCATTTATTTTCCTAGATAATTGACAAGCTTTAGTTCCAGTTTTATGGGCATCTTGCCTTCATTCGGCGTTTACATGAACATTTTCTGCATTTAAATTTACGACAGATTTCTCGTCCTTCAGCCGTACGTGCGTCGATACTTAAGCATGTAGTATTCGCATGTTTTTTTTTCTCTTTAAGTTGGCAGTGATGCTCAAAGATTTTTATAAAATGTTCACCATGCACTAACTATTCGCCCCTGAGGATGTCTGCAAAATATCTCGTCAAAGTAACTTTTTTTTTTAGAAAACACATTTTAATTTTTACGCGTATACCAGCTCCGTCTCGCTGGTTGACGCTCTACATGCAACAACCAGCAGGGGCACCCGTGACGTCAAATATTGTATCCGCGAGCAGACGACGCGCCATCCTCCGCGGTGTTGTGCCTACCAGCGATAACGATTGTCTGTGTTTTTGCAGACACCGTCTGGTTTAGGCAATTTATGGCATGTGATGGAGGGTGGGGAGAATCGGTGATGTGCTGTGGGGTGCAATAACACCCCCAAGAAATGCAGCACAGTGGCATTTCGTTGGTTTCAGACCGAGAGGTCCCTGCGCCGGAAGGGAGTCCGAACAGTCCGACAAGAACGCTGGATCAATATCGATCGCGCGGCGGCGCTAGAAAACAGTTAGTACCGTGCTAGCAAACAAAATCTTCCATAACATTTTGCTTCTGAAACGGCATCTGGGTCAACACATCGGCGGATCGCGACTGCAGCTGCCACGGCCGTACTCCCATCAGAGTCGATGCCGGTGGATCGAATGCGAACGGCGAATCGTCTGAAATATCGTGCTAAAATGATTAATGGATTTGCTGGTCACTGCTTGACCCAGACATGTTTCATGAATCGTAGTCTATAATTTCCCACCGACGATTCCGACGGCTTTTTGACTGGTTCTGACGCTGGGCGAAACAGGCTAATGCTGCCCATGGGCTTGACGTTTATATAACATCTGACCTCACATCAAGGGGACGAACCATTACAGAACCAGGTTAGTTTCGGTTTCGGTTTTATAGTAATTATACGATTAAACGTTCTGTTAAAAGGTTTGCGGAAATTCATTTGCTGCTCTAGGCTCGGTACCTTGCGCTCTCTTTGCAAGTATGCTTCGTTAAAAACGTTTAAGTTGACGCCGGAGTCCCATTGTAAGGCAAAAGGACAGTAGAAACGCTCAAGAAAATGTGGCGTATTGGGTTTTTGAAAAAATATACAGACACGAAAACTTAAAAAAAAAAATAGCTGCTTGAATGAGTAGAGGAAACACCGATCGGCGTATTGTAATCTACTGTGCTCAAAAACAGCTCGGGGCACGGAGTGCGTGGCAAGATTCCGAGTATTTTATTATCGCTCAAGAGAAAATCGGCACCATGACAGAACAGCACACGACAAAACAGCACGCGACAAAACAGCACGGTCAAAACAGCACGCGTCAAAACAGCACAGCGTCAAAACGGCACAGCGACAGAAGAGCACGTGCCAAAACAGCACGGCGTCAAAACAGCACAGTGTCAAAACAGCACACCGACAAAACAGCACAGCGTCAAAAGGGCACAATGACAGAAGAGAACGGCGTCAAAACAGTACAGCGTCAAAACAGGACATTGACAATATAGCTAAGGTTTGGCCTTTTCGGTTTTTATTATTTTGAAATTCGGCGTACTTTTTAGTTTTTAATTCCAAACAGAACTTTTTGGTTTATTGCGATGTATATTTGTAGACTCATAAGCTTCTCTTTTCTTTTTGGTTTATTGACGAAAACCAGTATACTGAGAAAAATGCAATAGTTTTTAAAAGCGTTTCTTTAAAATATATAGTGAGTAAATCATGTACTGGTTTTCTTATTTGTTGCAATCTGTGGCAGCCGACGGGACCTGTTCTGCAAGACGCACTGGGGTCCTATTGTGATCTGCCAGTATCGTCGGGTGCTCATATTTGTACACAGGACGAACATGATCTTCACTACCACTTCGGTTGGAGAGGAAAATATCAAAATCCAGAAATTCACGAGCATTGTACTCGGTGCGTTTTTCCCCATTTACACGACTGCGAGAGGTGATAACTTCGCGCCGACCACACAAACGACAATAAAACAATCGTATTTATGCCCTTATCTAGTAGACGGAAGCAAGAGTTGTTAAACAAATGTGCGGCATTTACGGACGCCCTTGATCTTTATTCAGTTCATGATTAAACTCTCTTCTTTGAACAAACAATTCGGCACACAAATCCCTATCAGGTGCAAAAACCCAGATTTCGTCCGGAAGACACCTGCGCCCCTGGAGTTTTTGTTGAAAGTTGAACTGATCTCGAAGACAATATGAAAACTGCGAAATGAAGTGGTGATACGATCAGTAAAGAGTGACCCCCCCCCCCCCCTCCCTCCAAACGCCCTCCAAAATACTGACCTTTTTCAGTAAAAAACGAATTCGGAATGAATTCGGGATACGTTTACCGGTTTTCTTTGGTTTAAGTCTAAAACGATGAACCCAAAATATAGCGTATGAAGTTAAAAAATGCATGTGTCAAAGTAGGCACTGTAAAGGAATTGAGGGTCTAGGCAAATTCGTCGAAAGCCAACTCGTTGAAGGGTCAATTCGTAATAGGGCAATTCGTCGAAGGGCAACTTGTGGAAGAGTCCAACTGGTCACCGCTTTTTCAAAACCAAAATATATGATTTTTGTCCTCAAATGGTAAAGCAAATACTGCCCTATATATTGTAATCCGTAGAATCGCCGCACGCTAATTGACCTTCAGTGCGTTCTTTCTTGTCGAAGAGAACAACTTGTCACCATGAGAGCCACATTAGATGCTATATTGAAGTTAGGTTGCGGAGTTTGGTAAGCACTGAAATAGGCAATATTTTTGTTTTATAACCTAGCGACAATAAATGAATGGGTCAAGGAGGTTCGAAATTATTTGCGCAGAGAGAGGTGAAGAGCGCGCTCGAAGTTGCTGCATGCGTGCTGTTTTGACGCCGTGCTGTTTTGGCATGTGCTCTTCTGTCGCTGTGCTGTTTTGACGCTGTGCTGTTTTGTCGCGTGCTATTTTGACGCGTGCTGTTTTGTCGCCGTGCTGTTTTGACGCTGTGCTGTTTTGACGCGTGCTGTTCTGACCGTGCTGTTTTGTCGCGTGCTGTTTTGTCGTGTGCTGTTTTGTCGCGTTCCCGAGAAAATCATATTGTCCCATAAGCCTATAAGAACGCCGGGAAACAAACCCCTCAGAAAGAAACGTGAACGTAAAAAAAAGTCCCCGTCCTCTATTTGTTCAGCTGTCAATGACGACATCTGTTTTTCGCGCTATCTCTGGGAAAAAAAGAAAAGTCAAATTATCTTTTAGGGCGTGCGTTTCGCCACTTGGTGAACAAAATAAAACTAAATTGAAGAGGTATTCAAGAGATTTTGCCAGGGCTCGCACCTAAGGAAAGAATTCGACGAAAACTCTTTTTATTACCTTTGGGATTGAGTAGAGGCCTGCCGATTCGTCACGGAAAAACTAGTGGCCCACCGTCTTTCTTGGGAACGCAAACTGAAAAATGGGAAGGAGCGAAAGTATTCAGGCGAGCTGATTAGAAAACACCATAATCTGAACCTTGAGTCAAGGAGAAATAAAATAATCAGCAAGACGACACAAACTCTTGAGCGTAGCTGAGCTCATTCCCAGGAAGAGCAGCAATTTATTGCCGTCCACAAAAACAGGAAAGATGGAAAACAAAACGACATGCCACCGTAAAGTTGGCGGAACTGAGCGCAAATGATTTACCTCCACCCAGACACCACACCACAAGCTGACACCCTGCGACCAAGCTACCAGACGTGATAATCCCTGTCAAGGCTATGGGAACCGAGCGAAGACCACTCTCCCTCTACAACAATAGCAACAAAATCTTACGACAGAAAGATCTTTCTTTCGCGTTCGTTCAAATCTATAGACGGCTGGCTCACACAACTTCCGCGGTCCCCTTTACTCAAGGTTTCATTTAAGATTCTTTTTTTGAAGGAATCGTAATCTTTGCACAAGGTTAAAGTTTTTGTTTTTTTCTGGCAAGCACACATTGCATTCAGCAATATGTTTGGCTAGTTCTGATCATATAGAACCATTTTTCACACTTTTTTGTGTTCCAATATGCTGTCATTTACACTCCAACCCGTCTGGCCCGCATAGCAGAGCCCACAAACAAACGGAATTCTGTATGCAACTTATTTTACGCAACAAATCAGAACATCCCTTTGTTGTTGTTTTTTTTCACTATGCTTTGTTCTCGCTTAGACGCGAACGGTGTGGATACCTAACCGGAAATTCGTCTTAGAAACGACATATGTTTTGAACTTCTAAGCCAAAGCTTTAAGAATATCCGAAAACTGAAAGCACGGAATTGCAACATTTCTTTTTGGAGTCCACCAGAACCTTTAAATTGCAACTTTCCCATGACCGTAGAACCAGCCTTGAACCTCATCTCCGGTGCTACTTCGATAGTATAATCTCGAACCTTACTTGCGTAGTATTCATTTGGGGCGAGAATCGAAATGACGTCAACAAATCTGCGAACAAACGAACTTTCTACCTCCTAAGATTTAAAACAAATGTCACTTGCCTGTCTAACCCATTGAGATAACATTCAGACAACAGCATAGCCGATACACACAGCTCCCTGCTGAATAAAAAGCTTTCTGTTAACACTTTACCAATCCTAAAGCGTAAAGTCTGTAAAGGTTTAGCTGAGTCTGAGTTAACTGCCACATTAAAAAAAGATTAGGGGTTCTGCGCTCTTCCCTTGACGTTAAGTTTCTGGAATTGCACCATAAGAAGGGCCTCCAGTTTCCCATAGCGGTCAATGAAAACAGTTCGTGGAAGAAGGTGCTTGCTGTGTTCATACATACCTCTTTAGGGTACGTCCATATTGAAGGTGGTTTTTCCCTTCGCAATTCAAAAAAGAGAGAAAAACCATGGATTACCGGTAGACTTCTACGGCTGATAAAGAGGCGCTAGCGTGTGTATGCACGGTATAAAAAGCAAAGCTCAGTTCGAAATTAAAAAAAAACTAAAAGAACTTACGTCATTGTATAAAATGAAGGTGAAGGAAGCCAAAGAAAATTATCTTCAACGGCTGGAGGACGGGATGAAAGCAAGCAACAAACAGTTCTGAAAGTACATGAGGCGCTGTAGTAATGATTAGATTGGGATAGGAGACGTGATGGTCAATAACGAAACAATTACCGATGACTGGCAAAAAGCCGAAGCCTTCAATGAATATTTTCAATCAGTTTTTTTGCCTCCTAAGAACATCGACTACGATAGATGCCAGGGCACGTTCAGTGTAATGCAACCAGTTGAACTTGCTATATACATTTCCAGCGGCAGTCTCGAACGAAGCGACCGGGCAAAAACTGCTGAGTCACTGAGCTGTGGACGCATGCGCAGCGTCCAATATACTGCACTGCAGATCAACAGCGCATGCTTGGAAGGCGTTCCACAGCCCAGCAGACAAAGATGGCAGCGCGCAGGAGGCGATTTCTGCAAAGGTCTATAGGAGGTGTGTTGGAACTTCTAAAACATATGGATAAAGCTAAGGCAGTAGGCCCAGATGGGATCTCTTTGAGAATTTCAAAACGTTGCGCAGATGCGATCGCTCTATACCTTTTTTTAATATATAACAAATCGTTGAATGATGGTTCATTGCCAGACGACTGGAAAGTTGCACACGTGGTGCCTGTGCACAAAAAAGTGCCCAAAAAGAAATTACGAATTACAGACCGCTTTCACTAACATCTAGATGTTGTAAATTACTGGAGCATGTATTATATTGTCACATCATCAATCATTTAAACTGTCATAATTTGTTCTTTGACTCGCAACATGGGTTCCGAAAGGCGTATTCATGTACTACACAACTGACTGAGCTTTATCATGATTTGATGACGGGGTTTGACGGAGGCGGACAGATTGATTGTGTTTTCTTAGATTATAAAAACGCGTTCGATACGGTGTTGCACGAACTATTATTATACAAATTAGAGCGCTCGAATTTATACATGACTATTCTAAATTGGATAAAAGCATATTTGTCATCACGTCTTTAGCGTGTTGAGTTAAATGGTAAGATTTCAAATACTGTTATGGTAACATCTGGTGTACCGCAAGCGTCTGTTTTGGGTCTATTGTTGTTTCAAATATTTATTAATGATAGTAATGACGGTGTAAATTCACAGGTACGATTGTTTGCAGATGATTGTGTTGTTTATACATGCATAACATACGAGAGGTGTTCCACACGGTTGCAGGGTGATCTGAATCGAATAGAGCAATGGTGTAAAAAGTGGAAGATGGAGTTAAACGTAAAAAACTGTGCCCATGTTAGTTTTACCAGCAAAATCAAAACAAAAGGCGAAACATCTTACAAACTTAATAATGAAACCGTAACAAAAAAGGAAACAGTTAAATATCTTGGTGTTACTCTGTCAGCTGACTGCACCTGGAACGCACACATTAACGACGTTGTTACGAGGGCCGGCAGAGAACTTGGATTTTTAAAACGAAAGTTTAGGAAATCAACTAAAGCTATCAAAGAGCTCGCCTATCTGTCTTATGTGCGCCCAGTGCTAGAGTACGCCTGCACCGTTTGGGATCCTTCTCAGCAAAACCAGATTGTTGCTTTAGAAAGAATTCACAGTTGTGCCGCTCGTTTCGTTTTGGTGCGGTTACTGCGGTACAGCCGTTTTGAGAGTGCAACCGACATGATGAAAGAACGAGGATTGCCTACATTGGCATTAAGTCGAAGAAATTTCAGCTGGAAGTTTTTATACAACATCTATTACAATATAACTGGCATGAATAGCTTATTTTACTTATTACCACCAAATTATATCTCAAAAAGAAAAGACCACATTCATAAGATTAGAAAATACCGCACCAGGACGGAATTGGACGAAAATTCTTCTTTTGTTAAAACAATTAAAGAGTGGAATGCCGTGCTCAGTGTGATTGTGTGTGAAGCGAATTCAGAAATGTTTTTTTTTTCAAGTTTATTCGCCCCCTGCGATAATTCCTGATGACGCCGCAGGACAATGATGAATAAAGAATAAAGGAGTTGCTTGATAGCCTATATCTTTCCTTCGCAAGAAGGCCTGTGCTTTGATGTCCCATATAAAATATTTATATTACTCCTTTGATAGTAACCTGTTGCTCAGTAGGGGGAAAGACATTTTCGAATTAATTTTAGTTTCTTTTCAAGCTCAAACGGGGATTTCAGTCGACGTTCTGTTACTACTCTTAAACTGCTATTTGAGGTTCACCGTAGTACAGTTTAAGGGAGAGCCTTCATTCAGCGGAGAGGTCTGTGTATTGACTCCGCAGTGGTTCCGATGTTGACTGAATTTGACCTCGATGCGTTAGACAGGCAACTGTCATTTTTTGCAGACTCCTTGAGGGTAGGAAGCTTGATTGTTCGAAGATTTCTTGGCGACATATTTAGTTGTGCCCAAAGTGACTACTGCGCAAGTTAAGATTAGAGATTATATAATCGAAGTAGCACCAGAGTTAATCTTCACCGCTGGTTATACAGTCATGACTAAGTTGCAATTTCTAAATCTACAGTTGTTAAACGGTAAAGGTTTCTGTTGGTCGTATGGAAAAGGGAAACCAAATATGGTCTTATATAGACACAGTGCCCATTCAGAACTCTTAAATGATGGTGTCGTAAAGTTCCTTAAAGGCGACGCTGAAAACAATTTTTGTATTCGTTGTGTCTGCACTGTATAGTTTGGATTTTTTCTTCATTGATTTTTTGTAGACAAATTGTAGAAACACCTAAAGGGTGCGAGGGGCTCCGAAGATAAATGTTAGTGTAATTCCATACTTTCACAGGTTTCGCATATTTTTAAAGCTTTGACTGAAAAGTTCGATGTAAATGTCGTTATGAAAAAGGCGCTGAAAGTAGATGTTGTTTTAACAATCTGGGGGGGGGGGGGGGCGACACGCGTGTAGAAAAATTAATTTTGTGGCGAAAAAAAATTATAAGAGCAATATTATCGGCGCAAGACGCGATTTAGTCGGTAGTCACCTCCTTTCCACTTGTTTTCCCTCTCGGCATTCCGGGCGCGTGGAGGAAATGTGGATCAGCTTCGCCTGCACGTTGAGGTGGAAAGAGCGAATGACCATTCCATGACGTCATGGAGTTTTGCGCAGAATTTCAAATATATCTCTCATCGACAATATTGCTCTAATTTTTTTTGTTGCGTAGATTTTTTTTTTTGAGACGCGTGTTTTAATTAATTCGTTTAAACAAAAAAACTTTTTTTAAGGGCCCTTTAAGGCGGATTTTCGGTTAGGCAGTCTCACACCCTTCGCGTTTAAGCAAAAACAAAGCCGTGTGAAAAAACAACAACAAAAAACATGGGGATTCTCCAATCGGTTGCGTCGGGGAAGATGTGCAAAAAATTCAGTTTGATTGTGGTCTCTGTTTTGTTGGCCAGGCAGGTCGGTGAATAAATGACCGCCGCTTAGAATACAAGAGGTGTGTGAAAAATATTTGTCCCAATATGTGGATGAGCCTGAAATATTGTCGAATTTTCTGCGTGCTCGCCATTATGGAAAGATACTTCAATCTTGTCCAAAGAAAGGGATTCTTTCAAAGGATCTTGAAGGAAACCATGAGTATAAGGGAACACGGAAATTGGGGTTTGAGCCAGCCGGCTACACTTTTGAACGAACGCGTGAGAAAGTGCCATCTGTTCAGATTCTGTTGTTGTCGAGGAGTGGGTATTCCGGGGGGAGGGGGGGAGGTTGTCTCTTGCTTGGTTCACATAGCCAATCAATCAAACAATCAATCGGTCGCTACTTCTTTGACGGAATTATCATGTCAGGCAACTTGGTGGCGGGTGTCTGCTGGTGGTTCAGTTCCGCCATCTTTGCGACTACATGTATTTGTGTCTTCATCTTTCATGTCTGCATGGACAGTCATAAATTGCTGATCCTTTGCGAATAAGCTCAGTTGCGTTTGACATTTTGTGTCGTCTTGTCAGTATTTTTTTCTTTCTTTTTTTCTAGGATTTAGATTGATATTAGAAATAGGATTTTGTGTTAACTAATAAAATTCCCCATCGTTTATTGTAAAATTTCGGGCAGGGGCGTTGTGTGACGTTTGTGGAAACAGCCAGTCTCAAGCTTTTTTTTTTTTCTGTCTCAGAATTTTTGTTTATTTGCCGCCGCGAAATTAGATCCTAATGTCAGAAAGCCGACTCTTCACAACAGAAGACATCAACAAGCAAGCCAAAAATACAGGATTTCGATTTTTTCAAAAAACAAACATCTTCCCTGAGTCGCAGGAGGAAACAATTGCTTCTCTACAGAATTCGTTCTTTCGAATCTTTAGCTTTTATAAAACTATTTTTAAAGCTGCTCAGCGGAGAATCACATCAGCTGCAAATATCCACTCCGTACGACACGACCGGCCCGCCGCCACGTGGCCGTTACCGAAGGTAAGCTATGGGTACCCCAGCGAAACGAAACAATGCCGCGAATTGGTGCGCATTTAAGTCGGTGAGTGCGGTTGCGCTGGCATGGCTGCATGAGCTGCTCCGTCGTTAAGTGCGCCATTATATATGCGTCGTCTTTTGAGGGGTCGATGTTTCATAGTTTTTCAACCCGCCGTTGTTTTGTGGGGCAGCGACAAGGATAGACCTGCTCGGTTCGACGCACAATATTTGGGCTCCCGATCAAATCTGCTACTGTATCGGCACGGCAGTCACGCACTAGTATACAGTACCGTTGCGCGCGCTGTGTTCTTATCTGCGCCAATACTACATATTCGAGCGCCAATGGGAAGGACGGAATCTCATCCCACACTTGCGGCTATGCAGTGCACATTTTGTTGGAAAGATGTCCTCCAGACACGTTTCGTCCCCATCGTGCGATGATATTTCCGGACCAGTATCGTATGTGTTAAGTACTCAAGTTTGCAAGTTGGGATAAATGGTTCTAAATTAAACTTAAGTTCAAAAATGCTTAAATATTAATTTAATAAATAATATTTAATTTAATTTACCGCTGAATTCGAATCGAATAATTTGTTTGCTACTAGGTGTCTTTCGAAAGCACGGTGAATTAATTCTTCAATCCGCCCAATCCCTGAATGAAAACACTGTAGGTGAAAAATTCGTTCTAGGTATGTTTATTTCGCAAAGTGCAGTTAAAGTTAACACTTGTTTTGTTGATACAAACCACGTCATACTAGAACAAAGGAAGCTTGATATGCATGGTTATTGAGGAAGCTTTATTTGCTGCAGTACTTCAACGAGGCAAAATGGGAATCACTGCGCAGTTTTTATGGAAACGCTGCGGAAAAAGCCAATTCCTTCCATATCGTTTTCTATCAGATCCATGCACACGGTGCCAGTGTTTCCATTGCTTTTGAGGCCAGCTTTAGACCAAATATCAACGGTACGTGAGTGAACGAAAAAGGAAAAGCAACAACACCAACAACAACAACAAATTTACGTCGTAGAAGTGTGGCTTTTGAACTCGAGCTTATTTTTTGCCAGTTGTTCAACGACAGCGACGTTTTCTTTATCTCGAAGTGAGCAAGGAGGTGGTACTAGCCCCAAGAAGTTTGCGTGGCGCCCCCTTACGGCGGACAGGGGTGACGTCATGCCGAGGACAGTATGCTTCAGACCCGCCCCGCTCGCCTTGAGGAGGCTGTGACGACGTTAGCTGTCGGCTCTCTTGTTTCTATTTATTTTTCTATTGATGTTTTTTTGTGAGAAATGATAATTTTTTATGTTTTTTTTTAGACGTGGTTTATAGAGTCAGGCGAAATTTCAATCAACATTTCAGGCATGGTTGACAAGGCAGGCAGCATATGAATCGCAGCAGGTACATGAAAAGAATGAAATTTTGCCACACTTGAAGGAGCATCGCGTTAGATTTACATCTCACACAATCAATGCTACGGGTGATCTGAATTAATTGACAAGGATGTATACTATTTCTTTTTTTTTTAATTTGTATCGCTGCTTCTAATCAAAAATACCGAAGCAGAAAAGCTGCAGGCTGCTCGAGCAACATGTTAAATATAGTGTGGGCCATGGAGAGAGAATCACAAGTGAGACAGCCCAAATAGAGGGACAAAGTAAACAATGAAGGAACACAGGCATATACCAGTTGTTTGTTTATATCTGTTTATGTCGCTCGGATTTGACCTTTGATTGATTCCGATAGTATTTGAATGGTGGTATTTGTGCACTTGTTTATAATATCCCTCAAGTCATGTGCTTAAAACGTAAGTGAAGGTGTCTGGCTTCTTTTTAGTCTCTTATCGACAATTTACGTTTTACAGGCTTTAAAATTGAGATTTTAACTAAATCAAATTTTCTTGAATATAAAATATCACATGTTTTTTTCACGAAAATTGCCATCTTTCACAGTTTTCACATTTTCTGCGACTCGTGCAGCATCCTGCACCAAACAGCCGCTCAAATGCTTGCTGTTGCTCCTGTCTTCTTCTGTTGTCATTGTCTGGCTGTGGGGAGTTTGGAGGCTGAGGAAGGTTTTTGCGACCAAGCATTCTCTCCTTTACCTGGAAATGACAACTCAAACTAAAGGGTGCATTTTTTTTAATTACACAAGGCTGGACAAAAAAAGATATTACAAATTACGGCACTATTTTTCGGTGCATATTTTGGGCAGTTCAATACATCTCATACTGGTAACTGGGAGCAAGTCGGCCGTTTTTCCTGCTATGAACCTAACACATTTCTAGCAATTGTGCATGTTTAAAACAAAAAAAAACAAAAAGAAAAGAACATGCCTGTATACGTGTACGAACTATACCATTAATTAACGCAGATGTTATATTTATGTGAAATAACCGCATTCCACGAGCACTTAAAAAGCCTTAGGACCCAGGGCCTTTCTATCATCTGCGGGCATGCAAAGTGGCACGCGCAGAGTTCGGGTCGCGAGCTAATTTGCCGACCGCCAAGGGCTTTTGATATAAATGTAATTTGAGCTGCCAGAAAAGCAAGGTGTAATATTCTCCCAACTCATAAAAATGCAAGGAAGAGAGTTCCAGTGTCTGAAACACTTACGCCGCCGCTTCATTGGCCCCTCGCACAATCGCGTGGACGGACGGTGAGGCTGATCGGCGGAATTGCCTCCGTTGAAAGCGTTCGGTACTTTTAATCTTATTATAAAGGTAAAAGTGACAAACACGCTTAGAAAAGGTACGGAAGGACCTTGGTATCGGTCTTACCCTGTGTCTTGTACACCGGGTAAACGAAGTCTAGTTGACGGTGCATTTATCATCCTTAGTTTGATTGTTCATGTTTTTTTTAACCACGATGTCATTGGGGGGGGGGGGGGGGGTAAGCTAATACCGGCTTCTTTTCGGGAGTGGGATTGCGGCTTTGAACAGTAAGGCAGCATGATCGCGAACCAGGAAACGGGGGCAGGGAAACGAACCGGATGCGAGATCGCGAAGCGGAGTCCTTCCCCTGACGTCACGGCACACCTCAGCCAATCAAAGCGCGGCAACAGCAGCGACGCTTGTATTCGCTCCCGGGGCTAATAATCTCATAAAAGAAGCGGCCAGCTGGTAGACGAAAGGGATACCCGATGCAAGATCAACCTTACATGTACAACTCGGTCCCTGTGCCTATTCCCTTACTTGCAACCCAATAGGACCGGCTGATACAAAACGGGTTATTAAGCCTCTTGCGACGGTGTAGGACCTGCTCCGTAGCAGCGCGTCCGGTCCTACGCCATCGCAAGAGGCTTAAAACCCGGTCTTGACTCAGTCGGTCCTCGGTTGCATGTGTGGAAACGGGCCTTTACTTCGTCTGTGTGCGTGTGCGCGCACGCAATTTTTGTTTTCTTTCGCATTTTGATTAGTTTGCATAAGATACAACACAGTTGTCGAAAGTAGTGAAAGTTAAAAACGAAGCTCACCTCTCCTATCAGCACAAATTGCAACCCATTTACCTCGTGTTCAGCCTGCTATATTTTTTTTTTTTGCTTAATTACATTTTACAGCAAAGCTGCATATTACTCACAGGTCTGATTTCCGGAATGTTTTGGTGTCGTCATCCTCACGAAAAAAAGCCTCCAGCGATTGAAGCGAAGAGTGCATACCACGCACACAACATACAGCACAGCATTCGTTTCAATAAAACGCCAACACAAAGCAAGCATCCGAACTACATAATTGATGATAAGGCGATTGCGAAGAAAGGACTCGAACCGCTCCGTACCGCTCACATCCATTTATCTCGGAACGACAGATTCCCCCGGTGCGCTGGCCCACAAGCCCGTGCTCTTGCCGGCTCTCATCTTCTTCTAATATTCAAAGCAGTGATAGAGTGCAGGCGAGATGGTAATGAATCGACATCTTGTCGTTCCCCATCTCAGGGTCAACAAGATGTAATATTAAACATCCTCCCCACCGGCGGCGACGAAGGAGATGATCCTGCCTCGAGCAGATAAAGGCGCTGAACAGGACGGCGTAGTTCCGAGCCGCTGGAGAGTCGTACTGCGCATGCTCGAGCCACGCAATCTCTGTAGAGGAATATCTTCGTCGCCAGATCAAGTCTCCATAGCAGAGGAGGTGTGTTGTCTCCTGCGATCACCACGTCGCCCACCTGTAGTCAAGACAGTGTTGCTGTGGTGCCGGACTTTGCCCTCCTTGTACCCTAACATATTTTGGCAGTACTTGGCAACCAGCTCAAGCACCTTGAACGCTATCGCCTCTCACACTTTCGAAGGCGTGTTGATAGGGGTGTGCGAATAGTGATTTTTGAAACCGAATCGAATACGAATCGAATAATTGTGTTACCGAATCGAATACGAATACGAATCGAATAATTTTCGAATAGTTTCCGAATAGTAAGTAGACAGCTACTAAAGAAGAGCAAAGATATTATAAAATTATTTTAATGTTCCAAAATGTTTCTTAAAATTATTGTAAAAACGCGACTAGACGATAATGACTAGAGTTCAACGATATATAATTAAATAGAGACAAAAGCTACTAAACTATTAGAATGCTAAACATAATATCACGGTTCACACGGATACTGAACATAAAATCAGAGTTCGCTTGAGCCTGGTACATCTTGAAGCAACGTACTTAGTAGGAACTCTACATTCACTTTTTATTCCTTGTATTAGCAGAGGTCCTTGAATCAAGGATCAAAAAGGGTGGCAAGGGCGTGATGCGCCTGTGTGCTTACGTCCAGGAACTTTGTTTTCACTGATTTGAGAAGATTCTAGGAAAACGCATTGTCTTGTTCCACTTGCGCCCTCAAAAAGCAACATCTTCACACACTGAACAAGTGGAACAACCATGGAAAGTTTTGGGAAAGACTCGACACAAGCAGCTGTTGTGGCTCCTTCAATTGGTTGCATGGGAGCGGCCTAAAAACTTCCACATTCTACTGCGCATTCTCTTCGAACATCTTCCCTCTTCTACCACTTCTACCTCGCTCATACAGAGCGGCAGTACCATTGCAAGTTCTGAAACGTCTCTACGACACGCTTTCCGAAAGCGTGCACGAGTAGTCTTGTGCGAAAGCGGTCCCTAAAGACTGAACCGCATGTAAGCGATTTAGCGAGTGACGAGAGTCAGCAGCGAGCGACGGAGATTTCTCACTGTCGCTCGTCGCGTCGCTCGGTGTTTCCTAGAAAACGTCCTCATCGCCTTGGTCGCTTGCTCACGCTACTTTCATGCGGCTTGCCTCATCGCGCGACTGACCGAGCGACAGCGAAGCGGATCGACGTCGCCTGTCTCGTCTCTTGGCGAATCGCTTTCATGCGGGTTATACTTAACACAGTGGTCCCTAATGGAGGCAACAGCAACGTACGTATAGAGAGAAACTGCTGCTGCCGATCATGATAATCATTGTCTAGGAGAAGAGGGTACGTATTGCCATCTTGCTGATAAGGCGATTGCGAAGAAAGGACTCGAACCGCTCCGTACCGCTTACATCCATTTATCTCGGAACGACAGATTCCCCCGGTGCGCTGGCCCACAAGCCCGTGCTCTTGCCGGCTCTCATCTTCTTCTAATATTCAAAGCAGTGATAGAGTGCAGGCGAGATGGTAATGAATCGACATCTTGTCGTTCCCCATCTCAGGGTCAACAAGATGTAATATTAAACATCCTCCCCCCCTTCGGCGACGAAGGAGATGATCCTGCCTCGAGCAGATAAAGGCGCTGAACAGGACGGCGTAGTTCCGAGCCGCTGGAGAGTCGTACTGCGCATGCTCGAGCCACGCAATCTCTGTAGAGGCGTCATCCTGGGAGGCAAAGGCACGACCCTAAAATCTGCTCCTCCTCTCCCAGCCTTAACTGCACGTTCCAATTCAGGCAACTGAAGCTTGCAAACCTTCAGTGATTTCTCTAAAAATGGCGTCGGCTGTTCTGACTTGTCCATTAGCATTTTTTGTAAGACGGGAGTGGAACAGTCATCCGGTGCAAATGCCTCGTCTTCATTTGCATCGCTCTGTCTTTCGTTTTCCGCTCCTCCCTGCATTCCGTCGTCTGCTTCTCCTTGCCCTCTGTCGTCTGCTTCTTTCCGGTCGGCACCGTCTGCTTCTATTTCGTCACAGTGGGATTCACGTTCAAATCGCTTGTGGTTTCCCTTTGGCTCTACGGAAACCTTAAGTGGAACGAAGACAGCTGGAGTAAGATTGATGGTGGGTTAGATGCTAACAGCAACCTTCTGCTTCTTCTTTCGCTTCCTATGCCACTTTTTCTTGGAGAGGTAAGACTTTACGAAAGAACTCAATTCCGTCACTGACCGAGCTGTCGTGTCCAAGTCACGCTGAAGCCGACTTTCCGGGAGACTTTTGCTGGGGAACTTCACGACTGCTTCTGAATCGCTGCAACTCGAATCGTTTTGTGTCGTCTGCAAGTTTGAAGTTCGCAGACGAGGTTTCGCCGGGGTGGCTGGTTGTTACGTGGCTTCGGCAGCGGCTTCGGCAGTGATGCTCGTACCTGCCGCTTGATATTCGATAATGTCTAGCGCTGTTTTAGTTTCTTCTGCACTGAGCGACTGGTACCGAGGTTTCTTCTTCTTTTTCATTGGGGCAGCAGGTCGGGCTCCTCTAAATGCCGCTTCACTCCGCCGTTCTTCACGACGCAGTTTGGAGACGAGCTGATGTTTTCGGAGTCGTGCTCCTCCCAAACAACGCTGATCACGTCGTTGTTCCTAAAACGCGGAGACATTCTACCGGAGGCAGCCAAGCACCGTCGAGATAGAGTCTGTATTTTCCGACCTGAAGACGCGTGCGTTTGACCAACTTCATCAGCTGCTTCACTCTGCTGACTTCAGATTGATTCAGGACCACCCACGCCATTGCCGACGAGTCAAGATTCGATTTTCGCAAGTCTCACTTGACGCGAGTTACAGCCGTAGGGGTCCGCCATGTTGTTTTGAAGCAGCGCTGGGTGAGTTGCTGGGTCCGACGAGGGAAGATCGGAAATGCCGATAGCGCCCAGTTGCCCCATCTCAGATGGATCAGGAAGCATTTCGGTGTGCGATGCATCACACCTGGTTGTTAAAACGGCGGTGGTGTTACTTCGGCCACCCTTTGGGCACCTGTAGCTCCCTTGTACCATCCATCCAAAGATGGTATGTACTGCTGTCAGATGTTCACTTAGACGGCGAATTGGTCCAGTTGCTATCTTCCAGTAGAAGTCGGAGTAGATAAGTACACTGACCTCTGTGTCTTCCTGTCAACTAGGGGGAGCAACGTCAGCCACAATCAGCCCTTCAGAATGTAGCTGATTTAAGATATTGTTGCCGAGAGGCGGTCTCGTTACAAGTAGTTCGGGCCCTTCAAGCGCCTCCATGGTAACCTTGCTTGTGCTGTATGGCTCTGTAGCGTCAGTTCGACACGGCGGCAGCGAGGTTTTGGGGCGTTTAGTGCTTCCGAATATATAGATGGTGAGCTCTTCGCTACAGAGAACTGGGCACCGAGGACTCTCCGAGGACTCTCGCTTCATAAATGTCCGCTGGCTTCCAGTGTCCAGAAGAATTCTTACGAGTGCGCTGTCGGTGGTGCCTGTAGCACAGGCCTTCGCGGTTTGAAGAACAACCGATGACACTCCCTTGCTGGTAGTGGGAGCAGTGGTCACGTTGTTTGGAAGGCCTCGGTTCTCGTCTGAACGTGATTCACTGTGTGGGAAGCCGAGGAGGTAGACGGCGCGCGGGGACAGATGCTGTGGCCGGCAGACCGGCGCTCGAGACGTGGGCACGTTCAGTTCGAGACGAAGCGCGAGCGAGAACGGCCGGCAACGCAGCAACGACCGGACGACTGGGGATCCACGGGTTACACGGCCAGGACACGGTCAAGAAGTGAAAGGAACAGTAAAACGTTTTCACACATCTCTTACGTGTGACGTCTTGGGAGGTCGGACCAGGCAGGAGCCGATAGTGCAGCAGTTTAGTTTAATAGAGGGACCCACAACTGACACCGGTGAAGCCCGGTCTTGACTCGTTTTGAGGGAAGTGCCATATGTCGCAGAGGATGGTGATATGGCATCCGGTGCAGGCACCGCATACCAACCGTGTCGACGTACGATAATCACGGACTGCGTGGTTGACCTTGCCGCATCTGAAACAACACCTTGCAGCTCTCAGTCGATTTCGTTTCGTGTCGGGAGATATGTTGGTATTGCCCTTTTCAAAAGTCAGAGTCCTCTTGTGGCAGTCCAAAAAGCTCCAATATCGCCGCTCTAATGGCGGTGATAGGAGATCATGCGCGGCTAAATCAAGCACCCTCGATTTCGTGCATCGAAGGTGACGTGAAACGACCAACATCTTTTCCTTTTTCTGCTCTATGCTTTCGAAGACGTTCGATTTTTCTGGTGTGGAGAAACAGTGTAGTTCCGCCATTAGAGCGTCGGGTCTGGCTCTGCACAAGGTGGGTAGACTGACTTTCGGAAAGGGTCTGCCGGTACAAAGTGGGCTTGACCCGGGCTCCGGTGCGACCGATGCAGTCAAGAGGGCAAGAGCAGACAGAAGATTGTGCTGGGCGATTGAAGGGCGTGTTCCCCTTAGGTCCACTTGTGGTGGGTCAGGTGAAGACCACTGAAGTCCTCCTTGACTCTGCTCGCGGCTCTCCATTTGGATCCGAAGAAACCTCAAGATAGTTGCAACCTCGGCTGTACCTGGGACGCCGGTAGCGGTCTGCATATCACCTGCGTCGGTCGGTGACTCATTTTCCTCTATGTTCTTTCTGAAGAGAACAGCAAGGTCGTTGGGGAGCGATTTCATGAGGACGCGCTTGAGAACAATCGCGTATTGAGTAGGTGGAAGGCCCACCTTTTCAAGGCAGCTTATGCGGAACCATATTCAATCATGCAAATGTCGCACCTGCGCGATGTTAACAGGTGAGAACGCCAGTAATTGATCGATATGTTGGTCTACAAGACCGCTGCTCCGTCCAAATCGTTCAAGAAGAGTCTTCATGGCGAGGTCGTACCCTTCGTCCAAGAGCCTCACCCACTCGATTGCTTATTTTGTCGTTCGAATTAAATACGTTCGCCGATACTTGAATTATTTAGCGTGAGCTACACTGGCCGAGGTTGAGCAGTTTCGCGTGGCTCCTGGAGAGCCGTGCTGCGCTTGCGCGAGGAGCAGTGACGTCACATGGCGCACAAAAAAATGGGTTGTGTGTATGTTTATACCGCCTAGAACTTGGTCTGCATTCAAGGCCGAAGAGTCTCCCAGCTGTAGATGAGCAATTTAGCCAGTGCAGTGCAACCGCAAACCTGAGGTTTTTAACGTGCATCACGCAGTAGGGATAACACGAACGCGTGCCGGTACAAAACGTATCCAGATAGAAACGGGCGGGGGCGGTGGGGAATCAAACCCAGGAGGTTCCCAGCGCAAGCTTTCGCTCCACGCTCCGAGCTGAGACGCGTTAGCCCTCTCGGCCACTTCCTCCCCTCACACTTCGCACAGCTGGCGCGCCTGAGCCGCCGCCGCCGCGCGCTCTGCCGCCGCCACCCGTGCCTCGCCGGTCTGCGCATTCCAGAGGAGTGACGTCATAGCCGCGGCAAACGCACTGGCGCCGGCGCGTGCCCAGCTGTACGCCTCCGTTGCGCAGTAGCCAAGTCTGCCGCTGCACCGGAGTATATATATAGCGGGGCGTTTGCCAGTGTGGTATAGCCATGGAGAAGGAGAGCGAAATTGCTGCTCAGCGGCGCAAAAGAGCGGAGAAGCTTAACTCATCGGATTCCGAAGTAGTTGCCTGGAAATTAGCGGTTGAGCGTAGGAAGAACGAACAGAAGAAGGCTAAACATGCTGCGGAGACACCGGAGCAAAGGGAGGAACGGCTGGCAAAGCGGCGTAGCCAGGAGGCTGAGTGAGGTGCTCGACCACTCACGCTACGTATATCCTGGCATAGCCGAGCTATTTTGATGCGTGGGAGGTTGACGTTGTCGTAACTCGTCGCTTTGAGGTGGTCCCAAAAGCCCTTCCAGTCCCGCAGGTTCCCCGAAAGGAGGGTACACATCTGTAACTTCGGGAGGGCGACGGTACGTGGTGTTTGGCGAGCGGTTGTGTTTGCCAGACCTCCTGCTCAGGCAGAAACGTGATCACGGTCACCGAGGGCTGTAGCTCTGTCCGATACTTGGGATTGATTGCTGGCGAGGCGAGCACAACGAACTCGGGTGACGGTGTGACGGTCCATGGATGTCGGTTATCGTGTCGCTGCAGGAGTGGTCCTTCAAAACTTCCCGGGTTTCGGCACCAATGTGAGAAGAAAGGACTCAAACCACCCCGTACTGCTCGCATCCATTTATCTCGGAACGACAGATTTCTCCCGGTGCGCTGGCCTACGAGCTCGTGCTCTTGCCGGCTCTCGTGCTCTTGCCGGCTCCTGATAACAATGCGAAGCACGTAGCATTCACTGCATACGTTTCCCGGTAGAGATTACTGTTGGTCAAGCTGCCGCGGCGATGGCAGGCTGCGACGTGGGGAGCGACGTCACTAGCCTTACATATATAAAAAGTTTTGGTACAGTGATTTCACTTCTTTTTCATGAATCATTTGGTATAGACCCTTTTGCTCTTTACAAACCTGAACTGCCTCCTGCGTCCCAAGCGACTTCCCGTCGCTCCGTCTTTGCAATCCTGTCGACGACGCTTATGTCACCAGTGCTAGAAAGCATAGATGCAACACCTACATCAAAGTTTGAGATTTAACAAGGGCCCTCGGCTGGACAATTAAACGTCTTGGAGGAGGCAAGTTGTTTTACAACAATATTCGAAAGTTTTTAACAGATCTCGCGCTACTTTCTTTCTTTGGCGTTCACCTGGAGAATTTGTGGTCAAACATTTCATCGACATTTGAAGCAGCGGTGTTAAGGTGGGATTTGTTCATTCTTGTTATGAACCGATACTTATCTTGGATATCAAAGACTGGAGCACCGCCTGGTGGCTTTTGCCACGAAGAGGGTCTAGAGTGCACTGGGCAATCGTTGCAGGTAATACAACGGCTTCGCTGCCCAACCTTCACAGCGTGAATAGGAGCCCCGACTTTTTTTTATTAGAAATAAAATAAGTGCACATTGACAACAGGAACCTGCAGATAAACAATAGCGAAAAATTGTATTTCTAAGATTAGTTTTGTGGGAAAAGTTTTCCTTGTTTCTAGAAAGGTGTGATTGTGGGGAAAATACATAGCAAAATTCTTGTGACTTAAATCCCAATTTAAACACTTTTGATTTTGATTTTCTACCATATACTTAGTGGATTCGTGGTAGAATAATTTAAAGGAATCATTGCCTCGCGCGATTTAGTTTAAAAGAAAGAAAGTGTAGTGGCTACACCAACAAGATGACGGGAAAGATTCTTGCCGGAAGGCAGCCTATATTGCGATTTATTGAAGACGTTAAATTTATTTCCTGTGATTTACAAGAAGCAGAGCAGAGCCAGATCAACTTTTGCAGGTCTGCCCTAGCCTTCATGTAATGTCACCCTTACCGTGCCGCCTTTAAAAATTAAAAATCCGTCTCCGAGCGCTTTCGCCGTCACATCTGTGCACGCAAAAAGACGCCGCAGGTTGCTGAACGCGTTTCACGGTCGAACGCCAGCTGTTCCGCTAGTGCCGCCAGCGCGTTGATGAAAGCGCCCATTAAGCGCCGTTCACACACTTGCAACCGAGTAGGACCGAGAGATACAAGACCGGTTTAAAAGTCTCTCGAGACGGCGTAGGATCGGATGCGCTGCTGCGGAGCAGGTTCTATGCCGTCGCAAGCGGCTTAGGAACCGGTCTTGTCTCCCTCGGTTCTACTCAGGGGCAAGTGTGTGATCTGCGCTTTACAGTCACCGCAGGGAGCGTATAGTTTCGTCTGAGTACGTGTTATCAACGCCATCATTTCTTATTCGTGCCACAAAACGGAAATAGGAATCCCTTCGCACCCGTAATTGCAAGTTTTGATTTGTAGAAACCGCCTATTCACTGTTGTTAATTTCTGCCATTATTTCGGTAATCCCAACTGTAGTTCCTGGCTCTTTACTGACAAAATCAGTAAAATGACAGGCCGGCTGGGGAAAGTGTTGAGATTGCAAAAACTTGTTGCAGAAATCACTACGCAGAGTGTCGTTGAAATGTGAAACAGTTTGCATCGTATTTTACTGCGTACACGTTTGTTTGAGCAGAAACGGCTATGGAAATTCAAGGGATAGCTTCTGGAATTTTCACGAAGTTTTCTATTACATGTAAAACAAATTCACAGAATTTTCTCATCTAGCTATCTACTCGATGCGGACGGGCCTGCAGCGACCAACCAATTACTTTTGTTGCAGCATCACTGCATTCCAAGTGTTTCTGTTTCACTATAATGTATGAGCATAATATGTATATGAATGGAATACGACCCTCGGTAACTGTATTTGCGATTCAGACCATAGCCTTCTATATACTGACGAAGCCTCCTAGATCGCCACGAGAAGTGGCCGCCGAAATGGAAGAGGTGCAGCGGCAGACAACGGATGAGAGGAGAGCCACGTGACTGGCGCCCCGCTGCTCCGAGACGCCGAAACACACATCTCCCGTGCAAACAAGTGTGTTTCCGGTCCTCGCCGCTGCTAAAGTTGTGCGCTGACGTCCAGGTTCCTCGAGAAGTGGCTCTTTGATGCTCTGTGCTACCAGATCCTCGCGCTCCAAATCTGCGACCTGGCACTCTATGGCTCCGTCGTCGAAATGCTAGGCTTTGTGAGTATAGAGCAGGCTATGTTCAGACACTAACATATCATATTACGTTCGTTGGGCGCATTACCCCCTGTAAAGCATAATTGAAGTACGTAATTAACAGATGCGTGTCGTCTGCTTCGTTGGTTACAGCGCGCAGACGGACATGTAAAACACGGATCCGGTTCCCTCAGAAATGCCATTGCATTTAAAACACAGCATAACCAGTAGCTGAATCTTTTCTAGAGGACTCAGCGCGTAAAGGGCTATCTACATAGGCCTTCACGCGCCACGGTCCGTGTCGCTCCCGAGCTTTAAGGCCGAACCCCAAAGGGCGCGTACTCGACGTATTGACGCGCGTTTCATTCGGGCGTATTTAAAGTATCGACGTATTGGAGTCTTCAAGACAAGTTCTTCCTGTGCGCCTGGAGGTCGGCGTAGATAAGCACGTTCGCGGTGATCGATAGCTGCCGGGACACGTATACTGCCCTCTTTTGGCTTTCGAAATACTGCCCTCTTTTGGAAGCTGTGGAATCCCTGCACAATGGCGGACTAAAGGCGCAACGTCACGGCACACTTTATGCGTTTGGTTGGAGCAGAAGAAAAAAGAAACCCACAGAACAAGGCGATGAGCGCAGTGACGTTGCACTTTCGACGTTGTTTGATTGGGTGGTCGGATATTAGCGTTGGCCGCGCTCCAACATTCGCTATCATATGGAATGACTTGCACGTTTCACGACGTCAGTTGTTCCGCCATTGTGCAGTGGTTCTGACCTTCTAATAATCGCCACGTGAATTTCGAAAGGGGTCTATATCGGCACTTCGGCGTACATCTCGGCGTTGACGCAACCGGAAGGGCCTAGCGCGATACCGGCAAATCAGCTCGTGAACAGACAGCCGGAAATCGCTTTAGAATCGGGTGGCCTACACACTTCGTTTCCCCTCAAGTCAAAACGCGTCCGGAGCTACGAACTGATGGGTCCAATCAAACAACATCAAAAGAGCACCATCATGGTGTTCGTCGTATTTCTGTACGTGTTCTATAATCGATGAACCAATCATAAACAATAAAAGGCCTGGTAACTTGCGCTTTTTGCTTTGCTTGATTTGTCTCCATGCCCTAGATAATAGCTTCCTTTAAGTAGCGACGTTCTTCGAAGCACCGACTGCGTGACGGTGCACGTTTTAGGGAGCGAATGGCGGCGCACAGCAGAGGTTTGAACTCAATACCGTCATTATGTTCCAGCAGAATGTGCTTTGTCATTTGTATTGGTTGCCATTACATGTAAGATGAGTATCAAGGGACTTGAGTTTTGTCCTAGTAGCTCGTCGCGTCGGCTGCGTCTGGACTTAAGCTGAAACCAAGTATAGCTTTGCGGCTCGATCACTGGTTTGACTCAGCCGACGGTAGCGCACTTCCTCGGTTCGACGGTTTTGTCGGCGTACTGCTCGAAATAGATATATATCTTTCGAACGAACGGTGAGTGGACAACGTGGAATAAAGAACCATGTGGCATTCTCGAAAGACAAAGAAAGACAAAAAAAACAACGTATAAAAAGAAGAATTTTGAGAGCAAACAGAATGGAATCGTCTCACTTCTTTCACCGGGACGTGTTCGTAACTCGGTGGTGCAGATGTACATTTCTGTAACCATTCGCGTGTCCAGCTCGCCGCTCGCTCTCTCACGGCGGAAACGTGAAGCGCTCTATAGACCTTTTCTGTTTCCTGTCGTTCTCAGTCACGTGGGTTCTGTATCTGGTATGCGGGGCGAAAAAATAATAAAACGTTTGAACCTGGAATATGCGAGAAAATATAGGCGAGGCCAATCAAGAATGTGTGACAATCACGCATTTTTTGTAAACACCTTCCAGCTGCGGGGAGAGATCAAAAAGATGTTTTACCGCATACCAGAAGTGACGATATTCAAGATGGTTGCGCGCTTGTGGAAAAGGTGTATAGTCCGTTGCAACCCAAGAAGGTAGGGCGAGGGTGAGACTAGCCGGGGAGAAGGAAGCAGACGGAACGCTAAAGAGAGAAGGAGGTTTCCCCCTCTCTGCTCCAGCGTTCCGCCTGCTTCCTCCTTTTCGGCCTGTCTTACGCTCGCTCTACCATCATGAGTTGCAACGGACTATAGTGAGGGTCCCCCGGGTTTTCTGCTCAGCGGGCACGGCAGCACTCCTCGCGATCATGGCATCGTAAACAGCCATTTCTGAATTGATACAACAACCTTCGCTGTATACCAATATAGTGTTGCAGCCCGTATGGCGTTAGACCTTATTTACTCTAACACCGGCTTTCCAGCACCAACGAAACGCAGTGAAAATATAGACCTTTTCACCCTCCTCCGCATGGGCGCTGCCACCTTGGAATCACGTGACGCGGCAGCCATTAGGTTGCTTCAACATGATGCTCCGCTCTCCCCTCCGCGCCTTGGCGGATGCGTTGTATTCGTGTTTTTCGTCGCGTTTCACCGCGCTTTCTTGCATTACTTCGGAAACTGTAGTCCGGTACGTCTACTCGACGACTAAGACAGTCACGAGGGTTCAAAGGTCCTTATGAGAACTGTGGTGTTTTTAACAATAGTGGCGGAACATTCCCTGTAAGAAGCGCGTATACTTATATTGCGCATTTAGGATCGGAAGGTGTCAAGAATAGTCACCGCAAGGATACAATTTGTATTTCCAGGAAGTATCGTCCTTTGAATTCACAATTTATCGCAAACAGTTTATGTTGATTATGAGAGGAGACTCGTGGAGGAGATCGACAACGAGCGTTTAAGTTGTATTTTATCTGAGGCTAGGAATAATGGTACGTCAACACCAGGCGATTTGTTTGATTATAATATTACACCTACGTGTGTACGAGGTTCTAAATATATATATATTTTTTTTGCGACGTAAATATTTGGTTGGTCGGTTTACTTATGAAGTTTAAGAAATTGTTTACCACGGGCTCGGTCCCATTTCGACAGTCATTTAAGTGATTTATTGATTATATTTAAATAACCAGTGCCATCCACTTAATTCATTTTAACACAAAGGTTGGGACTTCCCGGGTAACAAACTGCCAAAGACACTTTAAAATAGCGTACAATAGCGTACTGCCAAAGACACTTTAGAATAGCGTACAAAAAAAAAATAACGTCGTTTCTATTTGCAAATTCAAAACGCGGTTGGGGTTGGGCGCATGCGCAATAAGAACGACGCTTTTTTTTTTTTGCGTACGTGTTTTAATGTTTGCCAGTATCTAAAATCCGCAATATTTGACGCCGAAAAAGAAAAAAAAAGAGCCATCTGTATAAAAATTATTTGAGTCCATGGGATTGTCGATGGCGAATGGAGGTTTACTCTGGCGGCGCCGACATTTACAAAGCGAATCTGTTCAAACAAATAAATATTTGTTCACGCAGGTCCGTGAAGTGGTGCCTAGCGCTAGAATTCAGCCAAACTTTCCGAGGCATTTCTCCTCCTGCGCCCATTAATTTTATTTGGTCAATTTTACGGAAGACAAATGCGAGATTTAATTTGACGGGCCTGTCACTTGTATCACATTTTGAGTAAGCAAATGTTTATATAAAGATAATTTATTTCCTAGGGCCAATATCGCGAAAGGCTGCTTAGGAATAATTTAGCAGAGTTGATAATTTAGGAAATTGCCTAGTCGGCCTGTTAAAGCATGCTCGAGTACTGAATTAAAAAAAAAAGAGGCCGTGACGGTACTATTTTTTTATTTCAATTATCTGCGTCATTACACGATACGTTTTCAGTCTGCGTTTTCAGTTCACTAAAGGTTGGGTGGCCACGAAAACCAAACAGTGAGTAGTAAACTCGCAAGTTCATCTGTTCTGGCCGATTCACCACATTGCTAATCAAGCTGTCGATATGCTTCTTTACATTCACTTGTTAGTCTTTTCATTGGTTCGTTTTTCTGGAAGCTGGTGTCAAAGGGTACGACCGTAGACGATGGTAATCTTCCCTGTACATCAGTCAGGCGTTTCGCAACCGACCATAATCAGATACTTCAAAGGATTTGGTAAAAAAAAGACCGCAATTTAGGCTAATATACACCTCGCAGTCCTGAAAATGGCACAATATTACTGTGTCATTGGTTGTGTGCCACAAGAAAAATAATCGTATCACAAAATTAAGCAAAAACAACGTAAAACAGCAACATAGCCGCGTTCACGTTGAAACCGAAACCAACTAAATTGAAGCAACCTGATGGATGGATGGATGGATTAATGGATGAATCCGGCTGAGCCCTTTGGATCAGGCGGTAACTTACGCCACCTAGCCATTTTGTCTTACCATTTAAGCTTCGAATATTGAAATGTGAAAACTATATTCACATCGCACTGAAACGAAAGTGAGACTATGAATCCCCCTTGCCATCAGTTAATAAGAAAATACCTAGTTTTCTCTCGCTTTCTGCCACCAATCACTAAATCTTTGCTTGGTAATCTCTACTGTCTTGAAATCCACTTTTCCTTCGCTGTCTCTAAAACCCAATGACTTTACTAAATCTATGTTGTCTTCGGTAGGCATAGGGTGAAGCCCTTTACAGTAGAGTATCAAGTTCTCAGCCGTCTCGCCCTCCTCTCCACAAGCAGCGCACACTGTATCTATTTATTGGTACTTCGCTCGGTATGTTCTGGTTCGCAAAACACCTGTCCTTGCCTCAAACAACAAGGAGCTTCCCCTAGAATTGTCATAAATGATTTCTCTGGCAATAACTGTTTTGTTTAATCTATAGCTTTCCAGAGCCGTCTTTGTCTGCATTCCCTCTAGCCACCGATCTTTTTCTGTGGCCTTAACTTTCTTCTTAACTGAGACCTGCTCTTCCGTAACCCCACTATAGCCTAAAAACTTCCCTTTTAATTTCCTAGTGCGTTGTCTCCACTTTGTGTCTATACTCCTCATGTATAAATAGCTGAAAACCTTTCGTGCCCATTGCTCCCCATCCATTTTCCTCAACCGACCCTCAAATTCTATCTTGCTCACAGCTTCTCTGCCCTCAAATGACGCCCATCCCATGTCTCCTTGTACTCCCTGGTTTTGCGTTTTGCAATGTGCCCCCAAAGCCAGCCTACTTACTCTGCGCTGTTTCATTTCTAGTCTTACATACACTTCGGATTTCATGCATAGCACTGCGTTTCCAAAAGTCAAGCCAGGCACCATGACCCCTTTCCAAATCTCTCTCACCACGTCATACCTGTTGTAATTCCAAAGTGCACTATTTTTATTACAGCTGCATTTCTGTTACCCTTACCTATTATATACTTTTCATGCTCACTGAGATATTCTGCACCATCACATATCCATACTCCTAGATACTTGTATTTACTAGCTCTCTCAACTGTAATATTCTGTATCTTCAGCCTCTCAACTTCATCATTGTTAAAAATCATGACTGCTGATTTTTCACTACTGAATTCTAAACCTAATTCCTCTCCTTCCCTACCACAGATGCTCATTAATTCCTGCAAATCTATTCTGTTGTTAGCCATTAGTACGATATCATCAGCATACATCAATCCCGGTAAGGATTTCTGAATTTTTTGGCCTAGCTTACTGTACGAAAGGTCGAATCCAAGCCCACTCTTCTCTAGTCTATCCTCCAATCCTCTCAGATACAACATAAACAGCAAAGGCGATAACGGGCACCCCTGCCTAAGGCCTCGTCCTATCTCTATTTTCCCCGTTGCCTTTCCTTCCCATGTTATAATCACCTTATTGTCTTTGTAAATGTTCCTAAATATTGCTGTTAGTCCTTCATCTAGGTTTAAGCTCTCCACTATGTCCCACAGATTCCTTTGGTTCACATAGTCATAGGCACCCTTGATACCCAGAAATGCCAGCCAGAGCTATATGTTTTCTTTTTGATCTATTTCTATACACTGTGTTAGAGAAAATATATTGTCGTCCAACATTCTTTGTTTCCGAAACCCGTTCTGTAACTCGCCCAGTATGCCCTCGCAATCTACCCATTCCTCCAGTCTGTTCTTTATAATCTGCATTACCAACCTGTAAATACTAAATAACTGTTGTCACCAGGGGTGTGCGAATATTCGCCATTTTCGAATAACGAATCGAATATTACCCTATTCGATTCGTTAATCGAATCGAATAATAATTTTCAAAAGTTTCGAATATTTTTCGAATAATTTCCGGATAGTGGTTACGGTGTCGCGCCGCGAGATTCCCTTCACAGGCGTCCCACAACGCGCCGGCACGCCTGCCATAGGTGCCCGCAAGATGGCAATACGTACCCTCTCTCCTAGACAATGACTAACATCATCGGCAGCTACAGTTTTTCTGTATACGTACGTTGCTGTTGCCTCCATTAGGAGCCACTGTATTAAGTATAACCCGCATGTAAGCGATTTGCCGAGAGATGAGACAGGTGACGTCGACCCGCTTCGCTGTCGCTCGGTCAGTCGCGCGATGAAGCAAGCCGCATGAAAGTGGCGTGAGCAAGCGACCAAGGTGATGAGGACGTTCCCTAGAAATCCAAACACCGAGCGACGCGATGAGCGACGCGATGAGCGACAGTGAGAAATCTCCGTCGCTCGCAGCTGACTCTCATCGCTGTCGATTGTCTCGTCGCTCGCTAAATCGCTTACATGCGGTTCAGCCTTTAGGGACCGCTTTCGAACGAGACTGCTCGTGCACGCTTTTGGAAAGTGTGTGGTGGAGACGTTTCAGAACTGGTTGCAACGGTACTGCCGCTCTGTATAAGCGAAGTAGAAATGGTAGAATCGGGAAGTTGTTCGAAGAAAAAGTGCAGTGGAGTGTGGAAGTTTTTCGGCCACTCCCAAGCAACCAATTAAAGAAGCCACAACAGCTGCTTGTGTCGAGTCTTTCCCAACACTTTCCATGGTTGTTCCAATCTTTGAGTGCATGAAGATGTTGCTTTTTGATGGTCGCAAGTGCAACAAAACAACCCGTTTTCCCAGAATCTTCTCAGATCAGTGAAAACAAGTTTGCTGGACGTAAGCACACAGGCACATCACGCCCTTGCCCTCTGTCTTGATTCTCGATTCATGGACATCTGCTACAACAAGGAATAAAGAGAGAACGTAGAGTTCCTACTAAGTACAATGCTTCAGGATGTACCTGGCTCAAGCGAACTGTGATTTTATGTTCAGCATCCGCGTGAACCGTGATATTATGTTTGGTATTCTAATAGTTTAGTAGCTTTTGCCTGTATTTAATTATATATCGTTGAACTCCAGTCATTATCGTCTAGTCTCGTTTTTACAATAATTTTCAGAAACATTTTGGAACAATAAAAATAATTCTATAATCTCTTTGATCTTCATTAGGAGATGTCTACTTACTAATTCGGAAACTATTCGAAAATTATTCGATTCGTATTCGTATTCGATTCGGAGCCACAATTATTCGATTCGTATTCGATTCGGTTTCAAAAATCACTATTCGCACACCCCTAGTTGTCACGGTTATGGGGCGATAATTCCTAATATTAGACTTATCTCCCTTTCCCTTATATATCATACTCATCCTACTAAGCCTCCATTCATCTGGAAAATTTCCTTTTGTTATCATAGTGCTCACTACCTCCCTTAGTTTTGCCTTAGATTTAGGACCCAAATTCTTCACCAGCTTGATTGGGATACCATCTGTGCCTGTCGACGGTGCCACTAGGGACTCGTCATTCTGCCTTTTCCCATTCTCTTTGTCCGAAATCCGCGATGTCACAAGCTGGACTGCTACTTCCTTCGGTTCTCCTATCTTCCACAAATACCCGTTCCCGAAATTTCTCCTCCATCACTGCTCCCGCATCATCTCCCTCTAATTGATCTCCCTGATGCGAGAGTATGAACCTCTGTCTAGCTTGCGCCGTTTCACCGAGTGAGTTCAAGTGCTCCCAAAACTCTTGGCTGCGTTTCTATCTTTCTTGCTTACATTACTCATCCATTCTTCACCCTGTTTTTGAATTTTCGCATCGATCAAACTGGATGCCTCTCGGCGACATGTTATAAAAGTGTCCCATCTTCTTTTTACTTCCGTTTCTGACTCCCCTCTACGCTTGGAATGCCTGTGTTCTCTAGAGGCTTCCTGACGTTTTTGTATCGCTTGCTTCACTTCTTTGTCCCACCAGCTTTTTGGTCTATGTCCTTGCTTCCCCTTTCGTTTACTCTGAACTTTGTCTAGTTCTAGAACAAAAAGCCTAGTTAGGCTCTCATAGGTCCAATCTGTATACCGTTGCCCTGAAACTGCTTCCTCTATTTTTTTAGCAACTATTTCCAACTCTTTGTCGCTGCAGAAAGTGTGCTTTGAATTATGCTGTCTAGTTTCAGCATTTACTTCTCTGGCAAAATTCAGCTTAATACGTTTGTGATCACTACCAAGACTTTTGGAACCTTCTTCATTCCATTTTCATTACTTGTAACATACCATATATTTTGTGTGACATGAGTACGTAATCTATAGTTGAATGTAGATTGCCAGTTTTCCACGTTATGTCCCCGTCACACTTCTGACTGGTATTACATCAACCTAAGTCATGCTTTTCCACCAGTTCTATAATATGCTTCCATTTGAGTCCGTATACCCATCCAGACCCTGGATATGGGCATTCATGTCTCCCATAATAATTATTTCGGAGCCTCCGCCTAGCTCCCTAATGTCTCTTGATATGCGAATCATTCATTTTTCTGTTTCTCTCTTTAGCGCCTGTCCCTATCCATAAGTAAACAACTCCGTGGCACCGAGTGCGACAGCGCCCTCTATCCGCCGGTGAGGCAACTACTAAAATGAAAAGGTCTATACGTGTATGTGGACAGGCGTTCCTTCGAACAGGAAAGGTTGAAATGATCAAAGCTACGGCGTGTAAACATGAGAGCAAATATGTTCTGGAAACTTTCGTAAATGAAAAACAGCGGAATGCGCTTTTTGCTTTTTCTTGGATATTGGTCCAAAACAATGTGCTGCAAAATCGGAATCTTTTTTTTAAGACGTCGCGATTTTAATTGCGTCGTAGGCTTTATACAAAGTTATTAACTTTTTACGTGTGTTTGTTATACCATCTAAAGTGTCTTAATTCACTTTGAGCTATATTTACTTTGAAGTAGCTGAATTATAAAAATGCCATACTTAGCACCTGTTATAATAATTTGAGAACCTTTAGCTGACGTAACTGGTCGCACGTTTGAAATTGGATCATAAGCAACGGATTACGTTAGAGCTTGAAAAACTAGGCATTCAGATACCTTTAATATTATCAGTACAAATTGCGCTACTGTAAGAGCTATAATTCTAAAATACGCCACTTAACCATACTAGTATTTACGGGAAGGTATCATGTTAACGTAGCAGCTTGGGCGAGTTGGTTGCTAATATTAACACACACTACAGCGCACACTGCAAGCGTACACTCACACCGTACACTCACTCCTTACACACGAAAAAGGAAGGAAAAATTCATACGAACCGCGCTGACTGACAACTTGTTTTTATATACTTTGTCTTCTTCTACGTCTGGAACTACCGAATTTCCCGAATCACGCGCATCAATCTCCTAGAAGCCTAGATTTTTTTGATTTTTTTGTCAGGTTCAAAAATGGTGTACTGATACAGTTTTCATAATTACTGACGATGTGTTCGGCTTCAATAATTTCTCTCGTTAATTGATCACTGTGTCTACCTAAACTTGTACAAGATGGCAGGTGAACCACGCACCCACAATCCCGGCAGTGTATGTCCAGGTGGCCAGAGGTAGCTGTGGTGCTATTGCTTTTGTGTTCACGGAGCCTATCATTAAGGCATCGTCCAGTCTGCCCTATGTACACTTTCCCGCGCGAAAGGGGAAATGAATACACCACTTGCTCTGCGCACTCGACGAAGCTGTTCTGATGTTTCTTGGTACAGCTTACTGTTCGGTGGGAATATGGTGAGTTGAATTCGTTTGCACAGGTTGGCAAGCTCATTAGGAGCAGAGAAGACGACGTCGAAGTTGAACGTATTAGCGATTTTTCGATGCCATGCGAGAAACTGTGTATGTAGGGAAAAGCGACTGGTCTCGTGGTTCTATCTCTGGCTCTTGGTGTGACAGATGTTCCTTTATTTTTCGTTTTCAGGATGCTCTCCGCAATCGATGTTAATAAAGAGATTGGATGTCCGGCAGAAGTTAATCTTGAAATTTGCACATCACAGCTTACTAAAATGAAGGTATCAGTTTGTTTCATTTTAAGCATATAAAAAGTTGACATCGTTATCAAGATAGCCACATAAACACTGGATGTAAAGTACAGTTCCTTAGCATGTCCGTCTCGGATATTCTTTGGGGGAATTGGTAAGAACAACGTTTCCCAATTTATACGCTCTGTAAAAATATTATAAACTCAATAACCGTGGCAATATTTTGTTAAATAGAGCGTGATTTCGTTTTTAAATTAATTATCATCAAAATGGTCATACACCCATTAAAAGGCCCGCAGTAGCTTGTGAAAAAAATCACTCAGAAAAATGTATTAAAGTACCGTCGATCTTTTAAACAAAACCAATATTATTTGTTCTCCCTTAGATGAATGAAAATTCTTCTCAGCTCCTTATAAAACTCTCCCCTGTAATTAAAAAAAATTAAGTGTCGAAATAAAACACTCATTATTCGCAAAAAAATATATTTCCTCGAGCAATTGTTTTTGGCTCAAGAATTACGTTGTCAAAAAAAAAAAAAAAACATGAGTTAGGAGAGAAACAAAAATTATACCTTTATCCTAATGAAAACGGTGGAAACTATCCGCCATTTTGAAAAGAACGGGTGGCGCCACCTATAGCCAGTTGGAGTCGCGAACAGTCACCTCACTGATAAGCTGAGAACCGCATGGAGTATCTTCAGCTGGCCCGCCTCCAGCGCGAGCCGTCTACCTTCGACAGTGCTTCCAACGCCACCATGAAAGCCCTCTCCATGGCGGCGCAGCGCACGCAGCGGCCAAACCAACGCGTCTTGTGCGCGCGTAGGCCGTGCGGCTTCAGGAAATTGCGTATTTCGTGACGTCGCGCTGATTCCTTGTGCCTTCCGGGCGCGCATAAGAAAGTTGAATGATTTCAACTTTTTCTAAAGGCGTACGAAAACGCCCTGTGACATAGTAGGGCGCTTCTCTCCCGGCCAATCGGTGGAGGACACTAGTTCCGGCTCCGCGTTTCCTCACCGCCTGGCGTAGATGTTCTCCGTTCGCTCGATGGGGTACATTCCTAACCAACGCGCATGGTTGTGACTCAGAAAGCGCCCCGGAAAAAGCAAAACCGTCACGAAGTACGCAATTTCCGGGAAGCGCGCGGTCTACGCGCGCACAAAAACGCGTTGGAGTGGATCGCGCTTAAGAGGTGCGGAAGTGCGGGCCTTTCCGCACAGCCCGCTCAGGCAAACTCCGGAGAGGCTGCACGGCCAAGCTCAGTGCGGCACGGTCACTTCACGAGAGCGCGCGCTCGGCCGTCGGCCACTACCTTGGATTTTATTTTTTTTTATTTAGAGGTGTCGCAAGTTGCATGTCTACAGCAGTTATTAATGACATTAATCAAAGATGTTGTTTACGATGATTGCAGAGTCTCTACACCACTGGCATCGGAATATAAAAAAACTCAGAGCCCCGAAGTCTTAGTAATTTGTCATGTATAATAGCATCGACCGTCTCCTGGTTTTGTTTTCATTAAATCTTGCGGCTATCGGCGGATGTGCCGAGTTGCCTTGATATAGATGGGGTAAATGAGGAAGTAGGGAACGGCTCGGACGAGTTGTGTTTTTCGCTGCCGGATAACCTCTCAGGCTTCGAGAGAGAAATTGTATAGCCATCACCTCCCCGACATCCTCCCAAGCTTGGCTCACCAAAAATCCGGAAAACGCTATTTTACCCTTTGCTACTTAAAAAAAAAAAGAAAATAATAAAAACTTTCAGCCCTTCCACTCTGGTGAAGAAGGTAGGCCAACGAAGCTGTACTATGGTGGGAATGAAGTAATGGCCGGCCGCAAGTCGGCAAGCCAGAGTGGAAAGGCTGGAGATGTTGCCGCTGTCGCTTATAGATGGCGGTAGCTGTCCAGAGTTTAGTGTCATCATTTGTTTGCTGACGGACGCGGTACTGGGGAAACTAGCCCTTAACAGCTCCGCTGTAAAAAAATAAAAGAAGCGTTTTAGAATGATTAGCTAGAACTATGCTCAAAACAAAAACTCGTACTAGAAAGTGACGCGGCGTGTGCACGCGGGAAATGAATCCCTTGCAAGCGCGGCGCGAAATGGGCGCGCGGTTCGCCCTTTGGCACCCGCAAGGGTCGTGAACCATGAGAGAGAAAGAGAGAAATCCGGAGGACACTAGAGGTTTGAAGTCACGTAAGAAGGCAAGGAGTGCACTATTTCGCTATCTACGTCATTAGGAACTTTTAGCAAACCGTTACCGCGTTCCGCGTACCACACTACCGGAGCCTTGAAAGCATGATTTTAAGCGCGAGTCCAGACTGACACCGTGACCGCGGGGCGCGCGCTCAAAAGCACGCTTCAAAGGCTCCGGTAATGCGGTACGCTGAACACGGTAACGGTTTGCTAAAACTCGCAATCGAATCGGGAGAGAGCTTCGAATCTATCATTTTTTTTTTCTTAAATGACAAACTTTCAATCGTATGCAATATTTAAAAACAACATATAAAAGCGTTTTAAATGGCCCTCTGGTAAAGCCTAGTAAACACATTAACATTTTACAATATAAATTTTGTCGTTTGCCAGTCTCGCACACTGTACGAGGCATTAATCCAGAGTGTCTCTTAAGACTATTAAAAATTCAGTCAAGCGATAATTTCATCGGTTGTTCCGTGTGCTCTTAAAAAAAAAAAAAAAAAAAAAAAGATATGAAAGTTCAAGTTCGTCTAATTCCACACTTACGGATGAACACTATGAGAACGCCAAGCATGAAACAATTAACATAATTATAAGTCCCCCAAAACAAAGTGTATAGCTCGCATGCTATAAAACACAAGATGGCCTAGAGTGCACTCGACAATTAGGCGCCGTGTAAGCTTTTAGATTACACGCCTCCGGGACTTGTGACGCACATCTTACTAATGACACTGCACTTGGCTCGCTATACGTATATAGGGCTCACGGGCTCAGCGCACGGACGCCCGCCAACACACTTAGCCATTATTGGGGCTCAGAAATGAGTGAATTAGCTCTAACTAGAACAATGCATTATTAGCTCGCTGCGCTTCGAGCTTGGCTTTGATGATTGCAACGCGACCTCGGTAATCTTGCTTAATGCGTTTTGGGGGCGTGTAGCGTGTTCAGAGGGGGCGTCCGGCAGGCGACGTTATTCGTGGTCAGAGCAGAATGTTAAACGGCATTGTAAGAAAAAAAATAAAAAAATACGGGTTCAGATCTGCACATAACTGTCCTACGTAATGAAACCTGCGGGAAGAATGGCCTGTCGCATATATGTACCGATTATTTATGAACTGTGAGGCTTTAGGTGTGTGTGTTTGTGTGTGTGTGTGCGGGAAGGGGACATTTTCGCAAAATTGCCTCATGAAGGTAGCCCGCCTTAAGAACCATAATTCCTGGTAATTATTACAGGACAATAAATTGTTGTTTTCTTACTTACCGTGTTTACAAAAAAAAAAGCAAGGACAGCTATCTAAGGGCGCAACGGCGTGGGCGTTCGTCGCGGCCATGGAAGGTGGTATGCTTCGACCAACATTATTAGATTAGCTCAGTTACGGAGCTGGTCATAGACGCTGTTTGCACGAGCAGTACCCCCCTCACTCACTACGACTTGCTTCCCGTCGCTCGACCTGCCGGACGCCTGCGATGGTAACTCCAGTGTATTCTATGGAATACGTACGTTTCGAAGCACAGCGTCTAGATGCCGTGCAAGGTCAGCTTTATAGAACACACAGTTACGAAACGAAAATCTAGATGGCGCTTCAAACGACGGGAGGCAGACTGAAGTGAGTGAAGGAGAGGGGGGGGGGGGGGGGTACCCCCTTCTACAACGTTCCGCAACTGAGGTAATCTAGTAACGTTTGCTGAGACCGATCTCGCAAAGCGTTCGGCGCATGACTGAAGCCGCCATAACTTTAGTTTACGGGAGGCAGGCGACAGTGTGGAAGACGTCTAGTGCTCCGCACGAGAAGAGCTCCAGCGAGGTTGTGGCATGTGCAAAAAGTCTAAAGTTCCCTCGATGTTAACATTAACTGAAGAGCGTGTTGGCAACATTGAATGTTCGCCGTCCCCTGTCCCGAGTTTGTTTTATTCTTTCTGCTGCCATTCCCTCGAGGCATTTCGGGAACGGTAAAGTACCTAAACTGGCTGCTGAAATCGGTATTTTGACTCGCGTGCCCCATTGAAGCGCTGGTCTGATAATTACGCGATCAATTCATTACGAATTCTCTATCCAGTCTTTCATATGAGACGATGCCTTCTTTTTAAACACATCTTTTTAATATCTATATACGAGTATATGGAATGTAGGAATGAATACGAATAATTCATAGCTTTCTTTGAATTATCAGAACTCATGGATTCACTAAATTCGACAGAAAATTGAAGGTACAAACCACTTGATGATAAAATAATAAAACAAATAACAAAAAAACAGCCTTACGCATTGCTGGTGGCTGATCTAAGAAACATTTATTTCTCCATGTGGTTCGAGCTTATATTTCTGGAAAACTTGTCGGGCACACATTTGTCACAGCCGCAAGAACGGCGAGTGTGTGCAATTCGAAATATAGTAGACTCCCGTTAAGGCGAACTCGCTTAAGCGGAAATCTCGGTTATGCCGAACAAAGTAAAAACATTTGGTTGGTTTCCCATAGACGCCATGCAAAAAAAAATCGTTTAACACGAACCGCTTTGCGCGCGCATTTTGGTTAACTCGAACTTTCATAGGTTCCCTTCGCGATGTCACTGCACCGACGACGACGCCGCGCATTGCGCCGGCCGAGGTGTACGTAGATGTACCGTAAAAACCCGCATATAATACGATTTTTTTTTTTTTCGAATGTTCAGCTTCAATGAGGCGCGATCTAACGCTGTTTGACGTAGTTTCGGTTTCGAAGCAATATGGCGCTCAAAACAGCTATCATCATCATTAAAATCGAAATTTCCGAGGCGCCACCCTTCGTACACTGTAGGGCTCGGCAATGGCGTTGGCGCAAAAACAGTCATTGGTCGCCTACAATAGAAAGGTTCTTTTGATTGCGGAAGACATCAGTAACAGTGCTGCCGGACGACAATTCGCCGTAAATGAGGAATGCAGCATCCGCGGATGGAGACGACAAAAGCAAGCTCTGTTCGCGTGCAACGGAACGAGAAGCTTTAGGAGCCCAAAGAATGGCGTGTTCGCCGACGTCGAGGCAAGTCTCGGCGACTTTGTAAAAGAGTAACGTGAACGGCACCTCGCCGTAACTTGGTAAAAGAGCAGCGTGAACGGCACCTTGCCGTAAACATCGAGCTGCTGCATGAGAACTTTGGCGAGCCGACATTGGGTTACTCGCTGTATGCGCCGCGCCGGGCTTTCACTGCGTCGGCGCACGCTCGTCGCTCGCTCTTTCAAGAAGTGCGGGATTTCAAATGCGCTCGACGGCACTGAAGACTACTGCCTTTGGGAGGAGGCGTCGGACAAGGAGTCTGATGGACGTGATGACAGTGATTAAGGTTCAATTATGACATGTGGCCCATGTATTCTCAGGAACATGGGTCACATGTCGTCTTTCATCGCTAGACACCGATTTGCACAGAGACGGAGGCAGTAAAAAATCACCGAATGGATCGGTTCCCCCCACAGTGGTGTGTGAAACATCTTTTTTTTCTTCTTTTGGCATGGTAAGCCAAATAAATGTCCCTTTTTAAGTATCTCTTCATTGTAGGCCTTTTCATTCTGTGTTTATTGGTCAACAGCAATTTAGACATGCCCAGCATGATAATTAGGGCACTTCTGTTAAGGCAAACATCTGATAAATCGAACAAATTTTCTGGGTTCCTTCGTGTTCGTCTTAAAGGGAGTCTAGTGTATATTCATGCGAAATGGATTGTTATCTAAGACGGAACGTTTTGAGCACATAGCGTCTTATTTTCGCAGAACAGCCAGTGAGATGGACACTTCAGACGACAAGAAGGCCAAAGAACGAAACATAAAGCAAATGTCGTAAGTAAAACGCACTAATCGTCTTGAATTTCTTAAGCCTTAGTAACTACGATGCGCGTGACCAAAAGAGACGCTGTGGTCGAAGTTCGCAACTGGCCAAACCATATACTTCCCCCACTTAAAACACCTGTTCAATCAACGGTTCAGGTCCAGACGAATCCCGCAAATCAAGGCGAGTCAAGTTCCGGTCGTGACGTCACGAACGGCAACGGCATGAGGGCGCCACCGAGACGTCTCGGCGTCAATTGACCCCGTAAGTGATGACGTCACAACATGGCGTCTGGGTCCAAACAAACCGTTGCTAGGGACGTTGCTATGAACTAATGCATGAAGACTCCACATGAGGCTAGATTTTTGCTTACAAGTAAGTAAACAATTTTTTGTAAGCAACCTAACTTCTTGTTATCTAATTATGAAGATGTTCTTGTCGTCTCAGTGTCGTATCGCAACGATGAAAGCCATTTCTGAAGTCTTACACTCCGCTTTGCTTTGGTAGCAGACGACACGATAGATTTGCTGGCCTCTGTTGCAGCGGGCGTCTTCATGGAATTGCGTCGGTAAACGAGCGACAAAAACAAGTGCATCACCATGGCCGTAGAGGCCTCCGCAATGTACTTTTTTTTTTTCTGTGAACCCAGCTTAGTTACGAGGGGTGAAAATACAGTAAAATCAAACCACGTCATGCAGATCAGTTACGACGACGACCTGAAGTGCATTACCGGCGTAGTGCAGGCCAGCATGAGAAACAAATCGTACGCCGTCGAGGTAAGTCGTTTGTTATTATTATTATTGTGGAGGTTATTAAAGAATTGCATGTCTATCGCAATTTCGCAGTATTTTGCTTTTTTTGTTCCCTTTGTATACATCAAATTCCGTGGATGGGCTCTTTTGGTGAAGATCTTCATCGAACCCGCGATGCGAGTACAATCTGTAATAAACTCACCTTATGTTTTTTATCCAGTTCTTTCGCGCTTTGGGGTCTTGCGGAAATCTGAAGAAACTGCAAAAATCTTTCTCCACGCGATGGTTACAACCAGGTATACGAAGTACCCTCGCATAGCGCGAGTCCGCAATCAAAATTTGGGATCTCAACCGTTCGCCTGAAGTGCTTTTCTCACGGGTGCAGTGCGATCTTTTAGCAGACGATTATCTCGATCGACGCCCGGACTTTCGATAAACCATATTTTTCATCGCACCCCACTATGAATTCTTATAAGTGTCTGAAACTCATTATATTTCAAACAAATGCGATGTCAGAATATCGTCTTTATTCACACGATTCAAACGACGGCCCCGGCTTGGCCGGCCGGCGTGTGGCAGACGGCATACTTCTTGCATTTGTCGTCTGCTGCAGGCATCTTGAGGACCGGAAGTTGCAGTCGTAAATATTTCAGAAACTAGCGGTTACCGGCACACTTCTGTCGAAACATATATGACATTCAAGCTTTCTATATCTGTGATTTTTAGAAGTTTAAATCCTACTCCTGATTTTTGAACGGTCGGGTTTTCGTAGTGAAACCGAGCCACATGTATTCGTCCATAACAACGACCCTAGCAACGGTTTGTTTGGACCCATGACGTCACACTTACGGAGTCAATAGGAAAATGTGCGGCTGTCGCGATGCGAGCCATTGCCGCCGTATGAATAGACTTCCAACTTCCACGCATAACGCGGGGGGAGTCGATGGCCGAGTGTGTGAATTCACACCGCAGCTCGGAGACACGTGGAGTCAAAACTCGTGCCGCAAAACCCACGGAGGCATCGTGGGTTCGTACTCCACACCTAGTCGTTTCGATCTGGACGACCTTCACCGCTGCGCGTGTTCGTGTAGTCACGACATATACTGCGTGACGCACGATAAAGATCCCAGGCTAGCAGTGGTATACTTCACTGGATAGACGTCTCATTTATAGCTGAGACACCAGCCACGTGCCACTAAGGCTGACTAAATTTACGCTGTTTAAACGTACGCACAACTCGCACAATAGACCCTTTTCGAAAGTGCTCGACATCTAGCCAGCTACTTCGTCACCAAGTGAATCAACCTTTAGATTTGGAATAAATGATCTTTTGTATTATACACTTTGAGTGCGCTGGGAAAACTCGTTTACTTCTTGGAACTTGCGAAAAAGGACATCATTGCCCCTGTGTTTTTATAAGTAGGCTGAAGCCCATTGTAGGTACATAGCACAATTTTGTGATTTGAGTTTCTAATTTGCCAAACGCTTTATCCACTTCGAGGATCTTCGATAGGAATAACGCAAACACTTCCCATTGCCCGTCCTCAAAGTCAACCCGCACTCAAATCCCCGATAATGAACCAATCATCCACCTAGAAATAAAGGCAGCTTTGCAGAGAAACAAAAATAACACCAAGCTGAAAAACCGCACCAAATTTGACGTTTGTGTTTCTACAGCGTAAAGCGCGAAACACATGTACGACAAAACCGTCCGCTCCGACGTGCGGACTGCCGGAATGACCTTGGGGACCGAGGGTTTTCGTAGCACCGGAGAGCGTTGAAAACCCTCACGTCCGACCGTCGTATGGCCTGATCGGACGTCGGATCGGACGGTTTCGTCGCACATGTGTTTCGCGCTTTACGGTCTGCCTTTGAGGTGCGGCGTCACCGACGCTGAAGATAATAAATGTAGTCGGTGCAGTACCACAGCTAGCCTGGGACCTTTAACGTTCATCCCAGAGTAGTGCTGCACGACACCACGCCGATAGAATATGCTCATCCAAAGCGAAACGGGCCGGGCCGGGTGTTGAGCCCAGGTTCCGTGTGTTCTTGGAGAGCGAGCTTTCGCTCAAGGTACTCCGAGCTACGGTGGGCTAACAGACTCGGCCACCGATTCTCCCCACACTTAGCTGGGTGTTTGATGAAGATAGCCAAACTACAGCCGCCGACAGCTTTGCCAACGCAGGTTGTGGCGAGGCTCAAGAGTCCTATTATCACACTGCAGCTAATGCGATTGCGCCAGTATCCGATAAAGACGCCGAACAATGAATGACCAAGAAATAAAGTAATCTAAATATAATGAGTCACACCCTGGAATTCTTAAGCAGACACCATGTGGTTTTAAATATATAATCGTTTTTATTTACACTAGAGAGGAGTGAAAAAGGCAGGAAAAAAAAAAGTTGCACGAAAACGTTTAAAACGACCCCCCAAAAAACGAAAGGAAAAAAAGTTAAATGTAGGAGGATTATAGCTCGTTCGGAAATGCGGGGAGAAAAACTAGAGGGCCGTAATTTTCAGAAAGTATCTCGTTTCTGTTTTGCATACTGCGCTTTTGATTTTGTTCGTATACCTCATAAACTCTTTAAACGCCTAGTCGTCGTTCGGTTCCGTGCAGTTTGACTGTCATCTGGCATCTTTGGTCCTAGAGGGCCCCCGAAACAAATGCCGGATGGATACCGCATTTAAGACAAAACAAATGACTACCGCACTTTAAAAAAAAAAAAAGAACGAAAAGTGAAAACAACTTCGAGTATTTTTGCAGCGTTCGCAGTCGATCGCGACACTGCGTCTTATGGCGTGACGTCGCGAGACTCCGTGATGTCACGGGGTCATTCGACTACCGTCTCGTGACCACGTAATCACCGTCACGACGCTCGTTTTCTTTCTGATTTTGCCATCACTGGCAAAGAACAATCGCTCGAACACACCAGAAAAGCGCAGAGGTGGCAAACGCACAAAGACGATGAACGCCATGACGCTGAGCTTTCGGTTCGGCTTGATTGATTATATCCATCCGCATGGCGTCGGCTGCGCTATGCAACTTCATGCGAAACGGAGTTTATGGTTCCCCATGCCTTAATCTCCTAATGCTGCATCAGTCGAATACGTAAATCACTGCCCAAACAACGACGATCATCCGAAGGAAAGTACGATAAGCACAGCAGTCGCAGAAGCTAAATCCCTTCATCCTAACAGAACGGAAAGGATTACGTCCTCGCCCAATGTATACCGCAAAAGCCTTCTTAAAAAAAAAATCTTATTTTGCTTGGCGCATCAGTTAAGTCTATTTTGACGGAAATCTTTTTTTTAATTTTTTTTCCTCGTAGCGCTATACAGCTTATGTGTAATCTTCCTTCGAATCTCGGCAACTTGGCTGCTATATGCTATATTTCGCGAATCGTAGCTTTTAATTTCTTCTATATCTTGGCAACGAAGCTCGACTACCGCTGCCCTGGACGTCTTTTTTTTTTTCTTTAACGCAATCATTGCTTCGACAACACTTGTCGGGTCTTTTAGATACAATTTTCGCACGCAAATACGACTTTATGTCTCATTTGCAGCTTCGTGGTTTATATTTCCTCGTTTATATTTATTCTTTCGCCTTCCATCATCCGAATTTTATTGCTGATACGTTGCTGAATTTGATTATGTCCGCCGTGTAATCCATTCAAAGAGAGTTTTTTTTTTAATTTATGCTATTTTTTTATTTTTTTTTTCGGGGGGAGGGGGGGGGGGGGGTTGTGTATCCAATCCAATCCGTTGGCCCGTAAAATCTGCACGAAAGCTGGAAGGAGTTTAAAATGACGGAGGGCGCTGCAAAATTTAAGTCGCAAGTCTGGCAGCTCCTGTCCATAACGATATTTATGAATTGCGCCATTGGCGTACGACTGCGGCGTCTTACGACTCTATACTTGCCGATTTTTATTATAGTGTATCGCTGATAGGGTCGATGTTCCCTTGACGGGACTTAGTTCAAGTGATACGTGGAAGCAAATGCCTTACTTTAGACGTCCGCATTTCAAATTTTGTTTTCGTTTCACCCGTTTTACTGCACTTTGCTGCTAGCGTTGCACAACAGGTTGTTGTCTTTGACACCGGGCTACCCGCGTCATCGTCGCAAGCTTTCCAAAGGTGCTTTGTGGCCATTTTCGGTGAGTGACATTTCAATAATGCAGCAAAATGGCGGCTACTTTTGTGATCGTTCTGCGAAGCGTGCTGGTGGATCAGTATATTTCGTATCAGGCGCCCTGCTTACGTTGGGAAAAATGCTGATGTGAGCGCGTGGCGAGTAATTCGATCTATAATTAATCATAAATAATGTGTTTTCGTTTTTCTTAATTTCACATAAAAAGTCAAGTATGTGCTATGGTGAACGTAAAAGAGGACATTAGTAGTGTTGCAAACATATACTCGTTCCCAGCATTGACACACACACACATACACACACACGCACGCAAGCACGCACGCACACAGACACACACACAAAAATGCATGCATTTCGAGCCATCGACATGTCAAAAAACGCAGAACGTGGTTTATTATGTTTGCCCTCCTTGCTTCGGGAATCCTTCTTTAGCGGTTTTATGTGATAATGACGCCACCTCATTGGCTGAGGATTGATAAAAAAATTATGTAAGCGACTCGCAACGCCCTTCAGTTCTTAGGCTGTCAGAGAATCTATATGCTTATACACTAACATTTACAGTGTGTTTCACTAACGAATGAAAACAATTCTAAAAAAGGAGACATTTTAAGTACAGGAATCATTCATTCAGGATAACATTGTCAACCACGCTGCAACGTCATGGAACAAATGAGTTTACAGTGTGTTTCACTAACGAATGAAAACAATTCTAAAAAAGGAGACATTTTAAGTACAGGAATCATTCATTCAGGATAACATTGTCAACCACGCTGCAACGTCATGGAACAAATGAGAAGTGAAATTTGGTAATCTAGTTACCAAAAGCCTACCCAAAAGCTTTTTTTCTTTTCATATTCTTCTTATCTGGCGCAATTTAATTATATATATGTTACCAGATGTTGAATCGTGCCCTAGTCGTTATTTCAGGTCATCTAACGAAATTATTTTCCGCGCAACCTGATGGCTAAGTTGGACGGTCTAGACCAGGGTGTAAGGTAGGCGCGTGAGGGAACGACCACTGAAACCTGCCGCAGCGGTACGACCGGATTGTGTCCTGGCGGCTTCCGCTCGGCGGGTACCTCTGCCTTAAGGCCCGTTCACACGATGCATTTTTCTCGCGCATCTAGTGTCGTGAAATGTAGTTTCGCGAAATGGTTGCGCCGTCTGGACGAGTCTGAAAAGGACGCGCGCATATAAAAAAAGTTGCGCGCACACCTCGCTTCTGGAGCGAGCTTTTGCTGAAACTTTGCCGAGTCCTGTCAATCATTCTGAGGGCGCCGCTAATGGCCGCTCAGAAACGCTCTCACGTGGCCTTTGAGGGGGGAGCGAGCTGTTTGAGAAGACCACTTAACTGCCGGTGTTGTAGCCGAGCCAAATCCGAAAAAAACGAAACCACGAACGATGGATTCTGCCGGCGCTTCCGCAAGCACGTCAAGCACCACTGAAGGAAAAGTGAGCAGCATATCGGAAAAAAATCCAGCGGTGGACGATGAGAATTAGCGGGAGTTGGCGAGATTAGATTAGTGCTCATAGCGTTGTTGTCGAGACGATACCGCTGGATAAGAGACCATAGAGTAAACTGAAACCAAGTTTGCTTTGTTTACAAGCGAACGTGAAACCATGTGCGCTCTCTGAAACAGTTGGCACAGTAAAATCGGGGAAGACATGGGCGCCGAGAAGTAACCAGATTGGGCACGTAGTGTTTCTATGAATACCATGTGCATTGATAGGAGCTTTGGCAATGAGATGGCTGCGTACGGGCTCGGCGCCGGCACATGTCCTGCACGTACAGGTTGCCGCCTCAATCGGCTTTGCGCACATGCGAGATCGCTCCAAGTAGTGCAGTATGTGAGAAAAAAAAATTAAAGTGAATTGACTGCATAAAATGCGCAAAGCAGGTCCCCGGATAAATAGCGATCTGATTCGGAGCGCCACATTATGGTCAACACCGAAACTATTTTCGCGAGTCTAAACGTCATCGTTGTTGCACGTGAAGCGGTACGTGTGAACGAGCACATTTCGCGAAACTTGAGTGTCGCGAAACTGTTGCGCGCCTAAAAGATGCATCGTGTGAACAGACCTTTACAATAGATGGCACGGTGGCATGCGGAAGGCGATTGACTCGGGTTTGTAGGGAACTCTGCGAGAGAACGCACAGTGTCAGCGATATTATTTAAGTTAAAGTACCATTTACTAAATCCTGGCAAAATAAAGTTACCCCACGATTATCTATCGACAATTTTTCTTAACTCTCATGTACTTTCCAAGCCACGTGAGCGGCTGGATATGTGAAGAGGTCTGCGAAACGCCTGACGTGCCCTTTGCCTTTCGTTTTGATGCCGAGCGCGCTTGGAGCAGACGAATTTACCGCCAATTTCATCTGCAGATGAAGTTCGCATTTCTTGAAGTTTTTTGGCGCCTGGGGGTGGCCAAGACTCTTGAGTAATAGGTCGGTTGTTTTCCGAACTGTCGGTCGAGTTACGGTACGAAGAAAAAAGAAGCGGTGATCTTTAACGCGGGCGATGTTGAGTTCGGGAGACTCTGTTGTGCCGGGCACAGAACGACCACAGTGTAGCGTGACGGCGTACCACCGGCTTCATGTCACGCCTAACTAATACTTACCTTGCTTGCACGTAAACAGCGGAAACGTATAAGCTAGATCGTTGAACGCATCCGCAGGCGGAGTGAATTTGACGCCTTCACGAGAAGCCTCAGCCACTCTGATTACTTCTCAGCTCTCCTTGATTTTGTCGTGCTGCGGGCACCCTTGATTAATCCAGCTTGTAATGTACTGTACAAAAATTTGGCCCTCCTTTACGGAAAAATTATCCGGCACCTATGCTGCCGGAAAGGTCATCCGTAATCCTAATAACGGAAAGGTCCTTTTAAACACGTACACAATCCGTAAATAAAAGGACCGTTCCGCAAAACAGATTACGGAAAGTGCTCTACTATCCGTAAGGATATTCAAGAGCTGTCCGTAAAATAACGGACAGAAATACGCATTCCGTAAAACGTATTATGGAAATTGCTCTAGAATCCGCAAGGGGGTTTATAAGTTGTCCGTGAAGGGAAACAGAGTAGACTTTCCGTAAATGATATTACGGAAAGCACTCTTGAGTATCCGTAATACTATGCGGAGCGCAAGTTTGTCTGCTTCTTGCACACGGGTTGCGGTGATGTCAGAACGCGGAGCTCTTATTTGCTGATTGAACAAACAAAAAAAAATAGTGTGTAGACCTCATGGTGTCTAGCATTCTGGTCTACCCACTATATCCTTCCAATCAAAGCCAATGAGAGCTCGGCACCGTTCTGACGTCACTGTAATGTCTGCGCAAGAAGCAGACGACTTGCTCCCCGCATAGGGAGGTGTCAATAGAAAGATGGGCTGTAAAATGAGCTAGAAGAATCAATGCCTTCATTTAGCAAGCTCAACTTATTATCAAATGTTTTATTTTTCTGACACACATTTCCGTGAAAAACTTTAAGGTGCAACTCCATTCTGTGAAAATATGAGCTACGTTATTTACATTTTTGACAATGGGCACCGATGTATACAGTTGAGTCGTGTTGAGTGCTCTTGTCGAGAGGTGCCGCAACGTGTTGTGAAAAGCAGGCAATAAAGCTCAGTAATGCATCTGCAGCAAGTTTCCTCAATGTCAGTTGTTTTTTCTTCTGCTTGTTCTGGCATTCAGATCAACGTGCAGAATTATAACATATAGTGGGATTACAAAACATTATCTGCAGTCTGATCAACCACTGCAGTCATTGCATTTTTAAACGGCGATAGGAAGCACCTTCTCGACAACGCCAAACATAACTCTCAGTCATCTGCGTCGGCACTCATACTTGAAAATTGAGAATGCTGTTTTCACATTCCACAGAGATAAAGCTATGCCTTGACATCTCACAATAGCGCTAACTGCTAAAATAGACCTTTGGTAAGAATATGAGCTCAATGCTTGTAGGAGCAGATTTCTCCAGTTCATTTTACAGCCAGTTCCTAAGTGATGCTGCCCTATACATAGAGTAATGTTCATTATGATGCTGATACAACCAGGTTTTCTATAAAAAAAGGTTACAGAATTTTCAATTGGAAAGGATGTCCTTAAAAGAATATCGAGTCTTCTTTCCTATGTAGCTTGCAGCAATTATGCAATGTCACCTGAATAATTGGTCAGAAAATAAGAAAAGTACCTTGGAACACTTTATTTGGGTCTTTGAAAAGCCAAAGTGGAGCCCCGTGGTGTTTTGCCTTTGTTTTCAAATGTTCAATATAACATGATGCGCTAAAGAAGAGAAAACAGAGAAAAAAGAATTAAATATATGTATCAGATCAACATGGGCAAATTGATTTTTGTGCACAAGACACAAACCCTCTCAGCCCATTTAATTATCACCCATGCATATTATACAAAAGTCGAATTGATATTGCCCCTAATTGTTCATCCTGTGATACAATATCCAAAACCAATATTTGACTTGAGGGTTTTGTTCTCCTATTCCACAGTCAAAACCGATAGACTTCAAGCTTAAATTCATTCAAAACTGATAAAAATGCAAGGCCGGAATCACAATAGTGATTTGCTTTATAATGTGAAGCATTTCTTGAGAACTGATGAACCAACCGGAAATCTTAATTCAGTTTGAGTAATGCTTTATTCATAAGGTTCATGAGATGTTGCAGGAGCGTCTATGTAAAACTGGATAACCTCATATCCCACACTACTATAAGTTCGGGCAGTCACTCAAAATCTCTTATTAGAACGAAGGGCTCGTTGCACTCTTTCTCAAATCAGCTAGTCAGCTTCGAGTGCTTAGAGAGTGCGAACATTAGAAACTTTATCTTCTCTTTAGATATCCCTGGAGTAAGGTTTTCACTGAACTGAGGGGGTGAAAGAGCGCTTTTGCACTAAAACTGCTGTAAAAAAAACCGGGGACTAAGCAGTAGCTTAGTCGCCAGTCTTTCCCCAGTCCCCAATCTCACAATTTGGGAGCTCCATCCTATCTATGTTTGAGCACACGCTTTTGAGTTAAGATGGTGCTAAAAATTTACAGAGTATTTTTATAGGGCATGCAAGTCTGTTTGCAAGCTGCACACTCTGTGTACCTGATTACCCTTAAAATGCGATCAAGCCATTTTCTTTACCCCAAGTGCCTACCACTCAAGGAGCTGGCTTGGCTACCTCGTCAGGGCATTCCGTCTGCGCTTTTTTTGTTTTTTGTTGTTGCTCGTTGAAAGGCGGGCTCTTCTTTATAATTTTCTCCAAAAGCTTGTTCTGATGTGTGCGAACGATGCATTTTGTTCTACCTGCACGCCATACACTCCACTTCACAAGTTGGCTTCGGTGCTGACAAAGGCATAGGGTGGCGTGGGCTCCCCTCCGGGACACGCTCAATCTGTAAGAAATCAGACTTGTGACTTACCACAAAAAAACACAAGCGAGGTTGACTCCATAACTCGACTTGTTCAAATGGTTCAATCATCAAACATTTATCAACGTTTCGAGATGATAACTATATTTTCTGAAAAAAAAAAAGACACACAAGATTGTCAGACTGCCAATTTAATCAAGTTAGAGCAGCTTAAATAGCAGTTGGCACTGGACATGCAAAGTAGTCATGCAGTGCAAGCATGGCTGCAGGTGGCTGCCAGACCGGCCGACTTGTGCTTTGAAGAACCTCTATGAAACAAAAAGAAAGAACCTTGAGGTTACACTTACTTCAAAGCTTAAAAATATTTAATAATAATGCATTTAAATATCAAACGAATAATTATTTTGTGCGAGAGCAAGTGCCAAAAAAGTTGCGAGGAGATAATTTGTAAAATGGCAGGATGCCGGTTGCTGTAATTAAACAGATGCAGACTCCTGATAACACGGGATATGGATAGCATATCATATCGGCCCCATCTGCCTTGACACTGTAGCACTCCCATTGCGTGAATGCATCACCGGTTCACAACAGTGCGTTGCAGCAAATCATGTATGGGCTCCGGGGGCTCAAACATTTTAAAGATCAACCATCTTTGGTTAAAATTATAGGACGACTCCCAGTTCTAAATGAACGAGTTGAAATAAAAGTTTTATTTGCATACAGTTTCTGGACTTCCGTGTGGGCTTTTGTGAGTCGTTGCAGTTGCTGTTTTTATAATGGTGTGTACTGGAGTATTCTCGGATTGAAAATTCGTACAACTGTCTAATAGTCCTATTCGATCGAAGTATAAACAAAATATGACATCATTCGCTTGAATATTTGAAAGTTTTAAATATTCACAAAGCCCTTCGTTACACTTCTCAAAAAGTTGGCATCATCCACATTAGAGTTGTCTTCCTTTTAGAGACATGTAGAAACTCAAATTCGCACTTACCATAAAAAAATGTGGATTCAAGGGATTTCTGTGGAGACTTCATTTGAAGCCCTTCAGCAAATCTAAATTCTTGCGATGGGCCGTCGTTCGCTTCACTGGTCCCATTCTCTTCAACTCCTTTTATAGGGTGATTTGGAAGATTTGTCTAGGAGGATATATTGCATCATCTAACATTAATGCTATGCCTGCTTCATGCATACTCAGCCTGGAGAAGGTGAAGCCATTTTCCTTCTACTATCAGGTCAGACTATGGTACAGTGTTGAACATGTTAAACCTGAAAGACTGCTGAACAAACACACATTCTATACAAGATAACCACGTTTCCCTACCTTGAAAGTTACAACCCAGTGACAACCAGTGTTCATACGCAGGGGCGGACGCAGGTATTTCTTGAGGGAAGGGTCAGGTGTTGGTCAGCGTATCATATCTTCAAGACCCCCCCCCCCCCCCTTTCCCGTTTCCACGCTCTAAATTTTTACACATGTTGAATTCAAGAGGAAGGTCAGAACATCCGGACCCGCTCTCTGATTCCGCCCCTGTTCACACGTTATAAATTCATTATAAAAATGCATCAGCGTAATTCTTTGTAAAATTAATACAGCTCAATTGTTTGTGCGAGTTTTGAAAAAGGGCACTACAGCACGATAAATGAAAGGGTGATATAGATTATATCATTCTATGACATATCCTGTGGACTTGAGGCATTTCAAGATTTTCTCACCGTTGACTAAACTCGAGAGTGGCCGAGGCTTCCTTTGGATAGGTAAATTCAACACGTAAAAAGCTCCACACAGGACGCATACTGCCGTCAAGAACGGCATAGGCGCCTTAAACATTGGCTGATGCTCAGTGACAAGGAAGCAATTGTCGTTGAAGACACCCCCTGAAAAAAATATGGGCTTGCATTCCTGACAATATGTATCGGAAGGAATGGTGGCTGTGCACCTTACAAACAGACTGACTGAGCAGCTAAGATTAATGCGTACAACTTTACAGTCGATAAAATGGTGGTATTACGTGCCCTCCTGAGTGACGCCGTGCGAGTATTGAGATGAGGCATGTTGCTCTAACATACACATAGAATATTATGAGCACAAAATTTAATATCAATACGGTGGTCTTAGACCATGTGGTTAGGGAACCAGTGTATGGTGACACAGGTGCATTCTGTAAATGAGAGATTTATCGGCTGCATTACGACTGATAACCAGTGAACGTGCATCACGCAGTGGTGATACATTGGTGGGAATCAGTTCATCGAACTACGTTTCATCGACACGAGATGTTTCATCGACAAATCGTTTCATCGACAGTTCAGATTAGCTTTTTTGGGGGGTAATAGGCTGCACGAAACTGTCGCCGCGAAGCGACGTGTACGCGTCGGTTAGGTGGGTTAACAATTTTGTAGTGAGCAGCCGCAGACTGTCGCCACGAAGCGGTGTGAACGCAGGCGGGGATGTGAGTTAACGCGCACCCCTGATACACGCGTGGCGAAACGTCCCTGCAGCGTGAAATTCGCGTAACGAGTGTCGATGAAACGTTCGTGTTGACGAAACGCGTGTTCAAGAAAAGTTGTCCACGAAACGTAATTCCGCGAAACGAATTTCGACGAAACGATAGGGGCCCTTCGGCGAAATGAGAAGGCTACAGGCCGCGTGAGCAACGATGCGAAACTCGTAAAGCGCACTCGGACAATGCGTTGTCACGTGCTTTACTGCAACACTCTTGCCAACCAGCACGCAAGAATAGCCTCCCAATCGCTACGAGCGACAAACCGCGCGTATCAGTGTGCTCGCGACATGACACAAGGTTCAAACGAGCACCCGACTTGAGCTTTCAACTGAGAAGAACGTCAAGCACGAACATGAACTGAGATAGCGGCGACCGTCATTGAACTCGAAAGTTCAAAGCGACGCAAATCCGTGGTTTCGTTTCTTTCGAGGAAATAAGCTGTCAAAAATAGGAACGTATATATGACAGTCCCCAATCAATGTTTACAAAAAGGGCAGAACAACCTCACCGTTTTCTTAACAACAAGCCCGTACACCATCCGGAAAAACAAGGTAGTTTAACGTAGAACAGTCGGAACCTCAGAACCACCAAGCACCTTCACCCCTTGACAAGACCAAGCACAACAAGCGAAGCGAGGCGCGAGGTAACAAAACAAGGAGAATAGAAGGGTAGGAGAGGGCATGACGTCAGCCGCGTAGCCAGCGTAGCCTCCACAAGGCATGCTCCCTTGACGCCTCGCCTCTTTCTCATTTTCCTCCTTACTCTCCTCACTTATCAGCCCAACATGACCACATCACGTGACCGTAGCTAGGCTTCGTCTAGCCTTCGATCTGATAAAACCTACCGGACGGAGCGCCCGCAAGCCTGCAAGGAATCCTCCTACAATCAACCATCTATCTCACACGTGACATGTCACGCGCACCAATCGCCAGAGAGATCTGCGGTCACGCTGGGCACAATATCGTTTAAACTTTTATGACTAGGCTTCACCAATATTTCAACGTGCCCCCTCCTAGTAGTTATAACCTCCTTGTAACAAAACGAGCTAGCGGAGATGGGTAGATAAAGAGATTGAGGAGTTTCAGCGAATATAGGGGGCGCTCCGATCGATTCAACATGGCGGAAAAGAGGGGGATAGATTTGCGAAGCCCGTAGACCGGTAGCGTATAAATTAAACAAAGCGTGTCGTTCTCTGTTTGTTGCCGTGTGCGAGACGATCATCGCTTCAAGCAAGACCTACCGTGATGCTACAAATGAAGTGATCAAGTCAGTCGAAGGCAAGAAATCTTGTCATAGTCAAGATATGTGTGCAAGTGTTCGAAGTGAGCTCTCACGCTGGTGCAGCTGTCATCAAGTTGAACCGAATGTACGCGGGTCCAAAGAAAGGTACATACCAACAATGTTCGCGCGTTGAAACTATGACGCGTACTTTATCTAAAACTAAACTTATCGATCTGTGGCTACAAACATTTTCGTTGACGTTGCTTAGATTATGTAACCATTCAGGCCTCGCATTAAACGGTGTTGCGAACTCTTCGGTTGTTCTAGTTAATTGTGCTAAAAAGCGATTGGATGGAAAGCATGACGGCTACAGCATACAAGGGACGATTGAGGTCTTTATCCTGCGTTCTATGTATGAAAACATCGGTACCCTTGGTGTTATATTGCGATCAGCTGGTCGCCGATCGTCCTGTTTTTACACATAATGTAAACAAGCCCCGGAAGCGCCAATCTCATTTCGATGTGCTTGTGCACCCCTACAAGCCTCCTTTTGGCTCTTGTGGAAAGCTTTATTGTAATAGCAATAGTCTCATCGGTCGTTCGAGTTGTATGTGCCACGGTGATATCTGCTGACAAACAAGTCTGTATTAAATGCCAGAAGGAGAACAAAGGTAAAGCTTTTTTAACTTTTTTTCGTTTTACAAAACAGGGCAAAGCTTCTAAAACAAGAGCAACCTAAGCTGATATTTGAGTGTGCTCAAGAATTAATGCCAAAAGGTGCTTATGCTAAGTGTTAGATGTACACAGTTTATTTTCTTTTTGCCTCTGCATTGTAAATTGGAAGATATGTGCCAGCAGAAGACACGTGAAGACACAGCTTTCTAAATTGGTCATCTGTCTTGTACTTGTCCAAAAGGCCCAACTCCCGTTCCTTCAAATATTTAAAAAAATCGCAACTCAATGGTTTGTATATTACAGTTTTTCTTCAGTTTCCCTTTCACATCACCCTAAGATAATCCTTGATTGCAAATACTACATTTACGACGCTCAATGACGGAAATATTTTAATTTTCTTAGCCATTCACTTTAAATATTACCCTGTACCTTAAGAAAACCTATGCATTAGTAATGAAGAGACATTGTGCCTAACCTTTATGTGCACGTTTAGCATGACGTAAGCACAATGACAAAGCGAGGTCACCGAAGGGTGACTTCGCTTCTTCGGTCACTCTTCGGGTTCACAAACTTCGGTTCACGAAGTTTCTTGGGCATGTCACAAGGGTGCTCCGGCATACCTTGGGTCAAGCAAGCTTGATCTTATCAGCTCCACTCAGTTTCAGTGACCTAAATTTTGGTCCCAAATCGTTGCTTCTCTGCCTGTTATGACTTATCTGTCGGCACCTTTGCATGGGATGGGATGCCAGTTCTCTTAAACATAGTGCAATGTCCATCGCGTCCGCACTTTATCCCAGCCCGTGTTTCACCCGGGTAGCAAGAAAAAAGTGAGGTGAGCTTTTGTCCGGGTCTATCCAAAAACGGGTGAGCTTTTGTCCGGTGAGCTTCTGTCCGGTGAGCTTTTGTCCGGTGAGCTTTTGCCCGGTTACCGAAGATTCAACACGATGTAGCACAAGCTGTCATTTGTAGAACCGAACACTAAACGAATCACAAAATATTCTTGGGCTTCTTCGAAGAAATCGCTTGCAGAAGCAGAAATCCGCAGCAGCCACGCAAGGGCTGCTGCGGACACGCCAAACTAGATCCGGCAGAACGCATTCTTTTTTCTTTTTTTTCCGAGATTGCCAACGGCTAATCCGTCATTCGTCAAACCACGTGACCACGCACCTTCTACCACGCTTTCAGCTTAGAGAGAGAGAGAGAGAACAGGAGAGAAGGAAAGGCCAAAACGGGAGTGAACACACACAAAAGGCTTATCTTTTGGGGCGTCAACGACCACAACGAGCGGTTTTGTCACTTGTACACAAGGTTGAGAGTGCAGTGAATGCTATGTGTGGCCTTGGGCTCCAGGCAGGTGCCGTGTACTGCCTTATCACCAGCTTCTAGACTGTAGTCACGTGACCCTAACCGGAGACGCGATTGACCTAAAACATGCATAGCGTCTACCCTGCTGTCAATACCGAGTGAAAATACAGCTCTATGAGGTCCAGCTTTTGAACTTCCAAAGAAGCTCTCCACCACCAAAGTGACCCAAAACGATGCGAGTTTGAAGATACTATGTTTTACGCTATAACCCACATTATAAATTTAAATGAAAAAATAAGCGCGACTATTTTTTTGCGCACGATGTCTCCAAATAAATAGATAAATAAATATGTATATACTGTAAACGGCTTAATATTCGTGTTCTCAAATTTTCGCGAATCGAGTGTAGCTTCCGTAGCCTTCACATATTGCCCGAATTGTTCGCGGGACGTATTTTTCGCGAATTGTAGGCGATTCGCGAAATTCGCGAAAATTAGGTCCTCGCGAAAATTTAGTTGTTCACAGTATATATTTTTTACCAATAAATTTAAAAATAGTTGCACACTGTTAGGTTCGCGTTTTTAAATTTCAAATTTTCTTACGAAAGAGTTACACATAAAAGACACCACGGACAGCACATCTTCCGATTTTCAACACACGATGAATCGCAGACGCTCGCAAACGAAAGGTTGCGATGCTGCGCGAACGGTTTTTTAAAGATGCTGCGTAGGGTACTCCGGGCGCAACGGCTTCGCAGCCGTTCGAAGGGAAAAGGATTCGCGACGACGAAGTAGCGTCTTGCATCTTCAATAAGCTAACGGTTCGTGTTTCCCCGCTCAATTTAGCGGGGAAACATGAACAAAATTTGTTTCACTGCTAGATTTAGCGGAAAAATTGACGTCGCGTGACATACTTACCAATTCAATTTGTCGCTAAATTTAGCGGGGCGGTTACACCGATGGCGACGCCGACACCGCTTAACTCGGAAACGGGCGCCTAAGAGTTGCGATCTAAAATCCATTATTTGATTAACTCGCTTTCCGATCTTATGCACTTCGTCATATTGTCACACGTCAAACATACAACCAAATTTCATTTGTCTTTCAATCTTCAAAATGCGCAATTGATTAATTGGTCCAAATACCTGGAAAAAATTAACTTTAGGGATGTTAACAATAGTTAACCAGTTACATGAGACTCATGCTATATAGATCAATCAACTAGTGTCTTGGCGAGTACATATGACTTATTGCTTGCACGACCGAAACGGGCCCATATATCATTATCAGGGGCTATATTTGCACGTGTATATGGAAATATGGCCGTATTTTACGCACTTATACTTTGATACCCTCTTGGCTGGTCAGACTCAATTCTGAATCCCTACCGCTCTCGCCCGGGCAATTTATACCCGGGAGAGAAGCTCCCCCTAGTGGCGCCCCCTCATTGGTCAGTTTGGGACCTGATTGCGGATGAATCGTGAGGGGGCGTCGGCAGGGTTCGCGTCGGTGGGGACCCAGCAAGACCAGAGCCGTTTATTCACAAAAAGTAAAGAGATCGCTACTGCGATCTGCCAGGGAACGCTGCGTCCGTGACCCCTGGTCACAGCTTGGACCAGGGCCTGGTTGGCAATGAGGATGATGGTATCCGGTTCCGCTAGAAGAGCGGCGATGCAGAGAGCTTGGGCCTCTCTCCTGTAGATATCTCGAGCTGGAGTTGTCAAGATGGCCACGTTGCCGTAGGGTGTCGTCACTCCCAGTCCGATGTCACTTGCATCGGAGGCGCAAGTTGTCATGGGAGCTCGAATGGTCCAAGGGACCCGGTGGGGTAGGGCTTGCCACACTTTCTGAAGAGTCGCTACATAACCCGGGGGGAGTGACACTGGTTTGTGCAGAAGCCGAAAAGGAGGAGTGAGCATGTGGTAATGGCCACGATAAATCGAAAAGTAAAACACCAAGTGTCCCACAAAACGCTCGACGGTCTTCAGGGGGAGAGGTTGGTCGAGCTTTTTGAGAAGAGCGGCGATTTCGTCTTTGCGGGCTCCTGTGTGGCTAATCATGGCATCTGTGGCCTCCGAAAGAAATCCAAGAAACTTGATTGTTTTGGTAGGGTGGGTTTGGGTGTCCTTGGGGTTGATCCTCACCCCACACTGGGTCAAGTCGGGTACAAATTGGCGCGTAATGTTGGCTAGGATGATGGGGTCCGGATGCGCAATTAGAAAATTGTCGAGGTGGCTCCATGCCCATACTCCCAGGGATCGCAAGTGGCGCGTTAAAGCTGTTGCGAATTGTTGCATTATGAATGGACCTGGCCTCAGTCTGAAGGGGAGACGTGTGAAACAGTAATACTGTTTGTCCAGCCGGAAAGTTGTCAGTCGCTGGGTAGATGGGCTCAAAGAAAAATGGTAATACGCTTCCGCAAGGTCAATCTTCGTAAACAATGCATTCCTGAGGAGTGGGTTTTCTAGAATTGCAACTGGGAGAGCCTTGAGTTTAAACTTTGCCCACTTCAGTCTGGCATCTGGAAGTATTTGCCCCCTTATATGGCAGAATATGGCCGTATCTGCTCCCATATATGGCGGGATATGGCCATATCTGATTCCTTGTGTTATCATATATGGCCATATATAAAATCTATGGGCCATATCTGACATTTTCGTACGGGTTAGCACAAAAAAGACAACGCACATATTATATGTATTTCTCTTAGAATCGAAGGGTTGACAGCTCATCTAACAGTAGGTTAACACTTCATATTTCGGCCATCAAGCAAAGCAGTAAAATTTGGTGCACTCATTTTAAGTAAAATAAAAAAAGAAGACAAGCCCTGATGTTATGTTCACACTAACAGTGTTGCGCACTGAAGACGAGTACACGTAGAATCACACCTGTTTTTGTGTTCGTCGTCAGGTCGTCTTAAAGGTTGGGAGAATTTATTCCCGTAAAATTTAGTTTCCCTTCGACTCACATCTTTGTCCGCGCTTTCATGTATCTTCTTGTTGGATCGCATAACGTCGCAAATTTCGGCTGGCCCGCTTGCCACACGTCAAGGTTAATCTATGTCGAAAGCGGCAAGCTCCATGGTGAGGTCTCCTTGCTTCGATGGAAGCCGTAGGCTTGCCTTATTTATGGACATCTTCAATGGGCCGTAGACAGCCCTGACGTCTCGTGGAAGGAGTTACCGCGGACAGCTGCTTTGTTCGGCCTTCAGAATCACCTCGATAATTGGGCTTAACTTTTTATCCTCTTGTCTTGTTCGGGTTTAGACGAGGTGGCCCATATGGCGGCCCTTTGCCGAAGCCATTATCCGCCATGAAGATTGTAACTCTCCGTTTTTTTGGGGTTAAAGAAATTTCGCAATTTCCGAGAAAGTTTCATGTCCGCCGTTGCCGTGCCCAAGAATAACGCAACGCAGCCAATAGGGCTAACACGACTACTTTTTTACGAGGGTAGATTGAAGGTTTCCAGAATGAAAAAAGAAAATAATATAAATCTGATTCAAACCCGAAGCTGAACCCACTCGATCCAACATTTCTAAAGCTTTTCGATTCCCTCCCGGAAGTGACCTTCTTCGAGATCCCCAAAATAAATGTTCACAGCCTCCATCCCCTCTTCATTCAAAAAAAATCTCGTTTCAACCAGGAAGATTTTGTGCTTCGAGAATAGGCGGAAGTCCTTGGGAGCCAAATCAGGTGAATACGGTGGACGCGGAAGGATTTTAAGCTTCACTTCTGTCCGTTTTTGCTGAGCGACTGCACTTGAGTGGGCGGGTGCGTTGTCGTGGTGAAACACCTGTTTCTTGATCATTCCGGTGTGTTTTTCTTGAATTACTTCTTTCAGTTTGTCCATAAGTGTTATTTTGTATTGGCTTCTAACATTTGGTTTCCTTTTCAAGATAATCAATACGTGAAATTTCTTTGGCGTCCCAAAAAACTGATGTCATCACTTCCCAGTTAACTGAATGGTATTTACCTTCTTCAGAGTCTATTCACTGGGCCCAGTCCATTGTTTAGATTTACTTTTTGTTTCTGGTGTGTAACGGTGGATCCAAGTCTCGTGCTTAGATACAAACTGTAGCTTGATATCCGTTGGATTTGCCTGAAATGCGCACAAACTGTCGGCTGACGTTCGAGCTAGAAAGCGTTTTTGCTCCGGATTGAGCCAATGCGGCACCTATCTAGCAAAACGTTACTTTAATCCAAATTCTTTGTGTAGAATACGAACAACTCGTTCAGAAGAGATGCCCAATGCTTCCTCAATTTCACGCACTTGTATGAGGCTGTCGCCCAGAACCAAATCACGTATTTTTTTCACAATTTTGTTTTTGGACGCCCTGAACGTGGTTCATTCCTTGTGTCCGTTCGATCACGCTTGAATTCGAAAACCGAAAAACTCACTGTGGAAAAGGAAGTTGATGAGGCCCCGAAAAGAGCATTTAACCTATATTTGACTTCCCTCGCAGTGTTTCCCTCCAAATAAAAAAGGTTGACCGCCCGTGTTTTGTTTCTACCCATCATTGAAAATGTTCATGGTTGCTCGACTAGAATGCTTGTCAAAGCCAGACTTTTTGAGATATCAGTTTGACATTTATGGGCATATTGCACAAAAGGGCTGCCAACACAGTGAAATGAATATATTGTGAAAAAAAAAAGCCTTCTAGCGGCGATTCTATGAACGTTTCAATATGGTCACGAATGACAAGGTGAAACGAAGAATAACTAGGGAAACTGAAACGTTTAATGGGGCAAACTTGTGCCCAAAAATATAAGGAAACAGAAGATAACAGCAGAGCGTCGCGAGCGTCGAAGTCGGCGTAAGAGCAGAGTCAAACGCTGGGGCGAGACTGACTCCGGCTGGCCACGCGGAGCCCCTTTTGTACACGCGTGGGCTTCTGGGACAATCGGCGTAGAAGGTTCGGCGTGTAGAACATTCTAACCTCGAATCAGCAACACGGTTCTCGAATTTACCAGAACATCACATTAGAGTCAACCGAAGTGCGTTCCCGGGGACAGGAATCGAACCCTGGCTTTCTGCGTGGAGGGATAGCGCGATAACCGTTAGGCCACGGCCGTTTTTTTTTTATTTATTGCCAAGTTACATATGATAAACATATTGATAAAAGCAAGTTGCCCCAAAAACTGCAACCTTCAAAGATTACTTAACATAAAGAAGGGATTAAAAGCCTATCAGCCAGGCTTGGCTGAAGGTCGTTGCGATGGTTCATTTAAAAGGTTTTGAGCGTGGCCAAATCGTCCAGAAGTGGCAACATTTCCACATCAGTATTTATCTTTTTGTACCATTCTCTTAACCATTTGATACTTTCAATGATGTACTCTCGGGGGTTGCGTGCATCAACATGAGCATGCCTCACCGACATTCTGCTCTTCCATATACCGTGGAGCCCCAAGAGCATGATTATGTCGTAGGGCACAGGTTCACGTTCTATTGCTAAAAACCGGATTCCTTGAGCTGACAGCGGGAGCTCTTTCGTTATGGTGCGCTGAAGCACGTCCCAGAAAAGAAGAGCATCCCAGCAGCCCAAAAAGACATGTTCAATGCTTTCCGGTTGTTTGCACAAAATAAAATTTACCGACCAGTGGAGGTTCATGCCTTTTGCCTCCAGAAAAGTTTTTACTGGCAACGTTTCGCTGTGTAATTTAAAAAAGAAAGTTATAACCGCCGCTGGTACCATAGCGTTCTTAACTCGCTGTAACACATCATCTCTCGGGGCCCCAGGGCCTATGGACCTATTCGTTGGCATGGGCAGCAACATAGCCACCCAGGTAGCACGCCAGAGGAATGCCCAACTTGGGCAAAGGTCTGGCAAACATAAAGGCCCAACTTTGGCGCAGTTAGGTTTTTGCACGATGGCACTCATCAGTGCCAAAGTACGGTGCCTAACTATAGCCTTAGTTGGGCGATCCTAGGGCATGCCAAAGTTTGGCTCTTCTCTGGTATGCCAGAGGAGTGCCAAAGTTGGTGCCATACTTGAGCCATAACTGCCATAGTAAATCCTAATCTGGGAATTCGGGGCATGCCAAGGTTTGGCGTTTCTCTGGTCCGCCAGAGGAACGACAAAGTTGGTGCCATACTTGAGCCATAACTGCCATAGTAAATCCTAATCTGGGAATTCGGGGCATGCCCAGGTTTGGCGTTTCTCTGGTCCGCCAGAGGAGCGCCAAATTTGGTGCCATACTTCAGCCATAACTGCCAGAGCAACGCCTAATTTCGATATTTGGGACGTGCCAAAGTTTGGCTTTTCTCTGGTCTGCCACAGGAGTGCCGAAGTAGTGCCATACTTGAGCCATAACTACCAAAGCAACGCCTAATGTCGGTATTTCGGCCACGCCGAGTTTGGCTTTTCTCTGGTCCGCCACAGTTGTGCCAAAGTAAGTGCCAGACTTGAGCCATAACTGCCAAAGCAACGCCTAATTTGGGTATTTCGGACATGCAAGGTTTGGCGTTTCTCTGGTGCGCCACAGTTCTGCCAAAGTAAGTGCCAGACTTGAGCCATAACTGCCGCAGTAAATCTTAATTTGGCGATTCGGGGCATGCGGAAGTTTGGCTCTTCTCTGGCTACCCACTGAAGTGCCAAATAAGTGCCAAAAGAGGCAAAGAAAGCTGAGAGGCCTGCCCAAGTTTCGAATATCTCCGGTGTGTCACAGAAGTGCTCTTTCACGCGTCCCAGAAGAGAATTAAATTAAATAAGCGTTGGAAACTCGATGGTAAGATTTCATCACCTCCGTTCTCAAGCAGCACGGTAATACTTTGCTGTATCATGCCAGTACCGGTCGAAAGTCGGTTCCAATATCGCTGAAATGTCCAGTTTTGCACCGCCGTTTAATTTCCGGCAGGTATTGCCGTACAGCTGTTTTGCCCCGGCCTAGCGTTCGCGCAATATTGTGCGAATACTCTACGATGCGTCTGCTCCGTATTGGCCGAACGACGTGCAAGTATGCACGTTGCATATCATTTGTTGCATATCCAATCACATATACGGACAAACAAATTTTTTTCGATCGCTCCCAGAATTTTATTAAACCACTATCATTACACACAGTGTATTCTCGACATATTTGCAAAGGTCACACTTTTCTGTAAAACGAAAAGCAAATCATAAAATAGAATTAACACTGTCCTTATGCCAAGCAAAACTCATCGCACAAAAAACCGCGGAGATTGAGAGGAAAGCAGGACTACTATCACAAGCATGCCTGCAGTGTACTTACTAATAAAAGAGCGATATCATGTAATCCTTGATAGATGCATAATCCAACTCAGGCACCCCACAAAGACACTCGAGAGAAAAGGCTGCGCACTTTCAACTGACGTCTCGTCGTCGGCGAAGAGCAGTTTTTGTCGAAGCTTGTGCAACAAACACATCACAAGAATTCCACGAACTCCGGCGAAAAAAATGGCTGTTACCAAAAAATTGGCATGGACGTATTCCGGCCGTTTACGACGAAAAAACACGGCCGCGTCTGCAACGCACGAAAGCAAGAGAACTCTGAAGAGCGCAGTTCGAAAACCGGACCTACGGGGCCCGCCTATTTCTATAACTAGGCAAACGGCGAAAACAACAGCCCCAGAGATCCCATCAGTGTGACAAAGTCACGTGACAAATTTTCGTCCGAACGTTTTGGTCCTACGCTTCCCACGTAGAGAGGTCACGCCGGGTCACGCGTTTCTTTCCACCCTTTTGAGTTGCTTAAAGGGCAACTCCGCTCAATTCCGAAGATTTCGGGATAATGAGTGATTTCGAATCAAAAAGCCCTAGTAAAAGACACTACGTCGTTTGCTTCGCGAAAAATGGGATATATATTTTTAAATCTAATTTTAAACGCGAGCGGAAATCGAAACCGAAACTTCGGCTCCGTCCGGCAACATTGGCCTCGGGCCGCCAAGTACATGGCCATCACGTGGTACTAGATGTCACGTGATCCTCGGCCCAACGACGGGCGGGATGGGGGCGGGCGTGTGGCAGGTGCGAGTGTCGTCTGCTCTGCACCGCACTCTTCGCCACGTTTTGGTGTCTACGGCATTCGACGACGTCTGCACAACTGTGGAATAAGTCTGCGCACGTGGTGTCCATAGTGTGGACGAAACTCCGAGAGACAATAATCACAAACGGTGAGACGACGACAGCGGTTGTGACGCGAAAGACGGCGGTGACGGCGGGACCACGGCGGGCGGCCGGTCTGCTCCCAAGAAGCGCGCTGCGCAGGCGCGTACGCCAATCACGTGGACACCGCTCAGCGCAGAAAGGCAACGTTGTTGACGTCATGCGCTACGCTCGATCGAAGAGGTAAAAACAAGCAAAAGGGGGCCATGAAGATGACGTTTAGCTCAATGTTGGCTCCGCCCATGCCGTAGCCTTGACTGCGCTGTTGGTTGCGCCTGAATTCGCCCGCTCGAGTCAGCCGATTTCGGCAACTTGGCGAGTTGCAAAGCTTGCCGGACCGTTTAAGAAACATTTAGACAGAACTGCGTCGTAATATTTGACCTGTGGTCTTCATAGGCGATACTGAAGAGGACTGCATTGTTTTTTCAAAACCAAAAATGAAGCGGAGTTGCCCTTTAAAGCGGCTGTCGCGCTCGCTGACAGCCCCACAAAGACACAAAAGCAGGTGGGGAGGATTTGCAAAAGGCGAGGTCGAAGGGGCATCAACAACGCATAAAAGGAAAGGCCGCTTCTGCCGGTGACCTTGTCGCCTTGCCTAGTCTGTCAGCGTTCGGCTTCCATTGTGGGCCTCAGAACGATTATCCCCTTTCTTGAGAACGAAATGGAAGGGGTGCTTATGTTTTGCGGGCTTGTCACTCGCTCGCAGTGGCCTCCCATGGCTGTCGTGCCGGCGAAATTAGGAGCGCAGCCGGGACATTTTCTCCCGTGTATGACGATCGGGTGCTTAGCATCCGAAGCAGCTCTTTCGGCGTCCATTTGAAGTTCTCGGAGTCGGTCGTTGAGGCATCGCCCCGTTTGCCCGATGTACCTGGCCCCACAGGACAGGGGGATCGCGTACACTTCCTCCGCCTCCTCTCCTTCCTCCAAGATTTCCCTTTCCGGTACTCCCACGGAGCGGGCGGGCTTTGAGCTTGAAGCCGAAAATAAATGTTGTTGAAGTTGAAAGATTGTGCTGTCTGTATGGACCCTTTTGTGTCTCCACTTTCTAAATGTTTAAAAAGTACCAACACGCTAAAATAGTACAAGTTCCGGGATTTCGTATTCATTCCCCAAGTGTGATGCGGGAGCCGCGCCACGGAGCCCCGGTCGTTTCCGCTCTTTGTTATCGCTAGGATTTGACAGTGCTCAATCACAATGCAAGACACGCACAGAGCCACGCTCGCTTTTTCTATGTGCCGCCTAATAATGATATCTGTTGTGGAGACGTGCGCACATCAGTCTCGCGCAGTGCTAGCTCTATGGCAGCACTTTCTGTAAAGGCGGATTCACACCGGGGATGTAAGCAGTCGCGCGATCTGACTAAATCGCATCGCAAAAAAAAAAGTAATTAGATGGTCAATCTGGCGTGCGCGATGAGCGAGTCCAACACCTTCGTTGGCGAGTCGCTTCTCAAAAACTCTCGCTCCGAACGCCGTTGATTGGCTCAGCCTCTCCGCGACTAGATCGCATCGCAAAAAGTCGGGTCAACAAGCGACTGCTCAAATCCCATCACTTTTTGCCCGCGATGGTCGCTTTTGCGATGAAAGTTATCGCGCGACTAGATCGCATCGCCGGTGTGAACGCGCCTTAATGTCGAACCAGTCTCACGGCGCGTCCCGATATTGGCGTGTGTACCTACGCGCGAGTAAAACATCCGACACAATTTGCGTTTGCAAAGCCTGGTCCAGCTGCGTCAAAACATTCAGCCAACCTTTGGACTGGAGAAATCAAGAGACACCCAAAATAAGATAAAGTGGCCAGCCGAATAAAACTTGATTTCTATTTAATTAAGATGAAGACCACCCGCGTACATCAAATACCTCATCAGCCGAACTCCAAGGCAGTAAGCCTAGTTCTGGCACTTGTTTGGCAGTTTTGGCCCGTAGCTGCCAGATGACAGCCGAACTATCGGGAAGCGAAGCCTAACCTTGGCACTTGTTTGGAGACTTTGGCCCGTAGCTGCCAAATGACAGCCGAACTATCGGGAAGCGAAGCCTAACTTTGGCACTTGTTTGGCGACTTTGGCCCGTAGCTACCAGATGACAGCCGAACTATCGGGAAGCGAAGCCTAACTTGGGCACTCGTTTGGCGACTTGGGCCCAAAGATGCCAGATGTCCACCAAACTATAAGGTAGTAGGCCTAACTCTGGCACATCTGTGGCGATTTTGGCCCGAATGTGCCAGATGACAGCCGAACTATCAAAAAGTGAAGCCTAACTTTGGCATTAGTTTGGCAATTTTGGCCCAAACATTCCAAAGATCTGCCAAACTACCTGGCAGTAAGCCTAAATCTGGCATTTGTTAGGCGATTTAGGCCCAAAGATGCCAGATGACAGCCGAACTACCAGGCACTGATGCCTAAGTTTGGCACTTGTTTGGCAAATTAGGGCCAAAATACCCAAACTGTTGCCAAGAGAGGTCAGGTTTGGCTCTACTTTGGCTGCTTCGGGCTTTTCAATGCCCTAAACTCCAAGATGCAAGCCAAGTTTTGGCCCAGAACTCGGTGCTACCTGGGCACTAGGTCACGCGTCAAATTTTTGCGTGATACACCAGACAAATAGTCCATAGAAAAACGAACGAACAGAAACCGGCAGGCAGATTCAACTTCGCGCAAAAAACCCGACAGCGGTCCGCACCGTGCCCGGCAGGACGAAACAACAAATCCCTGTAAAACGTCAAACAGTCTTGTCTGAATTACGGTTCGAAGAAGGGGATCACGCTGGTCGCGGAGAGACTAGTTGTCGAACGAGTACGTGGCACAGTCCGACACCACCCGCTTTGGGCTGTTAGGCCACGGCCGCGCTGCCTACCTGGCCAACTGCGCGCGCGGCAATATAACCTTGTATACAGGAACATGTCACATACGTGTTACGACAAAGTCCACATAATTGTCTCTGGGCACATCTTATCGTTTTTTAAATCATATGCCGAGTTTTGTGCTTTACTTCAGACATCATATTGTTTACCATGATTGGTTGTCTACCTGTTCTGCAGGAAGAGGAACTTAGAAACATTTTTAATGTACAGACCGGAGCGAGTCTCTCTGAAGTGGAGCTTCCCCGTATCCTATACTCCGTTCACTTTTAAGCTGAGACTAGAAGTTACACCTTCAGCATAAGCTCTCTGGATTTTGCAGTGATTTGGTTGCGCGTGCTTGCGAGTTCTGGCTTGTGTTAGCAAGGGCAAAGAACTCGCGTGCTTATGTCCTCATCTGCTTACCTCGTTGTATTTTCGAAGATTGGGAGATTCCATAAGTAGTAATAAGTTTCTTCTCTCCATTTTTCTCGTGGCTATAGCGCGGAGACCCTGCTTCTCTGTTCTCCAATAGGCAACTACAATAACGTAGGATTATTGTGTGCAAAAAGGTACGAAATAAATATTCACGAGCCTTAATTCACTCGATGCGCTTCTGACGGAGCTAAATATTTTTTTTTCAGCTGCCATCTACGAGGGGCGTTCATAAAGTTCGTATCATTGTCACGAAGGAATAAAGATTCAGCAATCAAACTCGAGTAGGAGTTGAGACTTTCTCTACATATTCGTCACCAAAAGTTACCCACTTTTTCTATCGATGCACCACATGCCGGAGGCCATTGTTTTAGAACTCCTGGTTTTGAGGGTTCAGGAATCGCTTCACTTCAGCAACCACTTGGTCACCGTCCTTGAAATGCTTTTCTCTTATTTGGCCACACTTGAAGCGTCTGCGCCATTTAACCAAAGTGTCATAAACTGGGATGTTGTCCCCGAACAACGCTCCCAGATTGGAATGAATATCCTTGGCATTTCTTCCCTTCAAATGAAAAAAAAAAAACAAAAACGGTTCACTCAATGTGCTTGACACTGACGGGCGGTGCCATTTTTGTTTCGACTCCCTATCGGCGTTCCGAGCTACTATAGCATGCTATGTTTATACTGTGCGGAAACTAGAGGGACGCGCGCTCAGGTTGATGCCTGTTTTGTTCTGTGTTTTTCAATTTTTCTGCCGATAATACGAACTTTATGAACGCCCCTCGTATTGATAAATTGTATAACGACAGTATGCATGAAATAACCAGTAATACGGCAAAGAAAATGGTAGTTTGAAGGTTCGTTTTAGTTTGCGGGACATCATCGCCCACAAGAAGGGGACGGAGAGTGAGAGGCCGGAGTTCACAAGACGAACAGACGAGTAAGCCGATCGACGATCCCGGCAGGCTCGTGAACGATGCATTCCGTCAAGTAATGTAATTCATATAATTATGAATTGCTCACTGCAAGTCTATTTAATATCCTGCTCAGGAGTTCACACTTCCTTTTTATATTCCCGAAGTGTAGAGTATGTCACTGAATAAGACATCAAATTTCTCTGACTGCTAAACTGGTGCATTTAATGTGCATCATGGAACGGTGATGCTCGTCCGGCTATCATCAGGCAAGGACCGGGAATAGGCCCAGGAACGGTGCCATAATTATTTGAGTGAGCTGTAAGTCCACGTGCGCCAAACCATGGTGCGCAAAAGCAGTCGGTTATTGATTAACCCCTGCAGGTGGTATGGGCATTGAAATGTCTTTTATTGCCTGGATGGGAGATAGTCAGCTCAAACAATATTTGCGAGTCAAAACGAATCGAAAAACTGAAAGACAACACCGCCCCGAGGGAGTGTCGCAAGTATTGCCGAATGGAAATTAATGATTGAATTCAGGCATCAAACTTCAATGTTAAGGACTCGGTACGCACGGTATTAAATCGAACGAAAGAAAGTCAAAGTTCGGCTGCTGCGTAGGAATTATATATAATGATGAGCTGTCGCCCCCTTGTCTCCCCAGCCTTTTCTCTAGTACCCAGTATATAAAATAAAGCACTGCCAACTCCCTTCCCCACTCTCCCACTCTGCAAATAGGGGGCTCACAAAGGTTTATGTGTTTGGTTTCTATGACCGAAGCTTTCGAACTACGTCAATGTAAGCAGAGGCGTCTCCTAGGATAGGAGCGACATAGGGATGTGGTAGCGACAGACAGAGAGACCGACACACGGAAACGGAGCAGATAAAAAAAAAGAGATGAAAACGATAAAGAGACAGAGACGGCAGGGAGACATATATAACTAATATAGAATCAAACAAAATCACTCCCAGAGACAGGCAGGCCGAGACGATGGACAAAGGGTCGGGCAGACGGACGAGTAGAGGCAGTCAGGCAGAAATGAGAGGTATATAGTCCCTGAGAGCTTAAGATGCTCATGGCACGGCTTATTATGTTCACGCGTCTAGCTTCGTGATTGGCTGTTCGGCGTTCTTATGGGCAAGTACTGCATTCTGATTGACTGCGGAGCGATAATGAGATGATCGGAAGTCGCCACACCCCGCATTTTTTAAGTTGTCTGCTACGGAGAGAGACTTGCATTAAAACAAACATAGAGCAATTAGAGGGACAGGTGGTCGGATGGGCAGACAAAGAGAAAGGTAGACAAAATAACTAATGTTAGTTTTCGAGTGCAAAGTAATATCCCCTGGTCCTTTGGACTACCTACGAACTTTACGTTAAAAATGTGCTGCTGGAACATATTATTGAAAAAAAAAAACAATAGACATCAGTAACGAACAGAAATAAGTGCGAGTGTAGAGAACTCGAGCTTGAACTTATGAAGTTGATTTATAAGTATACAAAACAACCGTCTTTTCTTGTCTTTCGTAACGTGGTCGGTGTGTTCATCCGAAGTCCCACTGTAAAACAGCAGAATTTTGCAGAAGGTGATCCTCCTGGGATCACCTGGAACGCGGTGGGTGGTCTACGGCTTTGGTGAGCTTCGCGTTGCACGTTAGAAGACGGGAAGTGTTGACATCCTTTGATTTGTCTCGGCGCTTTGGAACGCTTGGTCCTCGCGAAAATGTTATTTTGCCGGATTTCAAGCACCCTTCTCCATTTCGTTCGTGAGTTGGCTGGTGAGCGGATGAGTCAGGGAAGTATCTACCAGTGACATTGCTGCATCTGTCTTCCCGGCACCCAGCATAGGTCGATAACAAGAATCTGTGTTGGGAGGGAAGCGGTGCGTTGACGCGGTAGCCTTTTACTGTTTTGACGTAGAACTACCTCTTTCTCCGCTCTTGGAACGGGGTGCAAAGTTGAGGGGTCGATGGTCTATGCCACGAAAGCTTGGTCACGGAAGTGATGTAACAGAGAAAACACCGGACGGCGCGCGATCTGCTGCCGAGAACCGCGAAGTGCGCACGCTTGTCCTTTCTTATGTTTAGGCTTTCTCGTTTTGCTCGCTTCAAGGTGACACGCTCCTGTCGGATTGAAGCGGCGATAGCCGCCACTCTGGCAGCCGTGATTCCCCAATCTTCGCTCATCGCTCCGTTAGCTCTGGACAGCGGCCGAGCTCGCGCGCCCTGCGGCACGGGCAGTTCAAGCGACTCAGCAAAGCTTTAAAAATATTCGCACACATTTCCGAAAATGCGCCTGGAAGTGGTGGCGCGGAGGGCTTCACATTTGCCCCTACCGGAATTCCAGCCACGAGCAATTGCTTCTTGAGCACCTGACATCGTCATGCTGCAGGAGCCCGTGGACGTTTCTTTAGCTGCAGCAATAGTCCTACGGAAATTTATGCAGCATAGTAAACCTATTTACCGACGGTTTTGTAGCGTGAGCTACACTGGCCGAGGTTGAGCAGTTTCGCGTGGTTCTCATAATGAGCCGTGCTCATTATGCGAGCCGTGCTCACTATGCGGACCGCGCGGCGGCGGCGGCGGAGCTCCGCATAATGAGCACAGCTCATTATGAGAGCCACGCGAAGCCGCCGCCGCGCGCTTCGCCGCCGCCGCGCCCGCCTCGCCGGTCTGCGCATTTCAAAGGAGTGACGTCATAGCCGCGGCAGACGCACTGGCGCCGCCGCGTGTCCAGCTGTGTGCTTCCGTTGCGCAGTAGCCAAGTCTGACGCTGCACCGGAGCCGCTTGATAGCGCCTCTCATTTTGTGCGCATAAGCTCACGCTACGTATATCCTGGTATAGCCGAGCTAAGCCACCGGAATTTTTTTATTTTCTTTTATGCCCCTACATCTCCAAAATATAGCGAATTCTCCTTTGCCCGGTCGATAACCTGCGCCGCTCAAACTTTATCTAGAACTTGCAGTGTTTTCATACCTGTCATAAACTGGAGTGGCGAAAAGGTTGAAAACATCATGGGCTATTCCACTCTGTAAAGGTGGATGACCACCGAAGCTGTTTGGCACACCACAGAGATGTAACACAGAAATTTGAACAAAGGTACGAACACGTTTATTGCCTTGATTGGTGGTCATGGTGACGAAAGCTACGCATTGATCGGTGGTCAATATCTGTCTTGATCGACGGTTCATTATTTGTCTTGATGGGTGGATCATTTGGCCGTGATGGTGGTGACGATGGCCTTGTGGTCGCTATGGTACACACTGATCGGCTCGGGTACAACCTTGGACACGTTCTTAGCCAGAGTCAAATCTATGCACGACCGGTAGTGAGTGGTAGGGTTTGCGAAATTTGTGTGGCACATGAAACCAAATCACTCCAACACAAATCGCCTAAACCACTTCTTGTCCGGTCTAGAGATGTCGATGTTGAAATCGCCAAGGACGATTTCAACATCCTCCCCACTGCGACGAGAGAAGAGTAGTGAAATTGAAGATGGAGAACGGCAACTTATCTTTCTGATTTTTTTATTTACCTTCGCGTGGTCGACTTTCGGCGCCCTGAGGAGCCGGAGGAAGCTAGACACCCGCTACGGAACCGCCACCCCGGAAGAACGGAAGGAAACGAAACTAGGCACGCAAGTGGCTTGGAACAACGACAAAGAGAGGGCAGAGCGAGCGTAGACATGGCCGAGGCGAATCGCACAGAGGCAAATCTTTGAGAAACCTTTATTATCTACCTGAGAGTCTACTGATCTTGAAAATGGTGCCTATTGATAACTAATCTACTGAAAGTGCATATCCAAGTGATGAGACGTATAAGCTTTTGCATCGAATAAGACAATTTTGCATCAAATTTGGGACCAGAAATTATCTTGATGCACATAAAAAATCCATGGATCCCTAGCCATAAACAGCTTTGCTGTAATACATCTGATAATCAAATTGTACGATTCCTACGTGGGTCTTTGGATGTTACTGACAAGTAGAGTACAAAGCGTACTTGTCGTCGGCTCATTGCTTTACTGAATGGCTAAGGTAGTCGTAAATATGGCATGAATGTCCTGTTTCTGCTCATCCCGTCCGTGTTTATAACTACGTACAAAAACACAAACAATTATTTTATTCAAGCATAACACAAATTTAAAAAGTTGATATAAAAATGGATGGATAATATGTTTCGCTAAATATTCCTCTGACCTGGCAAGTCTTGAAGGGAAAAAGAAGCAAATTGACGCCACTCATTCTTTTTATTATACTTTTCTAACGATAGAAACAAGAGAGACATATTTATTACTTTCGTCACACAATGGTGGGTCACTTTAGTCCATCAAATTGATAAATTTTTTTATTGTTCCAATGTGAGAAGGAACTCTTTAGAAGGTCCAAAGGCACACGAGGCGAAACAAAGACATCGGACAGGCTACCAATAGCCTGCATCGGTGGCAAATGTCAGCAATAGGCGATGCAGCGTAAGCCTGAAAAAAAAAGACAGAAAGAAAAAAAAGCACATACATATACAACACCAATGCATCACTAGCACATCAGCAATAAAAACAGCATTCATGGAAAAAAAAGTACCCTACTACTACTTTCCAATCTACCATGTGTCGGTGACACGCAAACCTCCTCACCCCCTTTCTTAAAACACGCACACGTAAACTTTCCTATCCCATTATACAGCAGCGAGGAGAATTTCAACTTACTCTCAAATTGGTTTCACGCGAGGTGCGATGCAATTCCCAAATGAGTGTGCATCGAGCGAAAGAGCGTCAAAGAAATTCCAGCAATACCCTCTAGAAGAGAGGGCCTTCGCACGAAGTCATCGTTAGCGGATCCCCGCCCGACCCGCCCCAAGCGGCAAACACGCCAAAGCTCGTCGAGAGACGCGGCAGGGGTGTTCGTCTTGGCGCCGTCGCGTGTTTTCGTCGCGCCTGTTGCGAGAGGCTGCGAGACGCTGTGGAGGCGATGATGACGCAGGCTGGGCGGTGCTTCGTGGATTCACTAACGATGACGATTAGGGGAAGAAGACACATGGCCTTGCCTTCAAAGTGTCCTTTATTCAAGGCACCACGCAAGACTAAAGAGAGAGCAAAACAAGGTTGGCAAAACCCTTATGGTGGTGACAAAATATGCGCCATGTGCTTCTAAACGCCGAGCCAAGTGATTCCCTAAACACTGGAACCTGCGGATTTGGGGCTCGTAGTCTAAGCAATTCCTCGCATCGCTACGTCTTTTTTTTTTTTTCTTGTATTGCATTGCGCTTTTTTTAGTGAGAATTTTGGCCCGGCACTCCGACGTTGCGTTATCGTCGTGATATGCTTTAATGCATTTTCTTTTTTTTTTTGTCAGACTTTGAAGCGAGCTAGCTGAGCCTAAAAGAGAAGATAAAACTAGAAAACGGGGGGATGTATTGAGCAATATCGGATCGCGTTTTATTCTAAATCGTGCAGAGTACTCAGTGTCGCAACCTCAACTTAAACACTAGATCGTTGCAGTTGTCGTTGTTTGAACAATACAATTTAGCGTTCTGCTTCTTCTACACATCGTTTTTAGAAATGTTTTTCCACTAACTGCATTTATTCCTTTAGAGAATATGTATTAAAAAACAGAGAAAAATAATTTGTCTGTTGGCTTCTGTCATAATGGCTGCTAATTGCAGACGATTACAAGTACATTTTATAGTTAAAGTACAACCTACCTATACTCAAGTGATCTACAGATTTTGTTTTTACCGCAACTGGAAATCAATGTGTTCCTTTGTTTATAAAGGTTTACGTTCTAATTTGTAATTTACTTGCTTGTTGGCAAACATTTTTGGTCATTATTGGCATCATGCGCATATACTTATTGGCAAGTTCCAGATTGTATGTAACGTGCTATAAACATGTAAGTTTACAATGAAGGATGATTGTTTGGTCGTGTCCAGCATTGTAATTCAGCAAAACCGACACATTTATGGACACGAAATATCGTCCTGTACGTCTCATTTCAGATTGGGTAATTCATTTTTGTGTTTTTTTTTTGTTTTTTTTTAAGTTGCAGTCACACCATTTATACATCATACAAAAGACAGTCTGCCATGAAATGATTTTCTAGCTTTTTTTGTTTTTTTTAAATGAAGACTCTAATTAATCTTCAGTGTTCGTACCCGGAGCAGGAATCCGTATTCCTTCTATACAAAAAAAAAAAAAAGAAAAACTGCGTCCGTTTTTTTCCTCGACTCGACCGGACTCGGCCACCAACATGTGAAATCACGTGACCGTGACGTAAAGTATGCCTTTCTACCGCAAACGGAAGTTCTGCCAGCCGAGCGAGGGAGACGCGTTCGCCACGAGCACTGCGTCACTCGGATGAATGATCTCCTCAACAATCAATCTGTCGACACATATTTAAATTTGCGTTGGCGGCCAATGAGGCCGTGACGGCACTTATCACTACTTGAGAATGATATGTTCCATGGTGTGCTTAAGAAGGACTTTGGAAGCAATAGGGAGTATTCACTGGACGCCATATTTGTGGGTGCTGTTTAGAGCGCATGCTCAGAACGAGCTCACATCAATAGGCTGCTAAAACCGACACTCTTGATGGTGCGAAATGCTCGTTGCAAAAGAACTGTGGAAGCTCGCCGTCAGCACGCGCTCAGCATTCGCGCACACAGCTATGGCCACCAGTGAATACTCCCTATAGACCGATCTCACCAACCAGTTTGACTACGCCACCGCTGCCGCAATGCATCGAGGGAGCTTTAGTCTTTCTGCACGTGCGACAACCTCGCTGGAGCTCTGTGCGTGTGAAGCATGAGGCGGCACGAGCCGTCTTGTGCACTGCTGCCTGCCTCCTGCGTACTTAGGTTATGGCGGTGTCACGCATGCGCCAAACGCTTGGTGAGATCGGTCTATTGAGTCATCGTAACGGTGTCCAAGCACTTCACGACCGCGCGATCTCTCATTTCGCCTTTGATTTGAAAAGGAAAGCTAAGGAGAAAGAAGTAGGGGCAACCAATGAAACGCCTGAAAATGCCAACCTGTCAACTTATTGGGCAACGTAAGAACAAAATAAAAAAAAAACGATCCTGACCAAGATCACATTGAGATTTATGTAGCGAAACGAAACCTACTACATGAACACAAAATCTAACGACCAAACTCAATTGCATTCCTAATGACTACATTCAATAAAATCGATATTAAGTTTCTTGTGCCCGAACTGAATTGCATTACTAAGAAGTTAATTCAAAATAATATATATTGAGTTCTTAATGATCGTACTCAATCGCATTCCCGATGAGTGTATTCAATAAAATCGATATTGAGTTTCATATGACCAACCTCAATTGCATTCCTAATGAGTGAATTCAATCGAATCGATAGTGAGCTTCTTATTTCAAACTCATTAAATGTTGAGTTTATATTGAGTTTCAATTTCCTCTATAGGAATACATTAGAAGATCAATCGAAACTCATTGATCATTTTTGTAAGGGTGATCGGTGTGTCAACAACCGCCTCCGAGAACACTACTATTTTCTTTATGCCACAGTAAAAGGACACTTTCCACCGCACCATCATGCCTGCCGGTGCACACGAAAGTTTCAACAATCGACAATTTTGGGAGAATTTTCAGATTGGGCCACAAGAGAAATCCTGCAAGCGTACGTAACATTAGACCTTTTTCACTGTAAACGGTACCAGGCGGTGCTTCAGTCTTTTGACGTCCGAGAGAACTTCCGGTTGATAAATAGAATGAGCAAAGCCCACCTCAACACTGCTGCTTGACATGTCGATGAAACGTTTAACCACCAATTCTCCAAGTAAACGCAAAAAAACACACACACACACACAAAAATGAAGAAGCAATTTAATTTTCAAATATTTTTGTAAATCAACTTTCATCCTTCAAGACCTTAGATTGTACAGCCGAAGGCCTTTAAATCTCCGACTTTGTTTTCCGTGTAGCATTTATGCTTTTTAGCATTGGTGACATAAGCAGCTCGACACCCTATTGAAAAAAACAGCTCAAGCTGGTCCCAGCTTCAAGCTTGGTTATTGCTCTAGCGTACCCAGTTTGGCATGTTTGTTGATCCGGTCATACTGGTCATGCTGGTTGGTCTGGTCCCAGCGCTTGGTTATTGCCCCAGCACGCTCAGTTTTGAATGCTGGTTAAGCCGATCGACTTCCCCACCAGTTTACCCAGTTTAAATTGATACACAGGATAAACAAGCAAAACTCTTAAAAAAAGCCAGTTCGGCATCCAATTTATTATTTTCGTACTCGCGGCCTCCTTTCTCGGCGCTGACACAGTACTAACCGACGCAGACAGCGGCTCTCGGTGCGAAACCAACAATTTTATTAAAACTATATTGCTCATATCTCAACACGAAAAATACTAGACACACGCAAAAAGCAGGCAATAACAATAAAAAATACTACACGAATGAGAGAAGCGAACCTGGGTCCCGCCAGTAAGGGGGGCGAAGCGGCCTCTTGCGTAGTCGGCAGAGCCGAGGAAATCGGTGTGGCTTGGATGGCATTAGCGATACTCCTCGGCACCACCGTCATTCACGAGCACACACATGTTCGAAGACATGAAATGACGCCTCAGTCGGGGCGTCCGACTTGTTCCCGCGCTAAATGGACTGCAGCTCGCTGTCTCCTCAAAGCCCGCTTCGCTTGCACCGCCGTTCAAGTAGTCTCCAAACAACGCGCACACAGCCGTCCCTTCGAAAATCTGCCCAAGATAGCCAAACACGTCTCTAATTATCCGTTCCTACCACTCTCTCTCTCTCTCTCTTCTCGCACACAAAGGTAGCTCGCAGCGCGCCTGAAGCGCCCGGTCGTCTACCAAAAACGAGAGAAAGAACAGGACGTGGACTCGCCACCTCCAGCCGACCTTGGCGTGCGCGCTCCCAGCAAGACCAGCTTGACAAGCTCGAACCAGCTTGGGGCAGCTTCAGCACCAGCTCGAAAGAGCCTGACAAGCTTGAACCAGCTTCAGTACTAGCTCGAACCAGCTCAAGTACCAGCTTGCCCAGCTGCAGTGCCAGCTCGAACCAGCTTGACCAGCTCGAACCAGCTTGATTTTCTTGCTGTTTTTTTCAATAGGGCAGGCTTGCAAAGAAGGACGCGAGCGGCAGTTCATGTTTCTAAGGCAGTGTTGTGTTAGCAAGTCATCGATAACGCTGTATGAGAAGGAAGTGCTCTTCCCAGCCAGTGATTGTAACGATTAGGTGTTATCTTACCCTGTGATCTGCCCTGCACGTGTTCCCGCAAAGTATGTTTTTGTTTTCTTAGTTTTCTATTGTTTTTATAAATATTCATGGTGTGAATGTATTGTATTGCGTCCTTTTCTTTTGCTTTATGTATGAACGTCGCTTTTCTTTTCCTCTCATAAATATCAGACGCAAGTCAGCGCTTGTTTCTCTCTCCTGTTTTCTCGCCCTTTTTAGCTGTTTTTCATTACATCGCAACATTTCATGCTTTAAAGGCGAGTGCGACGGGGTTCGAACCTCGCGTCTTCGCATGCAATCCGCTTGCGCTGCCAACTCAGCCACGTGCGCGACATGTTTTGTGTATATTTAATTTCAGGTGCGGGTGCATGTATACGGGCATTTAGACACATTGACCCGCTTATAAACGGGTTGTGCGGTGCTTATGGGCCGAGCTAATGTTTACAATTTTTTCATATGTGTAAGGTTATCGACCACGCTAATTTGGTCGGATGGGTACGAGCTTCTTTCTTCAAAATGTTTTGCCGTAAAACAATATCAATTAAAAGGTACGTGCTGTCTTGAGGCGTTCTACGTTCCTCACCCTCATGCGAGACTCCTACAGCGCTCAGAAAAAAAAAACACTTTAATTATTTTGGGCGGAACATTCTCGTGCGGCTCAATCTGTAAAAAAAAATATAATGAAGTGCCACAGATAAATATTTCGTTAAAGTAAAGTTTCAGGACGTCGCAGAAAAAACCACTGCGTCTTAGCGGCACTAAAAACAATATTCGGCAGTTTCCGAAACTTTTCTACAGGTGGCCTAGTTAAGCTCCCAGGAACAATCGTTCCCCGTTCCCCAAGGCAATTTTTGACTGACAGGCTGTCGCTGTGTGGCCAAAATAAATAGGTACTTTGTTGACAACATTTCTTAAATAAAAAAGATCTTTGCTCACTTTTTTTTTACCGAACTAGAACATTTTGGTCTGGTTCAAGAGCAAAGGGAGACCGACACATCATAGCCGGAAACAAGTTGTCAAGAAGTTCCCGTTGCAAATTATTTTCCGAGCCATAGGGGGGAATGGTTGAGCCTTTACCTCGCTGTCAAGAGTTTGAAAGTGTCAGCCCCTTTTTTAGAAGGCCAATCAGTGTGACGGGGGCACCGATATCAGAAGACGAGAGAAAAGCAGGGGTGTAAGTTGAAGGCCTTGTCTGAAACATCACTTAAACGATTAGATTTGTCTGGTCTTGAGGAAGAAGAATAAAAAAAAAAGTTGCATTTTTCGACCACAGTGTGCAAAGAAACGAAAGCGAAAGCTGAAGCACGGTCGCGCAATGCGGGTGGAATGGCGCCGTCACGTAGCTGAAGGTGGAGGTGCACGTGGTTGATTCTCATAGCCGTCGTGGTTGGCGACGTGGATGCTAATGACGACTGCCAGTAGTGATCCGTGAAATGGGTAAGCACGGTGGGAGTTTCTGAAACCATCCAACGTTACGCGTAACAACTGGATATTGCCGAATTGGGATTTCGAATAACGCGAAAAATGTATGAAAATAACTCTTTCGAAGCAGACGACATGCACATTTTCCTTACGACGCGCAATTATTGGCGGGACGCCTGGGCTTGCCTCTGCTTTCCTCGCGAGGCATGACCGACGGAATGTCCCCGACTTTGCTCTCCTAGCGGCAAGAGGGGAGAAAAGATGGGCTTTTCTTTTCTTCGGTTTTGCGAAGACGACGGTAGACGAAGCTAAAATCTCTGCAAAACGTCGCCCGTAAAGCTTTCGCTTTAAAACGCAAAACAGTCTACCAAAGAAAACCAAAAAATTGGTCGGTGCAAAGAAACGTCCACGGACTCCTGCCGCATGACGATGTCAGGTGCGCAATAAGCGAATACCCATGGCTCGGAATCCGGTAGAGGCAAATGTGCAGCTTCCCGTGCGCCGCCACTTCGAGGCGCATAGAAGGAATGGCGTGCGATTGTTTTTAACCTTTCGCGGAGTCGCGCGAGAGAGTCGCGTGAACTACCCGTGCTACGCGAGCTCGGCCACTGTCCAGAGCGATGGACGAAGACTGTGGAATCACGGCAGCTGGAGCCGCGTCTATCGCGGTTTCAATCAGACTGGAGCGCGTCGCGTTGAAGCGAGCAAACGAGCAAGCCAGCAGATAAGAAAGGACGCGCATGCGCACTAAGCGGTTCTCGGCAGCAAGCGGCGATCTGTGTAACGTCACTTCCGTGACCAAGTTCTCATAATATCGACATCCCAACTTTGCACCCCCTTCCAAGCGCAAAAAAAAAAGTTTTACGTAAAAAGAAAGTGTGTGTGTGTGTGTGTGTGTGTGTGGCCCGGGGGGGGGGGGTGCTGCGTTTTCGCGGTGCTTCTCTGCAGGTTACGTTTAAATACGATATACCAAGTCTCTTCTACTGTGATGGCTATGTTCAGCTGATTAAATTGCGAAAAATCCTAGGGTTGGTAACTAAACATAAATGTTCGTATATTTTTATTAATAAAAATAACCCTCACCAACATGTAGTTTTATTTTTTTTTCGTCCTTCTTTTGTTTGGTCTGCTTTTTTCTCTTGCTAGCGGTTATAAAGACTGAAGCACGTCCAGTGAAAGCGGCGCCCGGCGTCCCGCGCTTGCACGCATTATAGAAAAAAAAAAAAAAAACGGCACATAATAATTCTCATTTTATACCTCTCCCTCTTAGCAAAGTGGATGAGAGTTGGGATGAAAACCTTGGAGTCCTGGGTACAGTTTAATTTATGAGGTCTAGCGTAATATTCTCCGCCGGAATACGAAGACCTGCGCTTTAGGAAAAATAGGAAATCAGGAACTTGAGACTGATAGTTCGGGACGAGAAAGAGAGACTTGAGAGGGCTCCTTTCTTAATTTTTATTAGACTGTGAAGTAAGTCTAGTCTTGATTTATTAATCCATACCCCACCTTTTCCAAACGATGGCGGCAAAAACATTGAAGTATTACATCAGGTCCTCTTTCTTTCAAAACTAAAGGCCGTGGCATTTAAAACAGGAAAGCGTCCTGTAAGATGACACACACACACACACACACACACAAAAGAAGCAAAGCATGACAATAAAATAGCTGCGTGAGCTACACTATGAGAATATTCGCATATAAATGACGCAGTTGTTTCTCAATACGTTCTCGATTCGTGTCTTCAAGAAACACATGCTGCTCGCAGAGGGAACGATACGACAAGAACAATTCAAACTTGAAAACGGTAATGTTTAATAATAAAAACACAACATACACCTAGTATAACGCGAGTAAAGCAATCAATAATTTTATAGATAAATTGATATGCCTGGTGGCTTAAAAAAAATGGACATCGAAGAAACGCTTTGTGTGCAGCCTGGTACAAACGAATTCACGGAACGCTGGCAACTTGGTGTCGGGAGAAACATGTTGTGTCACTTGCCAGAACTTATGTAGACAGCCAAACCCGCATTGTTCTTATTATGTTCGAAAGGATAAGGTGACAGAAATCCCCGACCAGGGGCGAATCCATGGAGGTGGGGGGGGGGGGGGGGGGGGGGGGCGGCCGCCCCCTTCCCTCCCGCCCCCGAAGAAAGTCGACCCCCCTCCTCCCCACTCTTTGTGGGCAATTTGACACGGGTGGACCCCCCGGTGCACGCGACAGAATGGGAGAATAGTATCCTTACAAATTTTCCACCCCCCCCCCCCCCCCCCAACAAAAGGAAGTTTTGGATCCGCCCCTGTCCCCGACAAATAACATGGGATATGAATGGAGTAGACACGATGAAACATCCAAACTCCTTCTGGGTCTTTCTTTCTTGTTTTGTTGTGATAACGAAACAATCGGGGAAGAGCCGATTCTGTCTTGTACTAGCGTTGTCTTTGTTCCGGAGTTCCAGGTTGACGCTGTCGATCCGCGTGTCGAGCGATCTGTAGAAAACGCGATTCGACATCGCGAAACTCCGAGAACACCGAAGAAAACGTGGATTTTTTTTTTTTTGTCTGTTGTCATCCGCTTAAGTCTTGCTAGCCCGGAGTGTCTTAAGATGTTTGTGCGGAGCTTCATATCTTTTCCTCTTAGACGATGCGACTTTTGTCTTTCGTCAAAGGTAGATTCCCTCCCTCTTCCAACAGCGTCGTGCTCTTGCAACAAAGAGGATTCATGAAACGACGTTATGTTTGAATAGACGTCTTCGAGTAACACACGCCGTCTGGGGGTTAATCTTCGAACTACACGTTAAGTACAACCCAACATCCCTCCGCTCGTCAGTACACATTGGCATCTCCTGCCGTTGTCTCGGCTTTTATTGCTCGTTATGCCCCATAAAAGCAATGGTAAAGAAAGATGGTAAAAATATGCGCACTAAGATAGGTGCTGACTATGTTAGTTGTGATGGACGGTGCATTCCAGATATGGTAACGGGGGAAAAGTCCAAGGGAAAGGGTGTGCGCACGCGCAGAAACTTACTGGAGAAAGCTTCATTGCAGTGACGGTATGTCGTGTACTGAGGTGGAAGGAAGGTGTGACGAGCCGGAAGCGTGATTTTCGGTATGAAAGTTTCGAAGTGTGAGCGGAGTACTTCAAGTGTTACCTACGAGACCAACGAAAATTAGTAGGCGTCAATAAATAAAATATCGAGGAGAAGACGTAGATCAAGATACATTTTATGTTTTAGAAGTTACACGGCTGTACCGCCCGTAACGCTCAGACTCACGCACCCGCTGCAGAGGAGATTTTCAATTGCTACGACATGACTGCTAACCTGAGATCTAGTCATAGTGCACCAAAGAATAGTGATTACGCGGGCATGGTGTCGTCAACATCTACATCATACAGTGTAAAACATATTTGTAAAAAAAAAAAGAACGGAAGGTTTGTCGCTTTTAAAGATGCTACAGCAATGTTCGGCATATTGCCTTTGTGTCACGTAATCGTTTCGTTGCTTAAATACTTTAGCGATTGTGGGGAAGCCTTGTGAACGACGTAAGCGCGAGCGAAGAAAGAAATAAGGTAACCAAAAAATAAGAGCAGTTCAAGCGCCTAGGACAACATATTTCGTGGTAATTTATTATGCAAAACAAAATTGTTGATAATTCTGGTCCAGGCGGAGATTTCTCATAAATGATTAATGGGAGTTTTTAAGGCTGGCGTGATTTTGTTTTATTTCTGAGAATGCGAACGCGCATTCTTTCTACACACCCATAAGACTTACCGCAAAATGCAAAGACGGAAACCCTGAATAGAAGCAACCAAGTATGCGCCTACCTCTGGATCTTTTTATATCGGAAAAGGGAAAGCGATGGGCCACTATCCATCACGTCCAAAGACAGGCTAATCTGTGCAAATATCTGCAAATCCTTAAGGTACGAAGAAAATGATTAATGGTAAATTCGTGCTTCAGTATCAGCAACTCGAAGGAATCTCTCGGTATCAACGTCATCACTCATCACCACCAAACGTTGTTATTAGGAATGTGGCTTGATTCAATTAAAAGCTTGTCACTGGCGTCTGCGCGTTTGTTTTTCTCTAGCTGAAACGGGAGTGTGACAGCTTGCTTTGTAGCAAGTTGGAACACTCGTTGTTTGTGATGTGCAGGCTAAGAAAGACAAATTTAAATCCCAGGAACGTGACGGGTTCGTTTTTGATCGTCTCTGCTCACCTAGTTCTGTGTCGAACATGAATTATATCATTCCAACTAAACAGCGTGATATGTGGTGAAATAAACCCTATGTGCTCGCGGTTCCACTTTTCTTTTTAGTTTCTTTTTGAAAGTGAACACTTGTCGCTTTGAGAGAACCCAAAATCTGCAGAGCCGAGGAACCTGAACTACACTTCTGTGTACGAGGAGATTAATTAAATATTGCCCCTGACAGCTGAACAACGGAAGGGGTGTGGCAAGTCGTGGAGCAGCTTATATTGCAACGCAGCCAATCAGATTGCACCCTTAGCCGATAAGAAGTTCGATCAACGAATCACGAAACAGCGTTTCTTAAGGCCCGTTCACACATTTGCGTTCAGAGCGACCACTATGCTTACGAACGAATGCAACCGCTGCGACTTCAACGACCACTCTACGCGACGTGTACACACACATGGAACCAAATGCAACCAAACGAATCAACAGCCAATGAGAAACGAGCTTCAGCTCTTGCTCCTAGCCAATAGTAAGCAACCCAGCTACGCTTACAAACATGGCGGACGATTTCCTGCCAGACGCGATATCCACCGTCCCCACCGGTGCAGTCAGAGGTTTCGGCTGAGGCGTACAGTCACGAAGATCTGCTGTGCGCCTACGATAGCTGTGTAAAGGCTGGTTCAAACATCTGAAACGAACCCGTTATCCACGACTGGGTCCGTTGTGACCGGAACGACCGCTCTGCATGCGCCTCGCGTACTCCTGCGACCACTGCAACAAGCGCAGTGCGTCGACAGCACGGCGACCGCCTCTCTGCCGCCGTCAGCTGTTGGGGACGCGCTGCCACTCACTTGCGTAACAGAAAATAGACAGACCGCCTTCTATGACCACAAACTTTATTTATTTTTTTTTTTTTCAGGAAACGCTTGCAGGGTATACTCCGTTTCACCTTATGTTGTACCGCAGCGAAGGCTAGAAGCGCGAGCTCATGGCGTTGGCAGCTGTCCTTGGTGCACGAGAGCTTGTGCCGCCGAGATGTGCCGTAGAGCAAGGAGCTCGCGCTTGTAGCCTTTCCTGCGGTACAAGACAAGGTGAAACAGAGCATAGTGCATTTAAAAAAAGAAAAAAAAGATGCAGTACGCCGTCTTGCACGATCACGACTTTAATACACGACTTTTCCAACAGTACAAATCTCGCCACACGCCTTTTCTACGATTATAAAAGACGATGTAATCTTAGCAGCGATATAGCAACGTAGAAATATAATTTTGTGATCAGATAGACGTTGCGAGCGAGATGTTGAGGGCGTTCAGGATTGCTAACACTAATCACCTTTCTCGGGTGATGAAAACGCGCGAAAATTCGCATCCTTTATACGGTACGCACCAGTAATATTTTGAACTTGAGCACACGCATGGAATGCGCCAGAAAAAAAATCCGGGCGATGTTCGAGGACACAAATGCTAAGAAAGCACCACTGTAGTCAACGTCATCACTCATCACCACCAAACGTTGTTATTAGGAATGTGGCTTGATTCAATTAAAAGCTTGTCACTGGCGTCTGCGCGTTTATTTTTCTCTAGCTGAAACGGGAGTGTGACAGCTTGCTTTGTAGCAAGTTGGAACACTCGTTGTTTGTGATGTGCAGGCTAAGAAAGACAAATTTAAATCCCAGGAACGCGACGGGTTCGTTTTTGATCGTCTCTGCTCACCTAGTTCTGTGTCAAACATGAATTATATCATTCCAACTAAACAGCGTGATATGTGGTGAAATAAACCCTATGTGCTCGCGGTTACATTTTTCTTTTTAGTTTCTTTTTGAAAGTGAACACTTGTCGCTTTGAGAGAACCCAAAATCAGCAGAGCCGAGGAACCTGAACTACACTTCTGTGTACGAGGAGATTAATTAATTATTGCCCCTGACAGCTGAAAAACGGAAGGGGTGTGGCAAGTCGTGGAGCAGCTTATATTGCAACGCAGCCAATCAGATTGCACCCTTAGCCGATAAGAAGTTCGATCAACGAATCCCGAAACAGCGTTTCTTAGGCTGAAGGCGACATTAGGCATTGACTTTGCCAAGTGTCCTGTCACCCGTGGCGCGTAATGACCATCTTATTATCTCTCCGCAATCCATTAGTTTGCAGCCTCGGTCAATGAGAACACTGGAGCCCAAACCACGAAGCAAGACGCGCACGAAGACTACAATGCCACATCCTTGGTGTTCTAAACAGTCAGGGACTCTAGTTATAAACTATCTAACAATAAAAAACAAAACGGAACATAGTACAGTACAATTATTTGAGAATAATGCTGCTCTACTTGAAATTTTGTTTTTCCTTAATTTATTTTGAGTTTAGGACGGAATAGTCTGCAGAAACATGAATCAAAGAACTCAAAAAACTAAAATCGTTGGATGGCTATTTCTTACCTTTCAAAAGAAGTGTGACCGAGATTTCAGGGCCAATGTAAATACACAAAACAGACGCATATAGTAATGAAATCCAGCGTTCGGCGATTCAACCGCTTGTTACGGATAGTCATTGCGTAAGGTCCAGTTCCGCTGGCAGTCAAAAGAGCTCGAACGACGCCTGTTTTATGATGAGACTTCGTTGCCGGATCATAAACAGTTTACGTCAAGATCCTAGATTTTCGTCTTGATAAGAAGACATTGGCGTCCCTAGGGACGCCAATGTCTTCCATAGCTCCGATATCGGGCACGGGCGGAAGCTAAGAAAGAAAGCGTTCAAGCTTGAACGCTTTCTTCCTTAGCTTCCGCCCGTGCCCGATATCGGAGCTATGCTACATTTCACCATAACTTGGCAAAGAGCAAACGCTACGGCCCCGTTGAGCCAATCGGAGCGGCGGAGGCGAAACACGTGACAGCCCTCACCAAACGTATACAGGGGCAGGAGCGTAAACCAAGCAGTTAGAGAAGAGGGGAAGGAGGAAATCGACCTTTTTCCCGGACCTTTTTTTGTGCGTCCTAGACGTCGCTTTTTTTTTTTCACCCTTCGGAGATTAGCATGTCACTAAAAAATCGTACAAAAGTGATTTCCTCTTTCTTCCGCCTGATGCTTTCGCTCCACTGTGCGCAACTAGTGAGATGGAATATTGTCACGTGGCTCCCTCCAACGCGCTGATCGGCTAACTGGGACCGTAACCTTCGCTGTTTGCCAATTTACGGTGAGACGGAGTGTACCATTCCGGCTTTGATGCGTATTCAGCGAAATTTAAGAGCTCTCTCCACCGAAAGACGGCTGTAAAGTCATGAAACCATCAGACTTCCTTCGATAGCTGGCATAGAGAAACAAAAGTCGCCCGACGTTGATAACCCTTTGTTTACGGTGATAGAATGTTTACGTAACTGTACAGTCAGCCAAAGGCCCCGAGAAAGGGACACCCCTGAGCCTGATATTCTTGAGAGACTGGAGTCAAACTATGCTCTACTTAGTTTAATTCCAATTGTACACAAAACAAAACCAGAGTTCATAAGGGTACCGAAAGTGCGAAATATGCATACAAAAGAGACTTGAATTTAGTGTGTTCTTTTTGGTGTCAATAATGTCATTTAAATGAGATATGACATCTTATATTCGTTCAGTAATTTTTGCTGTTGATTTTATTTTTAATTGGCGATAAAAAAAAGCTTTTTTAAGAATGAGCATTTATTGAAAAGAAACCAGCGAGGTCAGCCAGCGCTTTGTGCCGGCTTGCTACGTTGTAAAAGAAGATGAAAAAATTAAAAGCGAAAAAAAAAAAGAAGTGTATAGACCAAGGTTAAGACAAAAAATTACTATAAATAAAAAAATAGACAGATAAACAAATTAAACAAAAAGCACAAATGTGCACGCACACAATGTACACATAATATATACACACACTCATAGTACTGTTACGTTTGCATGTGTCTCACTTGGCAGCACACTGGTCTGCAGTGCCTTAAAGTGTTCGTTGAACATATGTCTTCTTTATGAAATTTGAAAGAGCTTCAGTGGCCTTGAAACTATTTGTGGCAGAAGACCAGGGTCCAAAGAGAAGTTTCAAGTCTACCAGGTCCTCTTACTTTAATTTTAGGCGAGTCTTCAGTGCGGTCCTTTTAATACTGTAATCCCCGCAGGCCCAGAGGACGTGTTCGATGTTGTGAATTGTCCTAGATGATAAACTTTCGGAAGATTCAGCTTAGCCAATTTTTTGCAGATAATATTTAGTAGAATCAACATTGAACCGCAATCGAAGTAACACGGCCTCAAGTTTCCTTGGTAGTCCTCGTGGCATCCGGAATTGGAGTTTAGGATCAATACGGTAAAGGCTGTAATAGTAATATTGTGTGTTGCCCCATAAGAATAGTTAGATTTCATTTCCGATAGATTTGATTAAATGATTGGCATCAGATCTTGAAAACGAAATAGGTACAGAAATCATGCTCTCGTGGGCGTCTTTAGCTGCTCTATCGGAGCACACGTTTCCAATTATCCCGGAGTGGCCCGGAATCTACTCCAAGATGAAATGATGTCCCTGATTCCATGCATACTGAGTAGCCTGTAAAATATCATGTTTTAGTTGTCAGTTAAAGTTGTGTTCCCTTATTGAAGAAAGAGCGAACAGCGCAGGCCTTGAGTCGACAAGTCTTGCCCAACGTCGTGGGCTTTCAGCGCCCGCGTGTACAACAGCTGCACGAATGGCTGCTAGTTCTGTTGCTGCTGATGAGGTGGCGTGGCTTAGTTTAGCCTTTATGAATGCGGATGTGGATAGAATGTATACTCCCATGGCTGAAGATGCGAGAATTCTAGAACCACCAGTGTAGATATGAGTAAACGATTCGTAAGTTTTCTGAATATATTGGAGAGAAATCTCTGTAATTACCGGGGCATGGAGCTGATTGTTTTGTAGTGATTTTTGGTATGTTTTTCTTATGTCCAAAAGAGGGTACTTCCAAGGTGGATATCGGAGAATCGCAGCTGTGTCAATCACTTGGCATATAGTCTTCTAGTAGCGTAATAACTTGCACAAAATCAGATGATGGTCTATATTTTACAATGTCTACCAGGTGTAGTTTGTACACTCTGGTTTTGTGTCGCAGATGAACTCGAAATGTTTCTTGCGTCCTTAAAATTGCGGGAGATTTCGTTCAAGATACTGCCAAAGTTCCAGAGGTGGAGGTAACATTTTGGCAATCCTAAGCAGGCAGGAAGTGCTACTGCTTGGGCGCTTTCAAGTTCTTTAAAACAAGACCGCGAGACATGTTGCATGACGGGCAAACTATAGCGCATAAGACCGACAAATAGAGCGTTGTACAGCACTATCATCGGCGATACAGAGCATCCCCATCTGGTTCCACTGATCATTTTGATAATGTGTGTAAATGATGCGATTTTGTTTTTAGCCGTTAATTATGGGGACCCCTCGTCATTTGCCTATCGAGAGACACGCCCGAAAATGCATGTTCAGAGACATATGGGATTGGGGTTCCTTCTAAGTTAATGGTATATCTGTATGTTTGTTTCATGGTAAACGCCATCGCCGCTGACTTTTCTGGTGTTATGTACAAGCCTCGGCTGCTAAGGTACCGTGCGGTAATGTTGAGGACTTTTTGTAGCGGCTCTGTTTATATATGAAGACTTGCTCGATGACCAAAAACATATATCGTCAGCGTATAAAGATACATGTATACAGAAACAGGGAGTATTTTCAGAAGGTCTATAAGACATATGCTAAACATCATTGGGCTGAGAACCCCGCCTTGGGGAACCCCCTGTTTGACTTCATGAAAGTCAGTGTTGCCATCTTGTGTCGATATGTATACTTTTCGTTCTTTAAGGTAACTGGAAATCCATGTAAACAAGCGTCCTCCGAAACCAATCGCCTTCATGTCGGAAAGTATGACTTCGTGTTCTACCGAATCAAAGGCTGCTTTTATGACAACAAATACAGCGGTTGGTGACCTGTTTGACTGGTTTTATTTGTTCTATGCTAGAGGCTAGATCAATACCGTTGTCAATACTGCATCTTCCACGTCGGAAACCACTCATCAATAAAGGATAAAGACATCTATTTTCATGATCCCATTCCATGCGTGCAAGCAACATGCGTCCCATTAGTTTGCTATAGTCCGTTGCAACTCAAGAAGGTAGGGCAAGGGTAGGACGGGCCGAGGAGGAGGAAGCAGACGGAACGCTGGAGAAGAGAGGGGGAAACCTCCTTCTCTCTTTAGCGTTCTGTCTGCTTCCTCCTCCCCTGCCCGTCTTACCCTCGCCCTACATTCTTGAGTTGCAACAGACTATAATGCAGCTAGTTAATGCGATCGGGTGATATGAACTGATATCGAGTGGTGGTTTCCCTGGTGTCAGAATCGGTATTACGCGAACATTTCTCAATCTTGGGTATAATGCCAGTCTCTTATGAGGTATTGAATGAAGTGAGAAAGGCCATTCTAGAAGTTTCCCCCAAGTGACGTAAGGCTGATTAGCGTATGCCATTTGGACCTGGACAGGACTTAGTGTTTGATGTAGCGAGTGCTATGTCTACTTCTTTAAGTTGAAACGGTCATCCATAGAATTACATACAATTAGAGGAACGTGGCCAGCTGGTGCACCTTTGCTGTTATTATTACCAGAGGGACAGCTTGTAATCTTGATGCCAAACAATTCTGCTACTACTGGTTCATATATTTGGCGCCTCAATTAGATGGCTCTGAAGGGGGGAATTTGCTTTGGCCTTAGACTAAGGCTTCGCGAGATGTGCTATATTCGGGTAGTTGGCTTCCTGGGATCAAGGCTAGAACTCAGTGACCTCCAGCGCCTTCTTGAAAGTTTGTCTAAGTGCCGTTGAACACGTTTTTGCTCTTTTCTGGAAATCTAAATATCTTCAACTTCTCTTTTCGTTTTTGCTTTTCATTCAGCTCTTCGACGGATGGCACGAAGACGCTCATATTCTCCATCGACCGCTGTCTTTGGGTTTGTCACGTTGAAAGAGTTTGTTGCTTCTGAAGTGGAAGATGTTATGGCATTCACAAAGGATTCTGTTCCAGTGAGCGTGGAACTGACAGAATCCTTTTTTTTAAATAATTCCCAGTTGGTATAAGGTACCGAGAAGCGCCGTTTGGAGCAATGCAAACTTCTCACCGTGGTGCATGAAGGAACATGGTCACTTCCGTGAGTTTCAATATCAGCGAACCATGTGGTTTCTTCAGCGAGAGCTGAAGTTGCAAACGAAATATCTAAAGGGCTGTTCACTGGTGCACCTTAAAGAATGTAGGACTTGCATCATTGAGCATTACGACATCATGATTTAGCGTAATTCCAAGTAATGCATTTCCTCGAGCATTTTTCTTCGTACTTCCCCACAGTGTGTGGGGAGCATTAAAATCTCCTGTCAGAAGACGTGGTGACGGGGTTTGTTGAAGAATAGCTTCAAGTCTCTTAGTGTCAAATTCTGCTCGAGGACTTATATAACGAGTTATACCACTGAAGGAGATATCGCCTTTTCTTATAGTCACATCAATATATTTATTTGTCCTATGGTACGATATATTTTGCTAAAAAAAAAAAAATTAAGATCGTTTCAAATGCCCAGTAATACTCTGCTAAGACCGGTTTCTCCGTAGGAGTGAAGAAGTTCATAACCGGATGATCTGATGTTGGGTCCTATTCTTGATTCCAAAATTGCTACTACAGGAAGCTTGTGTTTGAAGAGGATTTGCCGAAAATTTAATAGCCTATTTTAAAACCTCTTGCGTTCTATTGAAGCCTCACTTCGAAGTTTATCTAGTGACACCAGGGAACTACGAATGGAAGGACAGCATCAATCATCGTAATAAGCGCTTTGGCTATAGGCGAATCCCAGGAGCAAAGAAGATTGCGGATGACATTGACAACTGTCTGAATCTTGGTCTCAGATATAGGTGGTTGCTGTCATGTAGGCTCCTTTTCGGGATGTTTGGTTTCTTCCTCTGATTTATCGGTGGAATTTGTAACTTGTGTGGGAAGTGTTGAAAATTCATCTTCACTGTTCTACTTGAATACAGGATTACTCGCGTTTTAGAGCGCAGCTCTTAGGCGCCCGTTTCCATCTTGAGCGGCGTCGGCGTCGCCGTCGCCGTCGCTGTCGCCGTTGTCGTAACCGCCCGGTGCATGATGGGTAAATTTCCCCGCTAAATCTAGCGGAAAATATTCCCCGCTAAATCTAGCGGAAAATATTCCCCGCTAAATCTAGCGGAAAATTTTTCCCACTAAATCTAGCGGAAAAATTTACCCGCTAAATTTAGCGGAAAAATTTTCCCGCTAAATCTAGCGGAAAATTTTCCCCGCTAAATCTAGCGGAAAATTTTACCGGCTAAATTTAGCGGAAAAATTCCCCGATAAATCTAGCGGTAGATTTTCCCCGCTAAATGTAGCGGAAAAGTTTCCCCGCTAAATTTAGCGGAATGTTTTCCCCACTAAGTTTAGCGGAAAATTTTCCCCTCCCCCCGAGGTCACGTGATCCCTCCCCCCAGGGTCACGCGACCCCCCTCAAGAAGACGTGACCCCTCCCACCAAATGGAGAAGAAGGGGAGGGAGGAGAGGAGGGAGGAGGAGGAGAGGAGAAGGTGAAGGAGGACGACCAAGAGGAGGGAGGAGGGGAGGAGGAGTAGCAGGGCGGATGAGGAGGTGAGGACGAGGGAGGAGGGCTATACCCTCCCCTCAGTACCCTTCCCTCCTCCTCCTCAAGAGCTGCGCTCCAATTCGGCATTTTAGGGGGTTATTGGGTCTTTCATTTTTTGTTGGCGTATTTCTTTGGGTGTCTTGGGTTGGACTGATCTGCTGATGAGGAGTCTTCGCTCGTCGGGAGTTCTTGAGCTGCGGATGGTTTGTTTTTCTTTGACGCAGCCGTTTTAGGGGTGTTTTCTGTCAGTTGTTCTTTGGATGCTAGCAGAGCCGTTTCGCTGACGCATAGCCAACTTTACACTGTAAAAAATAACCGTTAAATTTACGGCGGTATACGCTAATAAAAACTGCGAGTACTCCGTGAAAAGGAATTACCTCAAATGCACCGTAAACGAGCAAAAAAGAGCGAGAGGGAAACGCAAAACTCCTTGGAGAAAGAAAACAGAAAGAAAAGACGCGCATCGCTAATTGGTCACCACGCTTGACCTTCGGAAGCAGCGACGGGTGCTGCGGGAACCCAGGAGAGGCTCCTCTCACCCCTTCACCTCCTTTCTTTGTTCTTCCTTTCAACATGCGACGCCGCGCCAGCCAAGAAAAAAAGAAGAAGAAAAAACAGCTAAGAGCCAACAATAGAGCAACAATGCGACGGGCGAGATTCGCGGAGGAAAGCGCCCTTGGTTGGGACAACGCGGGAAGAAGTGGAAGAAGCGGACGTTCGGTTCATTTTCCCGCCCGTTTCCGCGCCATTTTGTCCTCGTTCGTTCGTGGCATTCCCGGCTTTTTGTGCACCTGAAAATTTGGAGCGGAAGGCAACTGGATACTCGAGACAGGTATTTCATTATCAATCTGTTGCCTGCTTGGCAAGGATAGTGTGTTGGTGGCATCTATACAACACCCTAATAAGATGTTTACTTGCAGAATTTGTAGTTTCTGTTCAAGCACGCTGCTGGTTGCGCAATTCGAGGAGCACGTTTTCAGTTCTCGAAATATTTCGTGTGTGGACGAAGGATGCTGTCGCCAGTTTGTTACGTGTGATGCTCTCAGGTGTCATATTCTGAGAAGACATAGGCATTCGAACGCCTAAGGGTAAGTTCGGTTTGCTTCGAGGATTTTGGAAAGCTTTCAGTGCACTTTGTCAGCATGTTTAGAGGAGTGCCGCACAAGGGAGGCTTTGCTAAAACAACTAAAAGGCCACATCACTGACGGTATTTTGGGTTCGTGTACGTGCTCCAACTGTCAGAAGGTATTCGGTGTGAAATCATAGTTCACGGCACATTTGAACTGGGCGCATTTACGAGGGACGGGTTTATTGGGTACGGCGCATCGCCTGCAGCCCCGCTTCAGGTTGAGGACCCTTCGACTCGGTCGACTAGTGCGGATTCTAATGAAGACGGTGCTGTTAACGTGATGCATTCCCCTGATGATAACTACGACGTGTGAATGGCTCTCTGCGGAAGAAAAAAAGAAAAAAACGTAAAATACAATCTTGTTTTTTTTATTATTATTATTTGAAGTTGAATGGAAAGCTTCTTATGCCGGTATCAACCGTTTAAAAAAACATTTATGAATTTCAACGTCGGCATCTCTTGTAAAACAACGCATGTTCGGGAAACTTGCTGAAAGCCTTCAAAACGTGCTTGGTTCAGTCGAGGCTACCCCAGTTATGCGTGACATTGAGTACAACGTTATGTACCTGAATGCTACCGTCTTTCTTCCAGAACAGATGAGGTCTGCATATTTGAGGAAGCACTTATGTGGAAACAGTGAGTATGTACATGGGACGTAGTCGTGGCCAAAAGGACCGGTTTGCGCCGCATGTCCCCGTTAAAGAGACACTAAAATACTCCCTAGAAAACAAATCTGGGCCAGGTATTTACCGAGCCTCAAAACGAATCCCACTTACCCGGTCTTTTGGAGGAATTCTGTGATGGGCCTGCCACTAAGGCCAATCAGTAAGTGACATGAATCAAGCTGCACCACCCATCTCCCCAAGCATTGTAGTTCATGGTGAGCATTCACTGATTACTTTCCGAACCCTAAGTCATCAATATTGCCTATAATTTTATAATGATTTTGAACTACAGTTATAGTTCTGCAATTTACTACATCTTATATCTACCTTCCCGCCTTTTGTTTTATCATTACTTTCTTTTCTAGGGGAAAGCATCTGCTCAGCCAGCATGCACTCAATCTTCATTGATGGAATAACTGTGATGGACTGAATTCACATGTTCGACCACGCACTGGCTGTATTATTCAGCGCTTACTATGTTTTCAAGATTGCGTACACAGAAGAGATTGAACCACCTTGGAGTTTATTCAAAGGTATTGAGCTCATTTGTGCTTCTTGGCATCATTTGGTGTGTTTTTGTTCGTTTGTATATTTCATCTCATCTAACATACATTTCAGCAATTGTTCCAGACGTGAGCTCCTTGTTTTAGAATGTCCATTGCTTGCATCAAAACTTGTGCTGCGAAAGTTATTGTCAATGCTAGAGCCATGCTTGGGTGAGATAGTATAGAATAAAAAGCAAGTCTGATCATTTTATTTCGTGTTCCCTGTCCTTCGCTTACTGACATATATTTGATAGTGTACGAATACACGCTACCAAACTATATTTTTAATGTGTGGTACTTTTCGTTTAAAATTCAAATATAATTAGCTCTTCATAGCATTGACTCCTTTATAACTTAGGTACCTGCCTCACGACGCCACCGGCGACTATAGTCTTCGTTCAAAAAGACTTAAAATGTGTATTCAAAATAACAAGGCTTTTCTTTCCACTTTCAATTTTTACGAAACAAAAAGATAAATCAGTTCCAAGGGCTGCTGTTGCAGCTTTAGATCCAGTAGGGATATATTTTCTGAACTTTAACATTTTCAATATCCCGAAGATGTGGAGGTCTAGCTAAAAGTGGTTCAATTAAATATTTGTTACATAATATTAGCAGTGTGTCCATTCAAAGATGTGGAAATTGCTTAACATAAAGACACCTAATTTTAGAGCAATTTATTAGTGTAGAGCGAGAAAAAAATATTAATGATCTATTTTACTGTTCAAAATTATAATGATATAATGTATAATGTGTTGCGTTGAGAGTTGAGAACTGGCAGATATTCCCTTTCGTTCTTTATTTGCATTTTAAAACTCATCAAAATATGTAATTAGGTGAATGGCTGATCGGTCCTTAACCTGGTGTGAGATTGGTAAAAAACGTGTATGTGAATTTAGAAGTTCATATGGGGGAGTATTATTAACCTACAATACTACTTGGGCTTATTCGAAAGATCAGTGCTTCAAAAGCTTTAGTCACTGGCCAATTTAGGTATTTATTGTCTAATTATTTTTTAACTGGCGTATTATGAGCTGCGGTAGTAAACAAACTACTTCGTAAATCTGTTCTTACAGATGTTGGGATCAACCCTGAACGAGGAACCGAAATAAAACATGAGAAAACATACGTAAACGTGAAGGTTCTTCAGTGAATCGACGACGTGTCGGAATATAAATGGAAATGCAAATAAATATAACATCTTTTACTTTCCTTTGACAGCACGGGTCAGAAATATTAATGCATCGAGTGCTGCTAGAGCAGCCGACCTCGCCGCAGACAAAATTGTCTGTGCATGACTGCTTATTCACTCTAGATATGCGCAATTAAAGACAGTTGAATAGTGCAACACAACAACCCCAAAATACTCCGCCGAGCTTTTTTTTTACGCTGTATGGTTTACGCGGTTCAAATGACTATAATGGTGTGGTCCAGTAAGATAGTTTCCAACGTATTACGGTCGCATAAAAATGGACCGTAAAATTTACGGTCAAATACCAGGCAGCTAATGCTGCCAAAATTATACAGTAAAAATAACGGTGCACTGTAATTCTGGTTTACGATAAATTTAAACGGTGACCGTAGAAATCTACGGTCGCCGTTTAAATTGCACCGTAAAAAGAACGGTGCGCTGTAAATCTGGTTTACCGTAAGTTTAAACGGCGACCGTAGATTTCTACGGTCGCCGTTTAAATTTGTCGTAAACCAGATTTACAGTGCACCGTTATTTTTACTGTACAAGTTTGGCAGCATCAGCTGCCTGGTATTTGACCGTAAATTTTACGGTCCATTTTTTACAGTGTAGGTTGGCTCTTGTACTTGTATATATTTTGTTTTCTTTGATATGCAGAACAAACATGAGATGTCGAGTCATGAGCTTTGCCCCAGTTCGTGCAGAGGGGGTTGTCTGCATTACAGCCCGTGCGTTCATGTGGTCCCCCGCAGCGTGTGCAACGTGACTCTTTCGTGCACGTGGTTCGAATGTGACCAAACCCATTGCATTTCGAGCCCTGGCCAGGTTTCTCTACAAACGTTTTCATCCTGTATCTTGTACATCCGATCTTGATGTATTCCAGCAAAATGTCTGTGTTGGGGACCACCTTAACAACTTGGGACGTGCCTAGTCAACGAACGGACATAATTTGCGCCGTAGCTCGTTTAGCTACCTGAAGTTCCGTGTCGTTTATGTGTGATGGCACTCTGTATACAACTCCTATGACCGATTCACGGGGAAAAGGCTCGTAGACCTGGACAGGGATACCTCCGATGGTGGTCAGTGCAAGCAAAACCTTTGTCGCGTCTCTGTGTCTTGTGTCTATAGCAAGTAGATTCAGCCTTCGGTTTTGCCTAACAAGGATGATTCCATCTGGGACAGCCATCTCTAGTTACTCGGTGATATTCAGCGGATTGATTGTGGCGATTATTTTTTTTTTTTTTGATGGATCCCTAGGTTTCAGTACCATTACGAGGTGGAGATGTAGTTGTTTTGTATTCTTGACGGTCTTAGTACTTGACTCGGAGCTGCTAGAAGCTTTGCGTTTTTTGCGGCTCTGGACCTGATTATATGGTTCGGGATCGTCGGAGGTGCTCTCGTAGTAGGAGATGGTGCTGGAAGCACTTGACACACCTATACGCGATTCTTCCATTTCGACTGAAGGCATGTCCTCGCCGGAGGAAGGGCCAGCCTGGGCCGTGGGAGATGAGCGATCGGGTCAATTTAAAGATGATGATGTGTTTAGCTGGCCAGGGAGGAGAGAACATTGAATAAATGAAAAAAAAATATTGAGACGAGCTCAGGATCAGCAACGATACGTTCTACTTCTTCGTCCAAAAAATAGCTTATACTTCATTTCACCTTACGTCCGAGCGCGGCCGATGTTATGAGCCGAAATGCCAATAAAACAGCGAAAAAAGCGTAACGTCATGGCGTGCTCTCTGCAGTTGATAGGACAAGCCGACGGAGGAGCAGTGCACAGAGAGACGGCGAATACCGGCTGGTCCTATCAACTGCAGAGAGCACGCCATGACGTTGTGCCTCTTTTGCTGTTTGATTGGCCCTTCGGCTCATAACATCGGCCGCGCTCGGGCCGAAGCTGAAACAAAGTATAGTGGACAAGCGCCACAGCGGAAGATTGCCCGGATCATCAAATAGCGTTTTTTTCTTTATTAAGCAACGTGAAATGTAGTAAGGTTATATGCACTAGCAAATATAGCTTTATATATTCACTACTGAATATATAACGCAACGCTAACGCAAACACACAGCGTATTACGTTTCCTCCTATACGCAATATTGGAGTGTTTTAGTATTGCGTATATGAGCACTGTGCGTTTGCGTTATGGTTGCACTACACAGCGCATGTGCCACACGTATACAGCGCAGCGAGCTATGCTGACGTACACCCGCTATCGATTTTTGCGTGCGTACACAGCAGAACTTTGCGTGCCTTTTTCACTTCTGTCGTCGCGCGTGCGACAGCCCGAGACTTCCCCAGATTGAAAAATGCGAACCATACCTCGAACTGCCGGCCCTATAGTTATAAAAATAAAAATAATAAATACAGACAGCACGTTCCCAGCCGGCACCCTGAAATCAATTCGCGCAGTCTGGGTAGCGATACGATTCGGGGGAAGGTATTGGATTTACTCAGTACCGGCCTTTGCCTGCTTGGAATAGATTGCAAGGAAACATCAAAATGGCGCTGCAACTGCATGCATGCTCATGCGTTTGCGTTCCGTTGCACGAAGAGTGCTGGATTGACGGGCTCTCTAGAGGACTATATAGCTCCTACGGAGCAGAGTAGCGCAATCCTTTGATCCGCGTGTTTCGCCGACAACATGGCCGACAGAGCAGCTCGGCGCAAGTCACGTGGTACTCAGGGTTCCAGGAGGCGGCCCTCCCTATTGGAGAATACATGCAGATCGACGCAACACGGCTGATTAAAAAATAAACGCCGAGTTCACACTTTTCGAAACTAGTCTGTTGTGAAGTTGGTAAAGCACTAAACACTTTATAAAAGTCTTAATAATATTGGACGCCTGCGCCAATTTTGAGAAGGCAATTTCCAAGGCAATTGCGTTTGAAGCATACGATTTTTGCACGCAGCGGAGATGGGCTTTTTGGGTTGGCCGGAGCGGGACACGTGAACGCTGTGACGTCGCCGTGACTTCGCCGCGTCGTCTGCTGCATGATGCCGCTTATGCAATTTTATAAAAAATAATTAAGTCCTTATTTGGCACACAACTCAGCGCAAATTATTCTCAAATGTTCCTTTATTATGTCAAAAACTATTGTCGTTCCGTACATTTCCACAATATTGAAGAAACAACAATTTCCTCACGTTCCCCATGCATTTCTGACCGGAGTTGGAACCTCTGGGCGTTCGCCGCTGGTTGCCGAGAGACGGCGCTCTAGATTGCGCTACTCCGCTCCGAAGGAGCTATACAGTGCTCTAGGCGCGTCGAACGCGGTGCTAAGGAAAGTGTCTCGACGTTATTCTAGAAGTCTTTACTCAATCTCTCTGCTGAGAGCTTAAGATACCCCGGGCGCGGTATCTAGATAGCGTGATTAATACTCTTGTATACCTAGGGCTCTAGTCCGGAGAAGACGAGAAAAGTTGATAATAAAGGCGGAGTTGCCGTGACTTCTTGGGTGAATTTCAAGAACATGAAAATTCCAATAGGACAGCGCGAGCATTGAAACTGCGAAGACTTCGAGTGGAAGGAAAAACTGGAAAGACGCTTAAGCTTCGCCTTTAAGAATGGAACATGATGGCATGATCGGGCTCCGTTCGCATCGCCTTCTCATTCGCCTCTCATGCTCTTCCTGCCAGTGAGCGGGGAGTGCGGCGGACTTGGCCTAGTTAGTTGCGTGTCTGGCTCGCAACCGAAGGGTCGTGGGTTCGATTCCCGACTAAAGTTCTTCAAATGTTTTTGTAAGGCAAATTAATTTTCATTACATATCATGCTGTTTAATCACTTACGTTCCACGCGTGACATCACGTTTCCCGTGAGTTGTGTTTGAAATTCCCGCGAGAGGTCATGTGGCAGAGACGTCATGACCCTGTCGACCAATCAGAAATTTCCCGTCACAACGCCACCGACGCTGACGCCGTCTTTTCTGCGACGCGAGCTTTTCTGCGCCGCGTCAAAATGTATGAAATCTTAGCTGCTCACTTGGAATCGTGTGTCACTTGTCTCGAATGAGGCCGAAGACCGATTGTGGAACATGGAAAATGTATGACGAATAATAACAGCGTAGCTCATTGTCGAATTAATATATCTGCTCTGTCTACGGTCATAGCACTGCGCCATGCAAGAACTAAACAGGAGCAACATGTTTGAATTGACTTCAAGTACTCGCCATTCGTGACTTTCAGCGATGTTGCTACCGCGGTGTGAGAATCGCGCTCCCTATTGCCTGGATGATTGGCTTCACAATACATTTGCTTGCCTACACCTTCCTGACGTGCACAAATAAAGTAAGGCTCTAATACAGCTCGTATATACACCAACTCATGTTTACGAACAAACTGGAGCGGCCCTTGCGGACGCCACCGGCGCCGCGCATGTGCGATGGAGTGTGGGCAAGAAGCTCGCCGTCGCCCATAAACAAACCATTGAAATGCGATGTTGTCGGCATCGGTGTGAGTCTCCCTGCCCTTTTTCGCGTTCGAATTGTTACTTCTACGTCTTCCTGGCAACGCCTGACTTCTTGAGCGGCCTCAGCGAAATTACCGAGGCTCGTTACACCGCAAAACTTCGCGTGAATAATGTGACATGCGGCGATTCATTCCGCGTGGAAGCCGCAGAATGTACGCTAAAGCCTGATTCGCATAATGAGATTTCGCTCGCAATTTTCAATCGCGACGTCACTCGGGCTGCAGAAACGTGAACCGTAGCTGAGACGGTCAACGTCGATACTGAAAATCGCAAGCAGAATCGGACCAAGTATATCAGACATAACAAGCCGGTGATGGCCACTGGTGACAATGATCAACGTCTCCTTGTATCTACTGTTTACATCGAGCCTGCTTACCAACCTTCAAACTTAAGTCTTTTGAGGCCTGCACTTACTTCTTACCGCAAATACCGGGCCAACATTTGGTCTACGGGCCGGTGTCGTCTAAAAAAGCAGACGACAGTTCGAACGATCAGGCGGCCGTTCGAACTTGAAGACGCACTGAACGTAGTCCGCAGGTGGTCCGTACAACTTGACGGTTTTCCGGCGTTCATGTTGGAACAAAACAAATAAATCTCATGACCACAAGTATCCGTGAATTCAACCCAAAGTGCTGCCCGCCCAGGCAATCGTGATCCGATGGCGTCAGGTTTTCTATTTTCACGGAACATATCCACGTTCTCGTACGAACCGAGCACATAAAAACTGATATTAAAACCTTTCTCGATTTTTTGGGTACAGCCCCAGTCGCGGCGTTTTGACGTGAAGGCAGGTTTTTGTGAGGTTCTTTTCAAAACAACGCAGAAATACACGTTTCATATGGGGACTTCCGCCCACAGCCCCAGACCGGAAGTGCGCCCGACGCGCCACCACCGCGCCGTGACGTAACAAAGATGAGTTCGTGTATAGAAAAACTAGAATTACTCACCGGTCACAGACTTAGCCTCATACTTCTGTTTTATAACGATCATCCAGATGACCGCCATTTTGATAGGCACCAGTGCGCCCCCTATAGTTCGTGAAAGTTGCGAATAATATGTAGTGCCAGATTCGGTCAATTCGCTACTCGTCACAAACTTTCGGCCAAAGTTTAGTAGAAGGTGAAAAACTGCCTCTGGGAGCACCTCTGTCCTGGAGGTGGCATTTTCCCATAGAGTTATTATAACGTACGCTAGAGGTTCAACTGGCGCTAGTGTGCTGAGGCAAATTGAAGCAAACAGCAACCAGTCGATAACTGACTTCGGGTAACGCATTTTTATGGGGAAAAGTGAGTGCATTTTCTTCTTGCGCTCGATTATAGGCGCAAATATCCCGATCAATTCATACGTAGTAGATCCCTTGTAACATTCCTCAGTCAGACAGACAAAATAATTGGTCAATTACGAAGTTTATCTTTCAACATAATATGCATTAAAAATGGTGCTACAACGGCTTCGTACATGCACTTATGTGCACTGTTGGACACTGTTAGTACGAACACGACGTCGGCGCTTTTCAGCATGGGGGATTTACGTGCCAAACGAACGAAGGACATCTGGAAAACTAGGACGGCAAGAACTACGCAGTAACACTGGATCAGTAACTCCCTCCGCATGTAGGATCAAAATAAATTAAAGGACAGGTAATATAGTCAGATTTTCATTAAAGGGCAACTCCGGCCGAAACTCAAAATGAAATAAATTACTGGTATCGCTGTAGTGGCTCAAAATACGACCCCAGCCAAAAACTTACGTCCGGGCGACGCCGCATTCTCAACTGATGCCGATAATAAAAATGCGACCCTCCGCGAGCCGCTGCTCCTTAGCGGGCGGCCAGCGGGTTGCCGATCGCTAAAGCAACATTGGGCCGCGACGTCAGTATCGTTCTCTTTTTTTTCTTTTTCCTCCGGTCCGGACGGGCGCACCCGTCGCGCGCACTTCTTTGCGCCGTTACCACCGCTACTTCGGCTTGTGATTGCGTGTTTAACCGTTGCTTTCATCTGTCGCCTGTGTAGCTTCGGTATAGCCTTTTGTTTATTTGCTTGTGAGGACTCCAAAACTCGTTTTAGCAAGCAACTTGGTGAGCCCAAGACTGCCCAGCTGTTCTTTTTAAGATGCCGAGTACAACTTGTAGCGCTGTGGGCTGCTCAAACAACCCGCTGCGCCACCCGGAGGTGCGTTTTCATAAGTTTCCAACGAATCGGAAATTGGAGAAGGTGTGGGTGAACGCAGTTCGACGAGTGGACTTTGGAAAGCCTCGGACATTCAATGCAGCATTCACGCTCCATTGAATGTCCGTTGAATGGGGAAGGGTGGACATGTAGAGTACAACCACTAACTAGCTGCAATCACTGAAGTTTATAATGAAAAGGAAAACAGACTGTTCTGCTTTGCGTCACTGCTTGTTTAGTACGCAATCTCGTGCGTAGTACACAGGTCCGTAACGACTACTAGCGAACAGCCGGCGCGTGAAGCTCGATCATGCGATATAAACATTCGCCTCCCAATCGTTTGAACCCGTTACGCAGCAGTATTAATTAACATTGCGCTTGTGGATACCATAAAAGACTTAAAAAAATCGCGAACGTTTGGATTTGTAAGTTACAACACTAATTTACCCAAGTTCGGCTGAAGGTAAATATAATATTTAAAAATGCCCCCAAAAAACAGAAAACACTTGCCTTAGTCAAAAGTTACGAAGGAAAACTTTTAAAATCCTATGTATTCTAATAAAAGAATTGTTGTGGGTGGGGGTGGGAATGTGGAAGGGAAAGAAAGTGTTCTTCTCATCTTGCTAACGTTCTCTGTTTTCCTCTATCACCCACAAAACCTTTTGCTAGCTTTGAGAAGAAAATGTCTGCCTAATTAACTTTCTTTTTCTTTTTTCTTTTAGTGCGGCAAGTTTTTTATTTTTATTTTTTATTTTACAAGTTAGATTCACCACCTAAACGCACTTATGTGGTAAATTAGCGTCGTAGCTTACAAATTCGGATTTTACGCGCCTGAGGAAAAAAACGAAAAAATAGACGTGTACAGCCCAGCACACGTCTGTCCGGGTGCCGCGGCCCGCGCCGGAGAGCCTCAAAGCTTCGTGTCTGGGACTGACCCGCAGCGCGAAAGCGAGAGGGCCCCCAGTACTGTACGTCCCTGGCAGCGCGGCGTAGAGCAACGCCGGCCGCTCCATCCACGGAGCCCCGATGACAATTTAGGCCTAGCGACGAGTACGGGAGACAGCACACACGGCGACAGCCGCTGAGTACGGCACCGAACGAGTTCACTCGTTTTCCAGTCGCTAGCTTTTGGGTATACAAGCGACGAGTACGGCATAGTGCACGCACAGCGGCGGCCGCCGTGTGCGGCACCGAACGAGTTGACGGGTTTCCCAGTCGCTAGCTTTTGGGTATAGACGCTTTACACACGCGCCAGATTGAGCCGTCATAGCCGCCCTTCTCTTGTCTTACCGAGATGCCGAGCCACTGAAGCGGGCGTTGACGAGTCTCCACAACGGCCTATGCTGGGGGGAAGGACGCAGTAACACTTAAAATGGCAATAACCTGTCCTGCTGTGGAAATGATGAAGTCAAGCGAACGGAATAAGAGGGAACAAAAACTGAAGGTCAGTTATGGCGGCGCCCATGCACAGCTGCTGTAAAGCGTCTATACGCACTAACTCTTGCTACATATGCTGGATAACTACCACGTATACAGAATTAAAACAAAATCAGCTTACCTTATATCTCTAGACGGCTAGCGCAACAGAGATAGGTGCCGCTTGGCCTGCGTGCTCGATGAACGAGAACGATGTTGACGTCACGTCCACGATTTCCAGTGTTGCCGGGGCCTCGAGCGGCTAGTTCCGGGTTTGTCGGCCGCGCCCCAAACAGAACTTTGAGGCGTCGATATCTTTAAAACTACGCACGATAACGAGAAAAAAATTACACCTTGCAATTAAGGGACGCTGGCCGTGCTAAAAAGAGTTATAATCCCAAAATCGAAACTATGAACCGGAGTTGCCCTTTAATACCGCTTTATTCTTTCTGCTCTGTGCGAATATGCTTGTTCTACGTTCAAAACATCACCCGGATGCTCGAAAGTTTTGATAACAAGTGCTCGATAGAGACTGTCCGGCAGAGAAAATATTAGAAAGAGATGCCTTTTATACCCCACGTACTTCGTTTTTTGCGTTCTTTGCGTTCATTTTTATATAGTGACAAGACTGGCATATTAGCAATATATAAACGTCACCGGAATGCTGGCGAGCCTTGAACACGCTCTATATTCTTTTTGATTATTATTTTACCTATAGGATCGTAGCTTGTTTTACTCACCTGCTGTGGAACAGTGGTTTGGGCTTAAAATATAGCGAAGTTAAACATCGTTCATTGATGAAGAGAAACGCGCTAACTAAAGTAAGTACACTTTTACAATGTAAATAAAGGCACTTTCGGTACGACCCATATAACAAAAGTGTTCTTTCTACGTTATTTTTCGGCGAAGCGACTAAATACACCCCTGTTTTCCCATAGGAATGCACAGGAGCACCGCAAAAGTGGACTGGCAATTGCTGTCGGCTTCAATTTGCATCCTGGAAGTTGCATAGACACTATAGCCAATTGAACCTCTAGCGTATATTATAATAACTCTATCCATTTTCATCTGGCCTCCTTACTGTCAGTGAGCCACCCTAAATTCGCGAATGCAAATTGGTAAAAAAAAAAAAAAATCTCGTACACCGACATATTTTTTTTTAACATCTGTAATCGATCACTGCATGCAAACACCGGCCAATATTTATTTATCTTAATAACAGAACTTTTCAATACGCTCGAAAAAAAGCCAGACAGGCCAGACAGGCCAGACAAGTTTTCGCTAGCGAAAAAGAGCCAGACAAGTGAGGGTACGGGTTCGCAGTGCCTCTACTTGATGAGGCAACTTGCTACGCTGAAGTTTGACGGCGGGAGCGGTATTCAGGATTCATTTGGAGGCAAGAAGAGGAGTGAATAATTATATTATTTTTGAGCACGTTGCGCAAAAGGGAGTTTGATGAGTTGGCTAAGCGTACAGCGCTGAATGCACTATTATGGAGTCCAGGCGGATTCGTGGCGCCTTGAGTTGGACTGGTGGGGTGGCAAGGCCGCTAGCGTCCGACCACTTGGTGCATGACTGAGCCTGTTGGCCCGTCATGACTGAGCCAACAGGCTCAGTCATGACGGGGGGGGGGAGGGGAGGAGGGGGGGAGGGTTCACGCAGAAACGTAATAGACGTTTATTGCATGGCGCAAAATTCAGAACGCGTGAGGCTCCTCGCGAAGGGCCGCGCTTTTTGTAGGCTCTCCGGGGAAGGGGGGGCGGGGAGAGGGGAAGGGGGAGAATGAGCGTTACTGGGCGGCGCTCCCGTTAAGGGAAACAATAGGACACTCTCTGATGCTGCACCGGTGACCTCGCTTCTTGGAGCTTTTCCGACGCTTGCACAGAGCACTCAGGAACACAATGAAGACACGTTCGGAGGTGCTAGGGTTCCCCAGTTTCCAAGCGGGGAGCCGTAGTTCTCAAGTCATTCCGGCAGTGACCTCCGCACCCGCCGGATCTTGCTTGGTGACGGATTGCCGCGCCCAGTCGTCCTGACGTCAGCAGCCGAGGAGGTCCGGCGGACGAAAAATCGGAATGCTTGTTTCGTGCAGAGAGCCGTCATCGATTCGAGTTAATCCCGCGGTGACCCCAACACCCGACGGATGCTGGCGTCGCAGTGCCGCGCCTCGCCACCTGGGCGTCAGGAGCGTAGAGGTCCAAAAAAAAAAAAGGCAAATTGTGACGACGTTTACTTCAATGAGAAAGGCTGTCAGTGAGATGACAGGTCACCGCGTTTGATTGGTGGCTCGTTCAAAGTGAGTTCTAAATACCCATACCACTTCTGGTTGCCAGATTCCCGGCTGTGCTAACGATATTTGCGGCCCTCGTAGCACTACGGAGAAGTTTCATGACCAGATGCGTATGGAAGGACTCGGGTAGTGCGTAAATAATGTAAATAAATGCGTTTAAAAAAAAAAGAAAAGAATGCTGCTGGCGCGGTTTTGTGGTAAAGCGACCACCTCACACCTAGCTAACCCAGGACGGAGTCCTGAGGAAACCAAGCGGCGGGTTTCCTTTTTCGAGCATTTGGACGATCGCTGTAAAACACTTATTGGATTTTAAAACCATAGTCTGGTGTCATGTGACGTATTTCCACTTGGAAGTCTCTCCGGGATCTATACTGAAGCGCTTCGCTCGTATGCGCTTCTCTGCGCGAACGCAGAATTTCCCAGCTCGCTCGATTTCTCGAGCGCTGTGATCAACTGCATCGTCCGGAGTTGTCGGCGGCACAAAGGAGCATATTCTGGTTTTCGAGTTTCTTACGCGTACCGGTCTTCATTAAGAGTGCAGACGAGCCGGCGCTCAAGAAATCGACCCAGCTGCGGTGAAAGTGGCCTCAGGTGGTGCTGCCCAAAGCGACACCGAAAGAAAAAAAAAATCATTTCTATCTCTCGGTACACCCATCGTATGCAAAACTGCGTTTTATGAAGAACGCAGCAGACGATAACTTCAGTCTCAGCCGTTGGCATGCACGCCGTTACTACACTCAAAGTTATATCCCGGGGGTATTCGGCCACTTATAACCGGAAAATCGAAGGTCGACTTTCTTCCGGCTATAAACGGCCTGTTTACAGGCTGCTTACACCGGGAAAAAGTTTACCGCTTCCTGCATATACTCCACGTGGACTGAGGTTTTGTCCGCATAACTGGCGATAACTAACTATAACGGAATACTAACATTGCACTCTGGGGATTTGGCAACACTGAATGATAATTGACCGAGTCTTAGATCTACACTAGGTGACGTAAAATACTCTTACAACGGGTGAATTCGTTAAAAAGCTTTCGTTCATTTCCATATTGGAACTAAAATAAACTACTAAATATTCTTTTTTCAAAAAGCGCCATTCCTAATTGCATTTGTAAGCGTGCGTTACAACACTTTTTGTCGCCGCCCCTCTTAGTGAAAAGAAAAAGGATAATTGTGGGGCTGTAATTAGGGCCTCGGGCAGCAAGCCGTTGACACCGAAATCGGAAGTGTTTATATCTTTTATTGTTTTGGTTATACTTTGTTTCATCTTACGTCCTGGAGCTACCAACGCTACGAGCCAATTGGGCCAATGAAACTTCTCAGAATGCGCAAGATTCGGACTTGTTTTGTGTTTCAATCCGCGTGCTACAAGTTATGCCCAACCGATCAAGTCAAGTGCGAAGAATGCGTCGTAACATAGCGTTTTTAGACTGCGCACTTGTTTGTGTTGCAGCCAGATTTTGACCTCTCTTGGACCGTATCCCGAAACGGAGTGAGGAAGTAATTTTTTGGTTTGTGGCCTACGACAGGTAAATAACGATCGGTGTTTTAAAGTTGCTCACTTAAAGTTATGGTAATTCGACGCGCGTGTCATTACTGCACGTAAAACATGCGTGCGAGCTGACACTTTTTTCTCTTCTTTCCATTACTTTAGTAAGCTACGATATTGGCCGTCATTCCGGAAAAGCAAGAAATTTGATCTAAATATTAGCAGACCCAAAATGACACTAGCACGCGGTATTGGTTGCCGGAAAAAAGAGTTTCGCGGCGCAATGGCGGCACATATTTATCACTAATCTATCTTACTTGTCACATTACCGCGGACATCAGATAAACGCCTGAGCGGCTAGCTTGCATAATACTGTTCTTTAACTTTCGTCCCCCACGAAGTGCTTACCAAGAAGCTTCAACATAAAAATAAGTAATTTACGAGAGTTGGTGCATTAACCGCTACCAACAAGTAGACGAGATATCGATTTCCGGAATATGCTAGGGACTTTTGAGGTCCAGAAACTGTGATTAAGGTATCGAAAAAGCGAAAGTAATTTTTGTTTTCTTGACAAACATGTCTCAAACACTCACACCCTTATCTTCACACGACCCCTATGGAAATGATACGTTTCTTCAAAACGCAATGTCTTATTTTTGTTGCGTGAGCTACACTGGCCGAGGTTGAGCAGTTTCGCGTGGCTCCTGGAAAGCCGTGCTGCGCATGCGCGAGGAGCAGCCCATACAAAAATGGTCTATGGTTGGCTATAGAAAATCCTTTGTATGGCCGGCTATAGCAAATTGGCCCAATTAGCTATAGCCGCTTCTATGGCTGTCTATATCTTTTCCTATGGTCTTCCCTATGGTTGTCTATAGCTATTTCAATAGAAATTTCGCCATCGAATTTTGTATGGTTTAATTTATGGGTCTCTTTAGAAAGGATGCTATAGCCGCCTATGACTTTTCTTTTGGTTCCTTTGGCCGTCTATAGCTTCTTGTAAGGTCTGCTATAGAGATCTCTATGGCTTACTTTATGGATCTTTTTAGACACCGTGCTATAGCTGCCTATGGCTTTTCCTATGGTTTCTTTAGCCGCCTATTGCTCTTTGTATGGTCCGCTATAGCTCATTCTATAGTTTGTCCTATGGTTCTCTATAGCCATCGTGCTACAGCTGCCTATGGTATTTCCTATGATTCCTTTAGCCGCCTATAGCTACTTGTATGGTGTGTTATAGAGATCTCTATGGCTTACTCTATGGATCTTTTTAGACACCGTGCTATAGCTGCCTATGGCGTTTCCTATGGTTTCTTTATCTGCCTATTGCTCTTTGTAAAGACCGCTATAGCTCATTCTATAGTTCGTCCTTTGGTTCTCTATACCCATCGGGCTACAGCTGCCTACGGCATTTCCTATGGTTCCTTTAGCCGCCTATAGCTTCTTGTATGGTCTGCTATAGAGATCTCTATGGCTCACTCTATGGATGTTTTAGACACCCTGCTATAGCTGCCTATGGCTTTTCCTATGGTTTCTTTAGCCGCCTATTGCTCTTTGTATGATCCGCTATAGCTCATTATATAGTTCGTCCTATGGTTCTCTATACCAATCGTGCTACAGCTGCCTATGGCATTTCCTATGGTTCCTTTAGCCGCCTATAGCTTCTTGTATGGTCTGCTATAAAGATCTCTATGGCTTACTCTATGGATCTTTTAGACACCGTGCTATAGCAGCCTATGGCTTTTCTAATGGTTTCTTTAGCCGCCTATTGCTTTTGTATGGTCCTCTATAGCTCATTCTATAGTTCGTCCTATGGTTCTCTATACTCATCCTGCTACAGGTGCCTATGGCATTTCCTATGGCTCCTTTAGCCGCCCATAGCTTCTTGTATGGTCTGCCACAGAGATCTATGGCTCACTCTATGGATCTTTTAAGACACCGATCTATAGCAGCCTATGGCTTTTTCTATGGTTTCTTTAGCGCCTATTGCTCTCTGTATGGTTTGCTATAGCTTCTTCTAGAGCTCGTCTTATGGGTCTCCTTACCATCGGGCTATAGCTGCCTGTTGTTTTTCTTCTTACCGCAATCGCATGAAATGTGAAACAAAGTATTTGTTGTCACTGTACATCTTTAAAACAAAAAACCTTGTAAGACGTGTCGAACTTCATAACCCAATTTAAGACAGGGAGCTAACATTTCAACAAAAAAAACAAAAACAAAAAGCAAATGCACTCACCCAGGTGTTTGCAAAAGTACAGGTAAATAGACACAAGGAATTGTTTTCAAATTTCCTAGAAGTTTATTACACACAGCCCATTCTGTAGACAAGCACAAACAAAGCAATCTGTAATATGTAAAGAGGTATTACTAAGCTGTGATACAACTGAGAATATTGCAAAGCAAACAAGAACCAGTGTCTAGTCTCCCGGCAGCCGGCCGAATTCCCCCCCCCCCCCCCCCCCCCCCGAAATTCTACTGCCAGTCGCCACTCATTGTCGCTGCCATCAGTTCATCGAACGACGTTTCATGGACAGATTGTTTCATCAACAGGTGATGTTTATAAACAACTCAAAATGTCTTTTTTTTTGGTAATGAGTTGCTGCAGACACGCCAAGAAGTGGCGTGAACGGGTGGGTTGAATCGGTGAGCACGCGCCTCAGGAAAACAGGCGCGACAAAATGTCCCTGCAGCGTGCAATTCGCGTAACGAGTGTCGACTAAACGTGTGTCCAGGAAACTTGTATCCACGAAAAGGTGACCATGAAACGTGTTTTCACAAAACGCAGGGAGAATAAGAAAGTCAGTATTCTAACAGCAATTTTCACATGATTTCAGACAGCTAATGGCAGGCGACTGCGGTAGAATTGCGGGGAAAGTATTCTCCCAGCTGTCAGAAAATAGGCACTGCCAGGAGACAGACACTACAGAACAGTCAATTGTCGGCGAGTAGGTTGCAGCGCACTTACGTTGAAAATACCGGACTTGAAAGATGTAATCCGAGATTGTCGACACGGGCACAGCAGAAACACCACTCAAACACAAAACCGAGAAGGAAGGGGTCCGTGAAGATTCACCACGATGTAGCACAAGCTGTCATTTGCCGAACCGAACACTGAAGGTACCACAAGAATGTCTTGGGCTTCTTTGAAGAAATCGCTTGTTGCCGACATGCGGGTAGGACTTTTCGACCGAGATACCCTTTACCATAGAAGCGAAATTCACCGCAGCCCCGCGGGCCGCACGACACGCGAAACTAGGTCCGCAAGCAGGCATTCCGGGATTGGCAATGGGTAATGCGTCATCCGTCAAACCACGTGATCAAGCTCCTTCCGTTACACGCGCACAGAGAGCGGAGTCAAACGATGAAAATTCTATCGTTTATTGGTCCGCCCAATGCGCACCTTCTAAAATGCTTTCAGCTTAGGGAGAGAGAGAAAACAGAGGAGTTGAAAAGCAGAGCTCCTTCAAGGCCAGAACGGGGGTGCGACCACAAAGACTAATCTTCAGGGGCATACCAACAATGAACACAACGAGAGAATGTGTCACTTATATCCTGTTGGCAGTTCGACACAAGGTTGAGAGTGCAGTGGATGCTATGTGTGGCCTTGGGCAGGTGCCATGTTCAGCGTTGTCACCAGCTTCGAGACTGTTGTCACGTGACCCTAACCGGAGACTCGATTGGCCGCAACCACCCATAGCGTCTACTCTGCTGTCGCTACCGAGTGAACAGGACAGCTCCATGAAGGCCAGCTTTTGGACTTCCAAAGCTGCACTTCCCAGAAGTGACCCAAAACGGGACAGGTTTGAAGAAACCATATTTTTCGCCGTGTAACCCACATTATAATTTAAAATGAAGAATTAATGGCGAATGCTTTTTTTTGCGCAGGATGTCCACAAATAAATAAATAAATATATAGATAGATATTTTTTTTTCACTGTCCTGTTTGCATTTTTGAACTTCAATTTTGGGAATATTTGCATCGTTGTGGCATTTCTGATTGCATGGTTTAAAAAAAAATTTGCCGTAATACGTTCTTCATCGTGAGTTCAGTCTATAGCACTGTCATCAAATACAATCTCTGCGCACCACAATGACACATGGTGGGGCTGTGTGCTCCAAGAAGCTCCAACGACTTTAATGTCTCATAATTTAAAGAAAAATAAGAAAAATTAGCCACAGCGCTTGCTGATTTGTAAATAGACTACTTCCATAAAGCCCTGCATGCAACACGGCGCGCGTTGCACTCTGGGAACTAGTTGGCCAGGGAGGAGAGTGGCATGTTTTCGGTTTCGATCGACACGTCGACAAGAGATTATACACAGAGCGTGGACTATTAAAGGGGTACTCCGGCGATTTATTCATGGTCCCCGATTTGCTTGAAATCTTGATAAACTCGGCAAACAACAATGTTAAAAGAGTATCCCAAATATTAGGTCAAACTAGATTTTTTTCACGAAGTTATTGAATTTACACTTTTGGTCCTCACCGTGTTTTTCAAACTGAAAGTCTCTACTGGCAACCACGAAAAAGTGACGTCAGTGGAAGGCAGGGGTTCGCTTTTTGGACTGTAGAATTTGTTCCCAACAGATTCGAAGCAGTTTCATGGTGTCAAATGAATGCTTTGGAAGCTCGCTCCAGTCCCCGCGCTCCAGCACGGAACTAATGATTGGCATATTCTATTTTTTAGACTGCTTGCTCGACTGGCAAGCCTGCCCGCCACTGACGTCACGGCACTGAAAAGTGCGGGTATATTTGAATGTTGGTTTTTTCATCATTTTCATTTACCGATTTCACAATAACTATTATGAATTTCGCGATACTAAATAGCATACCAGAAAGGATAAAGGCCGGGGAGTCAGAAAATATAGTTAGTTGAGGTAGACCAAAAAATCGCCGGAGTACCCCTTTAACGGCCGTTATCTCATGTTTTCTGGTCCCGAGAGCGTCACTTGTGGTCTCTAAACTAGCCTAAATGGCCAGACCTTGAAGCTTTAGCACAAGCCCGAGACGTATAGCTTGTCTTAACACATGCTTGTTGTATATTTGTACTTGAGCCTTTCTGTTAGCGTTCCGATCGAGGTATGTGGACGAGCCAGTGCTGGGAATCTCGACGCTGCGAAGCTTGGGGATCTTGCTTGTGTACGAATCAACAAGCTGTAGCAATCAATAAGTATGCATACATCGAGCTCGCGCCTTTACATTAGTGTTGTTCATCAGGAAGTCTGTTTGTTTCGTGCGTCCATAGACGAAATATTACTTTTTGCAATTACTGTTTTTTTTAATACGCCTGAGTACGTGAGGTAAAACTCGGAGGCGCCATTGAAAAGCTCCGTTTTAACACACCTCTTATCTCTTATCTGTACTGACCCGCAGCACTGCACAAAGTGAAGTCCCCACCCGCTTGCATTCCACTAATATTCAACATCGCGTATGCGCATAAAGTTATCCTGCAATCATATAGGCACATTCGCACACACAAACCGTTTTAAGAAAGCAAAAGTCGAGCACTTGTGTGAAGAATGTCGCACCGTTCGCCGGAAGTGCGCCGGACGGGCATGAACCCCTATGCGGTGCGCCACACGAACGAAATTATTCAAAGAGCGTTTGACAGTTGCTAATGGCCATAATATTTGTTATGTGTTTGCTTTCTTCCTGCCTGAGTATGCCAAGATAATTTCAGACACACCGTTCAGGCACAGATCTTGGGCGTCAGTAAAAGCTCGTCCAGAAACGCTTAGCGAGGAGTAGGGGACGCTTGTTATTGCCTCCGTCGTAGCTAGCCGATCTTAGCGTTTGCGAAAACTTAATCTTCTATCAGCATAAAGTTTGAGTGGGAGATATATGATGACACGAGGAAGACATCATAGTAACTTTTGTGCAGTAGTGAGGTTGAATTTATTGCGTTTCCTTAAAAGTTCATGCGTCAACGCTGGGCTCAACTTTGATACTCCTGTGAGGATGCGGCTTGCTTTTCGCCCAATGAAGTAACAAGAAGCGGACGTTTGGCAAACAAAATACGTGTAAGGGTCCAGGTGACCGAATTTCAGTTGTAGTTCACTGGTACTCTAGACGGGATTATTGAAATTGAACTCAAAGATGCACTCGGGGGGTGAGGTGACTAAGCCACGTCTTACTACGTTTGCATACGCACTCATAATACCCGGTGTTTTGGGAACAAAGGAAAATGTTCCGGTCTTCGTTTTGTATCGTTTGAGAATGAGTGTATTGTACGTTCGTGAAAAGTCAGATAATCGAAAACGCAAGCAGCGCGATCGCGGTCGCAGCGTGATAGCATGAGATGAAGCTGCTCAGTCGAAACCGAAACTGAGTGGCCAACTAGTTCCCAGAGTGCACTGCGTGGTATTTTGCCGCGATGGGGCGCGTCGGTTTTGGAAGAAGTCCATTCGCAGAACATAGAGATAATAGGACGCACCTAAGGTAGCGCGTGCCTATCGATATTAATTTTTTTGGGGGGGCTGTTAACTTGTGTTTTTTTTTTTGTATATTTCGCCATTCTCGACACGGGCGTCGACGGACATTGCGCCGCTGCTTACGCCCCTGCCGGGGTGAGCTTTTCTGTTGTCACGACACTCTATCGCGCTATAGACGCGTCTATTTAACGGTCATGAAGTCTCGAGAGAACTGTGTCAATTGTTTAGTCAGAGCAACGACGCAGCAATCGCGAAGCGACAGACGACTGCGCCTCGATATGGCTGTCCGCGTTCGCCTGATAAAATGTGAGTGTCGGACTCTCGAGCAGCGTTAGCTTGCTGATGATGCAGGACGCTGCTTTGTCGTTGAGAATCTGCCCTGCGAACGCCGGCGAAAACGTTCCAGTGCTCGGCGTACCCTAGGCTGCAGCGCCTGTCAGCGACCGCCCGCGCAGCATCGCAATCTTTCTGGAGCCTATTGGCAATCTGCGAGCGCCGACGATTTATCGTCGCGACTTGAATGGGAGCATTTTATGCACCCCCGTGAACATGAACTCCCGCGAACATGATCCCCAAGACGACGACCCGCCGGCGCTCGCAGACGGAAGGTCCCGATGCTGTGCGAACGGTTGTTTTGAGGACGCTGCGTACGCCGGGAGCTGGAACGGCTTCGCAGCCATCCGAAGGGCAAAGGATTCGCGACGACAAAGTAGCGTCTTGCATCTTCAGTAAGCTAACGCTGCTCGAGAGTCCCAAGCTTACATTTCCACAGATCGAGCGCGGCCGGCCAGATCGAGGCGCAGTCGGCTGTCGCGTCGCGATTACACCGTCGTTGCTCTACCTACACTGATGACATGTGCACCGGCATTCGAAACAGCCCTCTCGAGACTTTATTCGAGTCCAATAGACGACTTTATAGCGCGACAGACTGTCGTGACAAGAGTAGAGCTCACCTCTGTAGTGGCGTAAGCAGCGGCTTTATGTTCGTTGACGCCAAGTTGAGAATGACGAAATATACAGAAAAACATTAAATATATTTAATACACCAGGCTTAAAGAAATACAAACATGGCAGAAACACGGACAAAGTTGAAGGCGCGCGAAATACATATACTTACAAAATACACTGGAAAAGACATATAATTAGAGCTAAAAAAACGGAAGATTAAGATGACGTCAACGCCGAAATTAGGCAATGCGCAGGGTAAGCAGCCGGCAAAACTGCAATAGTCCTATAGGCAGCTAAGGACGCTATTGTGATCGCTGGCGTATAGCAGCGGCGACGTACGGCCCGTTAACCTGGCTTAAGATAATTCTCGCCCCGATCGAGCGCATGAATGACTGTCTTCCACTTTCCTACATCTGCAGTAAAAGAAAAACGGTCGCGGGGCTATAGCCTAAGCAATATAAAACACCATTGAGCCGGCTAAAAAAAATTGGATGGTCATAAGTCTATAGCTCGAGAGACATACATCCCTCTATAGCCGGCTAAAACACATTGAAAGGTTGGAGGCTATGGCTTTGGTGACATAAAACACTATAGAGACGGCTAAAGAAAATTCAATGGTCGCGAGTCTATAGATTTAGGGACATACACCACTCTATAGCCGGCTAAAGCACATTGAAAGGTCGGAGGCCTATAGCTTTGGTGACATAAAACACTATAGATTCGGCTAAAGAAAATTCAATGGTCGCGAGTCTATAGATTTAAGGACATACGCCACTCTATAGCCGGCTAAAGCACATTCAATAGTCGCGAATCTATAGCATTAGGGACATACATATTTCTATAGCTCGCTAAAGGATATTGAATAGTCACGCGTCTATAGCTGCATAGCCATAAATTATTCTTTAGCCAGCTATAGAAATCAGAATGGTCAAAGTTCTATAGCTTTGAAGACATAGATTTTTCTATAGGTGGCTATAGCGTGTTTTATGGTTTCTTATGGTTGACCATAGAGGGCCATAGAAGGTGATAGCTCACCATAGGATTTTCCATAAACGACCATAGACCATTTTCGTATGGGAGTGACGTCACACGGCGCACAGCTGGCGCAAAAAAAAGTCAAATTTGCGGGTTTTACGTGCCAAACCAATGACGGGCATCTGGCACGCCCTAGCGGAGGACTGAGGATTAATTTGGACCACCTGGGGATCTTTTGACATGCAACCGAAAGCTCGGTTACACGGCGCCTCCTCCGCAATAAGCCTCCTTCAGATTGCGGGCACCTCGGCCGGGATTCGAACCCTCCACATGGGGATCCGTAGGCCAGCGCTCTGGCCTCGGAGCCACCGAGGCGGCTGCTCAGCTGCCGCGCCGGAGCCGCCGCCGCCGCGCGCTCCGCCGCCGCCGCGCGCGCCACGGCGGTCTGCGCAGTCCAGAGGAGTGACGTCATAGCCGCGGCAGACGCACTGGCGCCGCCGCGTGCCCAGCTGTGTGCCTCCGTTGCGCAGTAGCCAAGTCTGACGCTGCACCGGAGCCGCTTCATAGCGCCTCTCATTTTGTGCGCATGCGCAGAGGTACCAGGGGGGTATACATATAGCGGGGTGTTTGCCAGTGTGGTATAGCCATGGAGAAGGAGAGCGAAATTCCTGCTCAGCGGCGCAGAAGAGCGGAGAAGCTTAACTCGTCGGATCTCGAAGCAGTCACGTAATGCGTATTCCGTGTGTGTGTCATTGAAGCAGCAGTAAGCATGATAATCAAGCTAATCCTAGACAACCAGGAAAGCTAAGAATAACAAGCTGAACCTAAGCTCACGCTACGTATATCCTGGCATAGCCGAGCTAAGCCACTGCAATTTTTTTTCTCAGATCATGCGACTGGATAATTATATAGATTGCGTTATTTCTAAGTTCTCTAGAATCATCGGGTTTGTATGCGCCAATTGGTTATTTTGTCTACTCCTACGATATCACTAATCTACATTTTCCTTCTTCACTGATATATATTCTACTACCACCTTGTCTGGGGCACGACCGCGTTTCTAAATTTTGATAAGACGCTGCTGCTGCCGCATAAAAAAAGAAAAAAGAAATGAGCAAAAGAATTATCTAATATTTCAATTTACTTTCACACCACTGTTTTTTTTTGTTTGTTTTTTTTCAAAAAGTTTGCTACTGTAAATATATTAAATTCATACGAGTGCTAGTCAAATAATAAATTTAAAATTCAAAGAAAACCTTAAATATACCTTGATCCTGAAAAAGAAGTGTTTTCATTTGTGCTGGGTGTTTACCTTTTGGCCTTTCTAAGCTCGGACGTCACGCTAAAGCTCTGAAAACGTAGCGAAACTTTAGTGTGATAATTTAAGTTTCCATATACACTTAGCGAGTTGTAAGTTTCCATATAAACTTAGTGAGTGTTACACCTATTTAGTGGGAGGAAATGTTATTTTTTAAAACTCTAGACCTAACACATTTTGTGTAAATATTAATAAAAAACAGTTTCCGGCAGGTAATGCAATAGTGACCAAAACTGTTGGTCTATCTCACTTGTAATGTCGATACTTGGAAGCCGATAACTTACAAAACGAAATACGTCAAGCTAATGTAAGCATATACTTTTTATATTTACTTACTAGCTTTAATAATCGCAATTTGAGTAAGAATCTGTCATTTTTAATGAACAACAAGAATTATATGGTGTTCTAAGCAGACCTTCCGCTGCAAAACGAGCCACAAAGATCGGCGCCTGCACATAGCAAGTTCAAACGTTCAACCGAATGTGCACCGAGCAGGCGCACATTTGGTCGAAGTTTGAGTTTTGAAACTGACCTGCTCAGTGCGCTCTCGGTGAAAGTTTTGAGCTTTCTGCGTGCAAGCGCCGATATCTGTCTCTCCATTTACAGCGGATGGTTCACTTGGGACAGCCTACATATACCACATGTACATGGCTTGCACCTTTTTTGTAATTAAATGTGTAAACTAAACAAAGATTGTTTTTCAAGCGCTCTTTATTTTTTATTGCAGGAAGCCCACCATCAAGCATTTATGCATATTTTTAATCGGCCTCTTTTTAAACAATTTATGAGGAAATATTATTATACAATACTTATTGTATCGTATTGTATATAAAACCACAGTGCCGCTGTCATGATATCTCAACAGTCGAACAACTGTGTCATGGAGAATCTGTAGGATATTAAGATGCTAACAATAACCCTACTAAACACACAAAAAAACATGAACGTTTTGACAAGAGATTTGCTATAAAAAGAAATACAGAGGCGCGAGAGCATGGGTAATAGGTGCATCGCTTGAATGTTACATACAACTTTTATTTAAAAGACGGAGTTTCTGATTTATTGCAGCTGATGCTAAAACCCAATCACGGGCATCATGACAATCACAGAGCTTGCAAATGATGCGTTCTCTCAAAGACTGCTTTGACGACGTTGTGAACGTGCGAGACAGAGTACGTGAAGATCTTCCCCGCAAGTTTCGATCAAAAAGACTAACATGCAATAGCGTGGTCTCTAATTGAACCTACCAGGTTTTGTCGCGCGAAGGGTCAGTTTTTACATTGCCGTATGATTGTATGTTCGTGTAGCGTACCAGGCCACAGCAGATTATGGTCATCGTCGGAGGTGAGCGTGCTAATAGAGAATGTGTTCAGAAAAGATCATGCACGCGTGTCCGGTTGACATTTTTGTTTTCCTTTGCATTTTTGTATGTTACTCCCCAATGCGTGGAGGGAACGGAATTCCAAAGAATTTTGCGAAAAAAGTTTTAGTTCTCGAGAAAAAAAAAAAAGAAGAAATCAAGGCGGCGAACCCGTGGTTTTCGCTAAGCGTGCTACTGACGCCTGGTGCACCCGCGGCGACGGCATCAGGGACGACATCGTGAGTGTGCCCGGGATTTCTCTACGGCGGCGGATGTTCGTTCCGCGCGGTCGTGGTTTTCGCTAAGCGTGCTACTGACGCCTGGTGCACCCGCGGCGACGGCATCAGGGACGACATCGTGAGTGTGCCCGGGATTTCCCAACGGCAGCGGATGTTCGCTCAGCGCTTTCGTGGTTTTCGCTAAACGTGCTGCTGACAGTATACGTGTGAGTGTCCGAGTGGTGCACCTGCGCGGTTTTATTAGTTGAACTACCGTGCGTCTAGGAATTTACCCAGCGGCATTGTGAGTACCTTGAAAGATATCTTTTGCGGCAAAGGTCTTGGTTGTTCCTATTTGGTCTGATTGCTTTTGTCTACAGCTCTGCAAATTGTTTCACTGGTATCGACCCTGTTAAATAAATACATAGAACCTTCAGGTCTATATGGACTAACCACTTTAATTGTTAGCGAACCGTCCAGCATCTGGTAAACATACACCAACCACGGTTCACCGGCTTCCTCCTAAGTGCCTTCCGTTGACGTCCGAAAAAAGAAAGAAAACACGATAAATTCCGGCCAATCTGGTGATCATCTGGTAAGTTCTAGCTTTACTGGAAGTGAAAAGAGCCCCTTAATCCAGTGAAATAGATTTTTACTGGAAATATACTTCCGGTAAAAGTCCGGTAACATTCCTGTAAAACAACCGGTGACATTCCAGTAAAAAGTCCGGTGACATTCCGGTAAACTGCGGCTTTACTGGAAGTGAAAACAGTCCCATAAGCCAGTAAAATAGACTTTTATTGGAAATGACATTCCGGTTAAAATAATTTTTTAATATGGCGTTTTGGCGTTTTGTCATATCTGCCAAGTTTGACGGCACAGAATAAACAGAAAAAAAAATAAAACAAAAAAAATTGCGCAAATGATAGTCTAAAATGGCAATACATAAAAAATTTACAATTCGAGCAAATATATATTGTGCGTAAAAAACGCACTTCAACCTTATGTTTGGGATTTCCTATCTCGTAGAGTTTTTAAGATATATCGTTTAGATTATTTCACAGGTTCATCACATAAAGGTCTTTCGTCTGTATATAATGTGTTGCTCTGACTTATAAAAAATATTTACAATACTCTTAACGTGGCTGCAAATGAGAAGTCCCGCAACTTCGAAGTGCAATTAAAAAAAACAAAAAAAACATCGATTTTCTTATATTTTGGTGAGGCATTCTACATTTTATCGCCTTGTTTTCCCTTTCAAGTTTGTTGCATTCTTTTGTCTCTAATCAAAAATACAGCACTTCGAAGTGCAGAAATTTGGCTACTTTGACATTTTTAACTAATATTGGTTCACCGTTATCTCGTAAGGTTTTTAAGCTTCACTATTTATTTTTTACTCACATATTCTTCTCAAAGGATCTATCATAGATGTATATTTTGTTGTTCTCGTTTAAAATTGAAAATATTTTGCAGCGCTTCAAACATGTCTGAATTTAAAATGCTCTGCAAATTCAACGTGCAGCTAAAAGAAAAAAGAAACAATCTGATCATTTAGGTAAAGTAAACCGCACCACATTGCCGTGCTTTTCATTAAAATGTATTTTGATTTATTTTGTCCCGGTCAAAACACGGCGCATGGAATTGCACTATATATACACTCCACTTCAAGATTTTGTTGCTAGCTGCCGCGACCTCAATTACTCCTACGTTATATGAAAGAAACTTATCATAATTTTATACTTTGTTTAATTTGTGGCCAAGTTCAAGTTTGAGGTATATGACTCTATAAACACATATATTAAGCAGTAGTTCTAAGCTTCAACTGCATCGTTCTTGTGATGAGCCCGCCCTTCGTGCTTACTGCTCGGTAAATGCGTGAGCTGAAACACAACTCCCTAAGAAGAAACGAATACAACTGCTCGGTTTTCGCCCTCGGGGTAGGTTACCGAACGCAACACCTCGGCGCTTCGAGCATGCAGAACGCGGACATTTTCCTTGGCCTCGCTCGAGTCATCTTTCGAAGCGCGTCACATGACAACACGGTGTTTAGAGCTAAGCAAAGTGCGTAACCCCTCGTTGAACTTTTGCCAGGTTGAAAGAGAGAGTCCCACGTGACTGGATGACTGGAGCAACGTATCATAGAGTCATGACTTCTGAAATGCGTGCTTGCGTAACCCGAAATGCAAAGGAGCGTGACGAGGGCAGTTCAGAGGGACTTATCGCTTTTACTCGCTCTTGACGCGGGCAATAGAGAAGGATTTTGGCGGCAAAACTTAAGCCGTAGATCCTAAAAGCGCCGTGGTTGGGGTAATGGGGCCTAATTGAACGCAAACACGGGAGACGCAGGCTCCGATATCTAAACAAAATCTTAAGCCCCTAAAGGCGTAGCGTGCGGCGCTGGTCACCGTATGGCGCTGTCGGCAGCGACGCCCGTCTGAAGAGCGCCGATAGAACTTTATCTGGCGGCAGCTAAGGGCGCACTTTCCCTGCATAAATAAAAATCATTCTCTTAGCGCGTGTGTGTGGTCTGGTGTACCAACCTTACACCCTGGCTAAAGTAAAAATAAAAACAAATCGTGTAGCATTGCGTGCAACGTGACTCTTGGTTGTGATTGAAGTCCCACCTACCTTGGGCTTATTGAAAGAGCGAGAGAGGGTTGATTGCGGTAAGATGTTCAGTGCGGACGTAACTTTAGCCGCTGCGTAAAGAAAGATACGGTGTGAGTTCTTCAATTTAGAACTGCACCACCCACAAGCCCTGTTTAGTTGCATCATCGTCGCACAACGCTCATCAGGTATGGAAGCAACTTTCAGCGTCGACAGAGTTTTTTGTGCTGACTGGCTCAGTAAACACAAGAAAAAAGTGACGAAGAAGGGGAATTTTCGCAGCGTGCAAGATCTTGGTGTCAACCCCCTGAAGAAGATTTTGCCCCAGGAGACATCTGCAGAAGTAAAGGAAACGAACTACCTCTGCCAGAAATGTTTCCAGCACTTAGAGCGTGAAATAGAGCATGTGCAAGAAACCTCTGACAGTTTGGAGGACGTGTTTATCTTGAATATTGAGGCCATCGAGAAGCCAAATCGTTTTTCCACTGCCCACAGAAGTGTCCCCACTGAAGCCACCAAGTCAAGTGAAAAACCATTGCACAAAATCTTACGGAAAAAGAAAACAAGTCGAAATAGAAGATGCCATAATTACCGATGTTCGTACGTGGATTCGAACGGCATTTGGCCCATCCGACGTCCTAAGACCATTGCGAGGGGACTGCAACAGGTGCAGAGAGAGGACGCAGAACTTTTGGCTCGCATACGCTGCATGTGCTTCCCAGCAAGAACGCTGCCGGCTACTGACGCTCCTTTCCCCATCCCTGACGAGGAAAGAGATTGAAAGTATTGTACTGGAGGCAACTCGGTACATCATCGACAAATCTCGGAAACTAAGAGACAACCATGGTGTGTGGCCGATACCGGATCCTTACTCAAGACGCAAGGGGAGCGAAGAGTTGTCTCTAGGTTTTGAGTTTTATTCTAAGGACGAACTGGGCTGCTCTAGACAAAGCCCCAACCAGAAACACATCGTTTCTGCGGTAGTCAGTGACAAAAAACAGTACATTCCCATGCGTTTTATGACAAGGTCGATTTGCGGGGCGTTTCGTCTGTCTAAAAGTGCACACTCACAAACTAAGATTGACCTCACTAAGTTTCACTCCTTGCGACCCCGGTGGATCAAGTGTGCACCCCAGAAACAAGTTTGCGTATTTATATATTGCTCAAATTTCAAGCTTTACATTACAGCTCTTAAAAGCGTTACCAGCAAGAACGTCCTCATATCTGACCAGGAACCCATGCACATTTGTAATCTGCCAACCAATAAATGCCGACTGGGTAACTGCGTGAGATGCCCTAAGGATCGCCATTTTACGCTTGAACTACTTGACATTCCAGAACAAGCAGATGTTCTGGTAACGGTGTGGGAATCTGGCGCTCTGATTAAGAAAACGTTGGATTCAGTGGCATTTATAGATTAACTTAAGACACTCGTAGTTAAATGGATTTTGCATAATCATATCAGGCAAGTTCTAGGAAAAGCCATATACACGGAAAAGCGGTGCGAAAAAAAGGAAGCCTCGTACTACATTTCGAAATCGCGAAGAATTGGACTGTTGTGCTGCCCGAAAAAGTCCTGGTCTACCACTGGCCCAAAAAGCAAGTTTCAGTGTTTACATGCATAGAAAGCACTCGAAACTTCTACACGCAGCTTTGCCGTCACAAGCGACGATGTCTGTCACGACTCTGCCCACTCCTGCTTTGCACTTAGGAAAGTCACAGATTGGCTCGATGACAACGCCCCTGTTCATTCGCATGTGACTTGTGCCAGCGATGGAGCAGCGAGTCATTTTAAAAACAGATTTCAACTGCACGAGTTTAGGAAACTAAAATATGCTCTAACCAGATGGCTGTTTTCTGCGACAGGACACGGCGAAAACGCTTCTGATGGTGTTGGAGGACTTGTAAAACATCAGGCGACTCTACACAACCTGCGACAGGCAGCAAGCATAGCGATACAAAACGCTCAAGACATGTCAAGTGTATTGTCTGAGCGACTCCAAGGAGTCAAGGTGATTTCTTGGAAGCTGGCCAACTAATGGAGTTTCGAAACCGGAAAAAGAAAGAATGGAGGAACGTGCGCCCCGTCGCTGGAATACAAAAGTGGCATGTATGGCAAAGTCGCGCAGTGGGGCTGAACTTGGAACTGACTGTCTCTTGCACCGCAGATACCGCAATGACGACCATCTTTTTATAGTGCCCATCACATAGTGTAGGCGTAATTTCAGTTTTTTTTTTTTTTTTTAACGGAAGTGAAGTGTTAATTGTATGCCCCAACCTACCTCAACGGCGCCTCGACGGCGCCTACCTCGACGGAACCAACCGAGGTATTGTGCTCGTAATTTGCGTTTCAATTAAAATTGACATGTACTGCAAAGTTGCACAACAGGGCTGAACTTGAAACTGACTTTTTTCACGGACCGTACAGCACCCAATAAAACGACAATTTCTTTACAACTACTACTTGAACATGCTGAGTGCCGACCGCGTTTAGTATTGTGCATTTGTTAGAGAGTGGAATATTAGTTTTTCGTTCCAATAAGGTGTGTTCGGTTCCTACCTCGAGAGCGCAAGCCGGCCTGTTGTGTTTCTTTGTTTCTGGAAAGTTCTGTTTCAGGTCACGCGTATACCGAACAGCGACATTTAAAATAAGCGTGAGGGACGGTTTCGTCACAGGACGTATGCAGTTGAAGCTTTGAACTACTGCTTAATAGATGTGTTTATAGAGTCATATATCTTAAATTTGAACTTAACAGCAAATTAAACAAAATATAAAATTATGACAAGTTTCTTTTATAGAACGTAGGAGTAATTGGGACCGCGGCAGCTAGCAACAAAAATGTTAATCTGGAGGGTATACTGAGCACAATTCGAAGCTCTGTGCTTTTTACCATGGCAAAATAAAGTAGCATACATTTTAATGAAAAGCACGGCACTGTGGTGCAGTATACTTTACCTAAACTTTAAAAAAGAAGCTTGTTTCTTTTTTTTTTCTTTTTTAGCTGCACGTTGAATTTGCAGAGCATATTACACGGAGACATGTTTGAAGCGCTGTAAATATTTTCAATTATAAATTAGAACAACAAAATACACATTTATGATAGATCCTTGTGAGAAGAATATACGAGTAAAAAATAACTAGTAAAGCATAAAAAGCTTACGAGATAAGAGCGAACCAATATTAGTTAAAAATGTCAAAGTAAACAAATTCCTGCACTTCGAATTGTTGTATTTCTTACAAAGACAAAATAATGCAACATGTTTTAATAAAAAAAAACAGGGCGATATAGTGTAGAATGCTTCACTGACATTTAAAAAAAATAAAACGATATGTTTTTTTTTTAATTGCACGTTGAATTTGCGGGACCTCTCGTTCTCAGCTATGTTTAGAGCACTGTAAATATTTTTTCTTTATGATTTAGAGTGACACATTACATATAGACAATAAACCCTTATGTGAAGGACCTGTGTAAAAAATTTATACAATACGTCTTAAAAACTTTACAAGATAACAAATCACAAACATAAGTTAAAAACATCAAAGTAGCCATGTTTGTGCATTTTTTACGAACAATATGTATTTTCCAAAATGGTATCAAAATAATTTATGTATTTTCATTGTAAACTACTATTTGAGCAAAATGTTAGAGTTTTATATTGTTTGTTCTTTGTCTATTACGTGTCGTCAAACCTGGCAGAAATGACAAAACGCCAAAACGGGTTTGCCGCCTTGATGTAATCCTTTTTTTGTTTTCTCGAGAAATAAATTTTTTTCCGAAAAACCTTTTGTGATTCCGTTCCCTCCACATATGAGGGAGTAACATATAAAAATACGAAGAAAAACAAAAATGTCAGCTGGACACGCGCTTGCATGATCTTAACACACCCTACAGTGGCTTGTAAAGGTGTCTTTCCTGCTCAGTTCCTCTTGTTGGGGGAAAGCATCCGATTGTGATGCTTTTCGATTGAATGGTGACTCGGAACCTTTTACACAGAATTTGTATAAAGCTAGAACTAAAAAAAAAGATAATAAAAAAAACAGGTGTGAAACGGGTGTGTTACACCCAGAACTTTGTGCAAAAACCTGGATTGGTTTATAGTTAAACGAGTTCGCTAGATTAAGCGGAATTCAACCTAACGCCAGAGCTAAGCAATTTTGATAAATAAACACCCCGCGCAGCTCGAAACATGCTGCACAATCTGCGTTTGCCGAGGCTATAAGCGGGACTAAAAGACATGTAAATATTTTTCCTGTGAATAATCATTTTAGCGCATAATAAGCCGGCTATTAAATCAACGAGGGGTGTTTCTTTGCTCCTGTATTGCTTTCATATTTGTTAAAATTCTAATTTCTAATAATTTTACTCCTTTCCAGTCGAAACACGATGAAAAGATCGCGTTCCTAAATGCGGATGTGGAAGTAGTTTACGCAAGCTGGTTTGCATACGTCAACGCTAAGCACACTTTGGCCGGCTGCACTGTCATAAGAGAGTGAGAGGGAGAGAGAGAGTGAGACGACTGTTGGCGATTGTACATCACTCCGGTGAGTTCTTAGGTGTCTAGACTCCATAGTAAAGGATCATTACTTAATTCCTTTTCATTGTCCACCATTCCTTGCTCCCGCCTTGGCTCGGAGCAATGCGGAGGGCAAGTTGGTCGGCTTCTTGCGCAGGGGGTAGCAGTGACGTCAGAACGCCGAGCCTTGATTGGCTGATCACGACCCCCTATCTGAGCGTCGTCTGCTCCTTTGCAACGTCGTCTGCTCGCAACGTCGTCTGCGTCTGTCTTACCTTTCCTGCGACTTTCGGAAGTGCAGGTCTTTACGAGCGAGCTCGACTTCGCCTTTCAGAGAGGGCAGACGAAATAACTCGAGCGATACGCTGTTTTTGTCTAACATCAAGCAGACGCGCATCAAGGAGAGAAGTCAAAGAACTCACTGGCGAGGTGTCCCGAGGCGCCGAGGTTTGTTTGCTAAGAACCGAGAGCGAGGGTGGTTAGTGTCCGCAACTTCCCTCCCAAAATACAGTACTTTTTCTCTCCATTCGTGTGCGGCGAAACTCCTCACTCTTTAACAACGTCGGCGGGTTGGCGCGGTTGGCGCAGTTAACGTCGTCTGCTTTACGTCTGCTATAGTCAAAGCGATGGCTGCTTTACCTTTCCTGTGTCTGTCGGAGATTCACCGCTTTTTCACCGACGAGAACGCGGCCTTCAAAAAAGATTTGTGTTTGTTCTTTATCCCTCTTGTTCCCCTTCTCCTGGGATTATTTTCGCCATTCTTGTCGAGCTCGCTTGCACCTTTGCATTTAATTGCATTATAACAATAATTACTTCTTGGTGTCAACGAGTCTACGACATAACTTCCGCGATACGTTCGACGCCTCTCGGGTAGTTCGATCAATCTTGCTCGGGTTCTCTTCCACAGATTAGCACAGGTTCTCAAACGTTTGCCACTTGGGGTTACGCCACACATGCATACCCCAATACGCTAACTGACAACAGCCTTTCAGTCGAGCGAGAAAGTTGTTACAACAAGCAGCGATCGAGCACTTTTGGGCTATGATGTGCTCACAGTACCGATCGCACAGCCGCATTTGTTTATCTACAGTCACTACATCGGCTGTCATCTGTCTTTAGCTGATTATCTTTGAACAACTCGTTAAATGCGAGGTACCATTCATGAAACTCGCGCAACTAAACGTTTGAACATAGCGATGAACATGGTGATTACTTCTTACCTGAGCGAGCGACTTGCCGCGGCATGCTGCTCTTGGGGCGTTGCAGCCACTGCTGTGGAAGGTCCGTCTCGGACAGTCCATTTAGAGCCGCGTAAAGTGCGGTAGCCACCATGTGCCTGCACTTTGCGGCCCCGCGGGCACTCAGTGACTCTATAAAATGTCACCTTTATCGGAGAGCGTCATGTTTACCGCGTAGCTACAATTCCTAAACGGCTCCTGGACATTCGCATCTAGAGTGAAATCCTTCACCTCAAAAGAGAGGACGTATCCTTGAAGGTATTTCCTTTCGTCTTTTTGGAAGGCAGCGTTCTCGCCGGTGAAAACGGGGGGAATCTCCGGCAGACGCAGGAAAGGTAAAGCAGCCATCGCTTTGACTAGCAGACGTAAAGCAGACGACGTTAACTGCGCCAACCGCGCCAACCCGCCAACGCTGTTAAAGAGTGAGGAGTCTCGCCGCACACGAATGGAGAGAAAAAGTACTGTATTTTGGAAGGGAACTTGCGGACACTAACCACCCTCGCTCTCGGTTCTTAGCAAACAAACCTCAGCGCCTCGGGACGCCTCGCCAGTGAGTCCTTTGAATTCTCTCCTTGATGCGCGTCTGCTAGTTGTTAGACAAAAACAACGTATCGCTCGAGTTATTTCGTCTGCCCCACTGATCTCAATGACAATTGCTGGATCGCGTTTGACCAGCTCTGCCTATGGACCGGAATGCGGCCACGGTCGGCCATCTTTAGGTAGAGTTATATCATCTCTAGCCATCATAGTAATATGGCGGACAGCGCAATGGCGGCAGGCTGCCATAAAATAGCCGTAGATCTAGTACACTGTACCGTGGGTGATATTTCGTGCTTGATTTAAGTTGTTCGACGAAGCTGATTCTTGAAACCCGGCGTGAACGGTAGCCTCGTCTTTGAGGACCCGGCGAAAGTTCTACGAAAGCGCAGCACCGGGGGAAAGCAGCGCAGCTCGCATCGAAAGCAGAACTCCGAGCCCTGATTGGCTGATCGCGACCCCCTATCTGAGCGTCGTCTGCTCGCAACGTCGTCTGCGTCTGTCTTACCTTTCCTGCGACTTTCGGAAGTGCAGGTCTTTACGAGCGATCTCGACTTCGCCGTTCAGAGAGGGCAGACGAAATAACTCGAGCGGTACATTGTTTTTGTCTAACAACTAGCAGACTTGCATCAAGGAGGGAAGTCAAAGCACTCACTGGCGAGGTGTCCCGAGGCACCGAGGTTTGTTTGCTAAAAACCGAGAGTGAGGGTGGTTAGTGTCGGAAAGTTTCCTCCCAAATACGTTTCCCTCCTTTCGTGTGCGGCGAGACACCTCACTCCTTAACGGCGTCGGCGGGTTGGCGCGGTTGGCGCAGTTAACGTCGTCTGCTTTACGTCTGCTAGTCAAAGCGATGGCTGCTTTACCTTTCCTGCGTCTGTCGGAGATTCACCGGTTTTTAACCGGCGAGAACGCGGCCTTCAAAAAAGGTTTGTGTTTGTTCTTTATCCCTCTTGTTCCCTTTCTCCAGGGATTATTTTCGTCATTCTGGTCCAGCTCGCTTGCATCTTTGCATTACATTGCATTATAACAATAATTACTTCTTGGTGTCAACGAGTCTACGACATAACTTCCGCGATACGTTCGACGCCTCTCGGGTAGTTCGATCGATCTTGCTCGGGTTCTCTTCTACAGATTGGCACAGGTTCTCAAACGTTTGCCAATTGGGTTTACGCCACACATACATACCCCAATATGCTAACTGACAACAGCCTTTCAGTCGAGCGAGAAAGTTATTACAACAAGCAGCGATCGAGCACTCTTGGGCTATGATGTGCTCACAGTACCGATCGCACAGCCGCATTTGTTTATCTACAGTCACTACATCGGCTGTCATCTGTCTTTAGCTGATTATGTTTGAACAACTCATTAAACGCGAGGTACCATTCACGAAACTCGTGCAACTAAACGTTTTAACATAGCGATGAACATGGTGATTACTTCTTACCTGAGCGAGCGACCTGCCGCGGCATGCTGCTCTTGGGGCGTTGCAGCCACTGCTGTGGAAGGTCCGTCTCGGACAGTTCATTTAGAGCAGCGTAAAGTGCGGTAGCCACCATGTGGCTGCACTTTGCGGCCCCGCGAGGGCACTCAGTGACTCTATAAAATGTCACCTTTATCGGAGAGCGTCATCTTTACCTCGTAGCTACAATTCTTAAACGACGCCTGGACATTCCGCAACTGGAGTGAAATCCTTCACCTCAAAAGAGAGGACGTATCCTTGAAGGTATTTCCTTTCGCCTTTTTCGAAGGCAGCGTTCTCGCCGGTGAAAAAGGGGTGAATCTCCGACAGACGCAGGAAAGGTAAAGCAGCCATCGCTTTCACTTGCATACGTAAAGCAGACGACGTTAACTGCGCCAACCGCGCCAACCCGCCGACGCTGCTAAAGAGTGAGGAGTCTCGCCGCACACGAATGGAGAGAAAAAGTACTGTATTTTGGGAGGGAACTTGCGGACACTAACCACCCTCGCTCTCGGTTCTTAGCAAACTAACCTCGGCGCCTCGGGACACCTCGCCAGTGAGTCCTTTGACTTCTCTCCTTGATGCGCGTCTGCTAGTTGTTAGACAAAAACAACGTATCGCTCGAGTTATTTCGTCTGCCCTCTCTGAAAGGCGAAGTAGAGCTCGTTTGTAAAGACCTGCACTTCCGAAAGTCGCAGGAAAGGTAAGACAGACGCAGACGACGTTGTGAGCAGACGACGTTGCAAAGGAGCATACGACGCTCAGATAGGGGGTCGCGATCAGCCAATCAGGGCTAGGCGTTCTGACGTCACCACTACTCCCTGGACAAGAAGCAGACGAACTTGCCCTCCGCATATGCCATCTATACGACAAGGCCGGTGACTTTATTCTACAAACGTCTTAACTTGTGGATCAACGCTGCACCGCCTATAGCTTCTGTAAGCATCGGCTACAGCGAGTCTTTCAGCGTATCACAATTAAGCGCGACGCTGACAACGGACGCGTCGGCCGTTCTGCGGCGTGTCTAGTCGAGGTTAAAGCGTCTTTGCCAGCTGGGGCGGATCGAAAGTCTGCTAACGATGATGGCGTGCGCGGACCTTCGACTTCCACGTGATGCTGCTCGGAGTAAAATGGCGAGCCCGGATGCGGGGAAAGGAATTCGATGGGATCGAACACAGCGGTAACAAAACAACGGCGTAATTAGGGAAGCAGGGCAGTTCTGGTAGTTTATTACTACGGTCGAACTGCGGCCTCGTTTGGTGCCAGCCATTTCGGATGCTCGTTTCACCTCTATTGTCAGGATTGCTTCTTTTTTTTTTCTCTTTCTCTCTTTCTTTACAATTCCCTCGGTGGCACGGTCGCGGCCATAACTACGCTTTTACAACTTGGTGATTTGTGTGTCTAGATTCGTTCTTTGCCTTTCACTGACAAGTGCGTAGAACGAAATCAGTGCGTTCAAAAGGCAGTGATGTGCGTGTGTGTGTGCGTGTGCGCGCGCGGGTGTGTTCCTGTGCTCGTGTGTGTGCGCGTGTGTGCGCCTGTGCTCGTGTGTGTGTGAGCATGTGCGCGTGCGCATGTATACCTGTGCATATGTTCGTGTTCATGTGTGTGTGTTCGTGCGCGCGGGCCCGTGCGCAGCTTTCTATGTATGTGTGTGTGTATATTTGGGTTGGTTTGGGTGTGCGGGTGCGCTGGTGTGTGACTGCATTCGATATTCGAACCCCACCCTGGTGCCGACGAAACATACCCGTATGAGGTTTCAGCTACGATTTGGATTTCTTGATGGGAAAAATCGCAGCAATAATATTTCCCCGCGCACCATGTAATTTTATTTATTTTCTGATCCTGCAATTTCCATATCGCACAGCTATAAAAAAAAAGATTATTTTTATTAAAAAATATCAAAACGTTTTTGTTTTGTTTTTTGAAAGGGACTTTTCAAACAATTATCTGATATGTTTTCCAGGATTCGAGTGTAAACCATAATTGTCAGACGCATATTGCTTATTCAGAATAATAAAAAATACCGCGTATTATATTTTGTCTTAATTGTTAGTTACCAAATATTATTAAAAAAATTAAATTCTAACTTTCTTTTAAAAAAATTAACTACATTTCAAAGTAACAGAAAGATAGGTAAATTTAACCTTTATCGCAGGAACGAGCCTATGGTGGAATGAGGTTTTAGTTATATATATTAACAATTCTGGATAACGCAACGAGCTCATACGTGTGCGTTTGGCAATATTAGGTTCAAACCAAGCTCTATAATAGTGCGATAATTCAATTTTGTGTCGACTGTAGACTTCATCCACTTCCTATAGCTAGGACGGGTATGAAGGCCGCTCTTTAGAAAATTTCATAGGGGTTTGAGGGCAGGGAATGCTTTCTGTCGGAATTGGTGAATAATAGTTTGGGCATGTACAAGTTCGATTTGGTTAGTTTGCAAGGTCGATGTCTTTAGTTTGTATTAAAGTGTTCTGTACCTTCTAAAACATTCCCTACGGTAGCACAGTTGTTTGGGTTAAAGTTCGATAGTTGTTTTGGAAATTTAGGGCCTTGAAATGCCTCAGAAAAACCAAGATGAAGTCAGGCTTGATCTTCCCTTTGGCTAGAGTCTGAGTATGCTTGGCCCTAATTTTTGTCAAATGAGTGCCAAGGTTAGGTTTCATTGCCGGTAGCCTGGCCGTCATCTGGCATTTTGGGCCTTAATCGCCAAAATAAATGCCAGAGCTTGGCCTCACTTCTGGTTTTCCGGTTTTAGATGTGGCAACTTTGTGCCCAAAATTGTCAAGCATGTTCCAGACTTGGGCTTCACTGCTTGTTCCTTTCGTTAATACGTGGCATCCCTAAATTAACTCTGGTACTTCGAAATTTACGTGGCAAGGCAAAGAAACTCTACTGGAGTGAAAAAGAAAGAAAGAAAACATAATCTGACACTTACTAACGCTGGGAGCAAAAATCGTATTAGGCTCGAGTTAGGTCCCCAGAATCACCAAGCTTTAGGCAAGTTACTTTATTTTTTTTTTTCTCGCGTGCCACATTTGGGTTGGAAGGGTCCAAGATGCACTTAGCGTTCCCGAAAAACAAAAACAAAAAACAACTTCGCCCACGTGCTTTAAGGTGAAGTCTCACCCTTGGTTAGTGTGAGTCTAAATCATGAGTTGGCGATGGGATCGCTTTCCAGAAATGTACATGGACGCAATAAATCGCGTCTATTTTTTTTTTCTGAACTTTACGTCCCTGGCCGTTCACTTGTTTCTCAATGCGCGCGCATTCTGTGGAACGAGGCCCGGCTGCGCCAGTTCTCGTACAAAGGGAGCTGTTGCCTACGCTACGAGCTCGCGTCTCCAGCAAATGTGGCCAGAACAAAACGCGAAATTCGCCCTGAGTTATTAGCGAGGCACATGCAAGACGAAAGAACGGATGCGTCGGAAAACTGAGATTGGTGGTGCGCATTTATCACCCCGGAGATCTCGGAAGGCCAGTTAAGCACATTTCAACGTGGCAGAACGTACGTACCGTACATTCGTTTGACTGGTCGGCCGTTTTGTCGTGCACGTGTTTGGTTCTTTATAGACTTCCACAAAAAAAAACGTGATGACGTAATAGACGTAGGGTATACAGAATTCTAGCTTGATGAAATGAATAAACAAAGAAGTAGAACGAAGCAACTATTTTCTGTTGGTCAGACGTCTCATTTTAGGTAACTGCGATTTTTACTTTGACCGTGTAACTTGAAAGCACAAAACAATGAGCCTCAGCTGCCGTAGATATTAAGTTTGGTAAACGCAAAATAGGACTGTCACAAAAGTCGTATGATTACAACATAACAAGTGGGATGCAAATCTTAAATAATTATTTGCACTATATTAAATGATCAAAATTACTTTTAGCACCAAGTGCAGGTACGGTTGAAATGACGGCAGCGTATCAATTATTTTAGCTTTATGGTTATATATCACAAAGTTCAAGCAATGTAGCAATATTAATTTGGTGATTTGTGCGGGCCCATTAGGGTTGTCTAAAAAACAATTTCAGAAAATATGCAAGGTGTGGAGTGTGGCGACACTCCACACCTTGATGTCAAATGTTGTGTAGCTAAGCAAGTACGCGCGCTGCTAAAGACTGCAAGAGCGCTACATTTTATACTTTTGAGCGCATCGAAAGCTAAAGCTTTCGCACGTACTGCTCAGTCTGTAAAGTTTGAATTTTCATAGTACTTTATCACATTCAGGCGCGCTGTAAGTTGTGTCTTCTGATTGCTTGCCACAGAACAAGTGGAAGCATCTAACTATCTGGGTTGTTGAAAGAAATTGACGTGCTGACGGCTGACAATGTTCTCGGTCAAGTGCTTGCCACAAAGTGCTCGGTGACAGCAAACTTTCACCACGTGATTTTGCAGTATCACCATTGTTCTTGACAGACAACAACGTTTACCCACGCGAGTGGCCACATGCGAACGTCATGTGTTGCTTGTGGCATGCTTGCGTAGGTTTTCCTCTAATCCGAGCGGAATCGCAGTGTAAATTATAAACCAAATTAATTTGGCTAAACAAGCGTGTGGTCACATGAAAAGTGGTTGGCAATGCGCTTATGCAAAATACAAGCTCTGTTTCACCACAAGTGCGACCGAAGCGGAAACTTCACGCGAAAGCTTGACGTGTGTGCTCGACACATTCTCAAAAAAAAAGAAAGAGATATAACACACCCCGGAATTTCAGTTCGACGTACGGCACACTGACGTCAAGCTGGCGGACCCAACTTTTACGAGGTGCTTTATAACGGTGCAATATATCTTGTTAAACAGAGCTTGCCTTGTAATACGTGTAATAGACTACAAAAAAAAACACACACACAAAAAACACTGGGGTTCTGCAGAAGGGTTAAGAAAACCCCGATGATTATCTTTTTTTTGTAGTCAGTAACGCTTACATTAGGTATTTTAATAAGTTGTACCACTCGGCTGTCAAGCCGCTCATGAAAGTTGGTGCTGTCGCTTCGATGTCAGTGTGCTGTACGTCGAAGCTCAGTGTTATAAGCGTTGGCCAAAAAAAGTAACGAAATAAGTTAATCGTTCCTTGCAAATAAAAGTAACAAGTTACCGTCCTACATTGGCGATAAAAAGTAACGCAGGTTACTTTTGCGTTACGTTTTTAATTATAAATTAACATGTTTGACTGTTTCGACGTTACAGGTATGCATTCGCGCCATATATCAAGAAACGTTATGTCCACGCAGAAACTGACCATAATTACTTTGTCTTTTTTTACCGTTTTACCTAAGTGCTCACAATAAAAAAACGCTAAAAAAAGCAAACTAAAATATTCACATGGCTTGGCGCCTAGAAACACGAAACAATTTGAAGTAGTATAACTTTTTATAAGTATTGGAGAGAAGAAGTAACTGGTAACGTAACAGCGTTACCCGTGGTTCGAAGTAAGTAACGTAATGGTGATAACCGTTACTGTTTTGAAAAAGTGACGAGTACGTTACACGTTACCGATAGAAAGTTACGCGTGACCGGTAACGCCGTTACTTGTAAGATGTTACCGCCAACACTGGACTCGAACACATTATTTTGTCGAAACATATGCTTTGTGGACAACCTTTTATGAGAGACGTTTCATTGACACATTTCATGAACATAGGTTCCGTCGACACTGGGATGTTTCGTGTAAACTTGTTTTGTCAACTCAAGCAACTGCGACGTTTCGTCGACAACGTAATATATCATGCTAGAGAAATTCAATTTAATTACTGTTTTTATTTGGTTCGCTGAAGGGATACTGGAACTAACCCAAACTCACTCAGGCTGCTCCGGTAGGGCAAAACAAATTCGCGAACAATAATCTTCGGTTTCCGAACACTAACTCCGCTCTACGCGAGGGAAATTCCTCACTCCGCTCAAGGAAACTTCAATACAATCTCAGGCCCTCGCTTGCACCAGACTTCATCGGAACCGCCAAAGGTTCGGCAAGCAAGGCCCTTCCGGATGCCGGCGACAGAGGCGATGTGCGCGGACAGTTGCTTTCGACGAAACGTAACAAAATGTCTCGATGAGACGATCGAGGGAACCTTTCGGTGAAGTAAAACTGTCGATGAAACGTCCCAGTAAACGAAACAATCTGTTAATGAGACGTCGTCCGACGAACTGATGTCCACCGCTCGCCAGGCCCTTTCAGAGCACTGAGCTCGCTCTTGAAGCTTTTGCTCTGCTCAAATGCCCACAGTTTGCCCGTGAACCGTCGAAATATCACCACCATCGTGATGTTTGTGTAGTTTGTGTATGAATTTGAGTATCCCTGCCTTACCTTCTTTTCTCAAGATGGCTGCAGTAAAAGGCTCAAGATCGAGCAACTAGACCTAACGGGGGCTCCTGCTAGACGACAGAAAAGACGATGTCGTGCTGCAACTGTGGTAGCTAAATCAAGGAGTTGAAGGGCCGATTGTTACTTTCGATCAACCAATCGCGCATGAAAAAGACTATGCATATGACTCTTGCTAACTCGTGTTTGCTCTTCACTGTTTTTCATTGAATTGGTTGCCACGCGGTGCATAAAACGCCTGATGCTCAAGTTTCCTAGTGATTCTGCGATGTTAGTTCATGGTGAAACCGACGAATCAGCGTGCGTTCGAAACAGTCCATCACTCCAAATGCGTCCTTTTTCTGAACAAGTGGTTATACTAAATCTTCAAATTTTTGTGCAGGGTCGTGCAAAGCATGGTAGAGAAGAGAAACCAAAATTGTTTCAATCGTAGTTTTGAGCAGAATTTAAATCGTGATTTGAAGCTCTCCAGTTTTGCTGTAATGATCTACATCATACTTTTTTTTTAACGAAATCCCCAAAATATTTTTTTATTTATGGCTGGTTTTTGACTTAATGCTTTTCATTCGGATTTATTGGGTATTTAATTAAAATAATACCTAAAAAAGGGAAAATATGTATTAGGCTAGACTCGAGTAAAATTAAGTCATATTCTTCTGAGCAAATCGGAAAGGAGCTTTGTTTTGACCGTCGACTTTATTCGCTCATTTATCTGGCATTGTACGCAAGTAGTTTGAAATGCGAAAAAAAGAAAACAAACACAAGAGGTATGCGTCAGCACAAACGCACACAAGCCGGCAGAGAAAGAAAGAGAAAGAGAGAAAGAAAACGAAAGAGGGACAGGTAGACAGTCGCGGAGAGAAAGACTGAGTTATAAATGAGGTAGATCTTGGATTGGCCAGTATAATGTTGTGTCTCACACAAGCTTGCTGCTTTTCTTTTGAGACCATACCACAACCTTAGTCTCTTAAAAACCAAATGAAAAAGTCAATGTTGTTGGGAATCTAGCCGACTGTGCGCGAATTCAAAAGCAGAAATCATTATTTTAAATTAAAGTGATCGAAATAATAAAGGCTCATTTAGATCAGAGAAATTTCACTTTAATCAAATGAATTTGGTAGATATGCTTTTTTATTCATGCTGTTTCTCACCTTCCTCTACTAATTGCTAAAAGAGAACACACATTAGTTATAAGAAAGGTTGAAGCCTGTAGGCCCATATCACTTTGTAATCTAGATTATAAAATATTCGCACAAGCTTTAAACGAGCGCTTACACCTCGTAATACATAATCTATTTGGAGAACATCAAACTTACCCAGGCAGCACACCATTGTTGGACCCCCGTTGGCCCAATGTTGGCAAAAACTGGTTCCAATATTGGTCTGACGTTGGCATTTTCGAAAACGCCACCCGATCCAATTGTGGTCCAACATTGGTGCCAATGTTGGAACACTGGTTTGCCAACGTTCTAGCCCACGTTGGACCAACGTGGTTTGCGCTTCAATTATCCAATATTGGCATAGAGGTTCCACCGTTGGCTGAACCAACATTGGCATCCAGCGCCTTACACGCTGGCTCTTCCAACATTGGCCTACATATTGGCTATTCCAATATGGGCATCCCATCTAATACACTGGCTATTTTTTGCATCTATCGTATATGACATTAGATGTCATTTTTCAGTCCGTGTTCTAACCGGTGTCACAAAAACAGTGCAGAGAACCAAGCAAGTCCCTTGCCCTTTTTCCTCAAGCACTGTTTTGTTTCTGATACTAAAATCTAATAAATGCAGCAATTTTACCATATTTGGACACTTTAGAAATCATTAAAGCATGCAAATGAATTGTTCATGACGTTTGACAGTTCCTAATTTATTTAAATCAAATAAGAATATTTAAAAAGATTGTGCAACCAGGGGGGCCTAGGCAGACTTGGCGGCAGGCTCGGTAGTGGACAGGGCAGAGGGCTGGGCGAAGAACTGGGCAAAGGGATCCCAGGCAGCACAAGGGGTTGGGCCAATATTGGAAGAGCATTGGCGAAAAAAGGTCCAATGATGGTCCACTTTAGCCATTCTGCTCCCAATATTGTTTATGCCATTATATAGAATCTTCAGTGATGGCCCAGCTTCTCCAATGACCAACCAATATTGGAAGCACATTGGCATAAAATGGTCAATCTTGGCCTGTCAGTTCCATTCGCTTGCGAATATTGGATGAACACTGGCAAAACATGGGCAATGTTGGCCTGACAGTTCCATTGGCTTGAGAACATTGGATGAACACTGGCATAAAATGGGCAATGTTGGCCTGTCAGTTCCATTGGCTAGCGAATATTGGATGAACACTGGTATAAAATGGGCAATCTTGGCCTGTCAATTCCATTGGATTGCGAATATTGGATGAATACTGGCATAAACCGGACAATGTTGGCCTTTGAGTACCCTTGGCTTGCTAACATTGGATGAACACTGGAATAAAATGGTCCGCGTTGGCCTGTCCGGGCCGTTGGCATTCCAATATTTGATGGGGACTGGCATAAAATGGACACTGTAGCATTGGCTTGCCAACGTTGGATAAACACGAGCTTATATTGATTACTGTTGTCCTGTTAGTACCATTGGCTCATCGTCATTTCAAGAACAGAGGGGCAGATAATGGTCAGTTTGTGGTAGTCGTCTGACAATACCATTGGCTTAATAGTGGAAACATGTTGGAATATGCTGGTTTAGACGTGTTCGTTTTGCCTAAACAAGTTGGAATTGCTCGAGCGCGTTTCAATTTTATTTAATTTTGTCAAAGCGCGATTCAGGTGCTTTTCTGCAAAGTAAACAAGAATAACAAGGTACAGAACTTAATGGCGATATTTTGCTCCTTCACCATGCACATTAAGGAGTCGCCAGCGAAATGGGCTCATCAGGACCGCCAACTTGAAAAGAAAAAAAAAAAACGATGTCCGCGTTATAGAGTCAACATAATAGATTATTATGTTCTCTATGATCTCGACAGAAAAGCTTCGTACCCTAACTACGGGCTTGTGGACTGCACTTCGTGTCAGGTGAAGATACCTCTTTGCGATTGACTCGAACAAGACACCATTCTGAAATGCGGTTATACAATGACGGCTCTATGACTTTACGGCACTACTGGTGCCACAATAAGAGCCCTAATGCCTCCAACATGGCGCCAATGCACTGATAGCAGACTACAATGTTGGTCTTGATTTAGATTCTAGCGGGAAGCGACGTCAGGCGCAAAAAACCTAAACTTAAAAGCACTAAAAAAAACGAGAACAAAAGTAGGATTGCAAACTCGGCGCGCTACTGGCAACTGAATTTTATTTAGACAACATGAACAAATATAATACGTTACTATACCTCAGCCAAATAAATCAAAATTCCGCATTTTACGAAACGAGTGACGACGCACTGATGCAACCGTCATCCTCCTTTACACTGATTTTGAACGCCAAGAAAATTTTCCTCTCTGTTTTTGCTTCCCAGTTGCCCGGAATTTGCGTTTTATACAGCAAAGGATCACACGAACATTTATCACAGTGGACTTCCAAGTTCCCCGAAGAATACCGCTTTACAGAAAGTTGGTGTGCTATGTACGATTGGGTCGTGCACGAAAGCGCCCGATGTCAAATGCTCCACGACTGACACCCCACCCTGTTGTCACGGCTTCAAAAAGCCAGTTTTATCAGAAGCCCATGACGCGAATCCCTAGATGAAGTGGCCGGGTCCTCACCATGACGGTTGAGCATCCAACTTTTAATTAAGAGACAGCAAGTGTGCACGCGAGCGTGTGTAACGTAATCATGTCGTCATTTGTAGACCCTCAACATATTATGATGACGTGGAACAATTCTGGTTGAAGCGCGTAAAGGGATTCTGCACGTCGGGCTATCATGCAACACACGTACGATCGCCCACATGTTGTTGGTATTTTAGACTACCGGTGTGGCGCACTCCACATGTTTGTGCGCATGTTTTTTGTGCGCATGCTCTCTAGTTTTGTTTATTTTGAAGCATAAGCTAGTTAGTTTCAATGGTGCCCTGAGGGAACGCCAAAGTGGCGGACGATTTTCTGGAAATTTATATCGCCCCTTTTTCCGCATTGATTTATCATTGCCTCTTTTTAATTTTGACATTAGGCTCCCAGCTAATTTCGGAGCTTCGTGTCTGTCAGTCCCTTTTCGTCCTCTTGCTCTGGAGTTATCATGTCTAAGCAATCTCTACTACATTGGGTTTTGGAAACCCGGATAGCAAATACCAGCAGAGACAGACGAAAGAATTCGAGAGAGAGAAGTGTGCAGGGGTAGGGTCACGCCGACGGCCTCGGAACGATTTCGGAAAGGGCGAGAGAGGGTATTGAGTAAACAGTTCCCCTCCCTTTTTCCCCCACGCCGTCACTAATCTCCAAATCTCCTCTTTGTTAGTGATGAGGACTTGGCGTCCTTGAGGGAGGAGGACACTTTGCATTCCTAAGCTGACAGTGCGGTGGGAGCTACGCGCCGGCCGGACCAGTCATCACCTGCACCGCTCTCTGTGCGTGGTTACGGGAGAGAGCGTGATCACGTGATTAAAGATAGACCTGCGATCGGTTCACCGAGCTTCTTAGCTTCCTCTACACTCTCAGCTTAGGGGTGGTGGAGCCGAGCCCGCGAAACACACGCACACAGAAAGTGGGATCGCATGCACCAAGGCCACACGATAAAGTAGTGGCTAGAAGACAGTGGGGAGTCGGGACGGTCTCCTCAATTTCCAACACGCGCATTCGCGAACTGGAAGTGGGCAGGTGCGCTTCGCAATTTATGCATGTTTTTTTTTTTTTGTGGCATTTTTGTTTTTCAACGAACAAGGTTGGCAGGATGATCATGCGCATATCAGGACACCGTGGTGTCAGTTTGTAAGTTCTCTGAGTGCATTTGATTGCTTAGCAGACTGTTTTTATCGGGCGAAGCGGCTCGGCATCTCCGCCATCCACCGCCAAGAACGGTGGTTCTAGAGTTCCGATCACCGGCAGCGCATTTCGTCTTAGTGCCAAGTGCGATCTTCAACATGCGGATTGCCAAGAACAACGATATTCTGTCGGCAGCGCCTACACACCGGTGATCTTCCTTTGTTTGGGCATACATGTGACCACTGGCTTCGACGGACCGAAGACACGACGGACCGCCTTCTCTTTCACGTGAGTGACAAGGAGAATTCCTCCTGACCATTGGGGATAGGTATTCTTGCTACGAAATGTGCGTTTTGTCACTATCCGATGAGTTTGAACCGTGTCGAACACTGTCCCAGGAATCTCCGACGAGTTCAACGTGTAATTCAGAGCGATCGGCCCGGAATGCCCTGTACAGAGCTATTTGTAAGTGCTTTTTATTTTAATAGACCGTGAGAGACGTTCTGATTGGTTATTTCTGTGTTCGAATTAATTTTTATTTCATTTTGTTTGTTAAAATATGGCTGTCTTCTTGGCGGTAGATGTGTGCTGTAGTAAAAAGTCTTCCCGGTACGTCCAAAGCCAAATACCCCATAGCGTTGAGTAGTCCTTATTTGCCCAGTTTCGGCTTGTTGGGCGAGTGGAGTGTCAGTTATGTCACCGCGCTCTGCGAGTGTAATTGCAAGTAATTGTCTTTACACGGCAAGCTATTTTATATGCCTGATTTATTTTAAATTCTTTATTGATTGAAGCATCAATTTCTGTTCAACTGTTATGTTCTTATGTATAACGGGGTATTTATTGAACTGTTAATTTAATAGTGCGTTTGGCAGTGGTGAGCTGAAGAGGGAGGCCAGCGGTTAGATTTATAAATTGTAAATATTATCGAGGCAATATGGATACATTTATAACTACATATTTCCGTGCTGCAAACACCGTAAATCTTAAAAACGTTTTTTTTTTTCGCATCAACGTAGAAATATCGGTGTGATCTTAAATGGCGAGATTGTAATTCTTAGGACTTCTTAAAGCTAGATGAAGGGTTGAGGGACGCTATGATGCTGCAAGAGTAGAGCTAAGCAATTTATGAAATAACCTTCGTACTATTTGATTAATTTTTTAGATCACTATAAATATTTTAATCTAGATCGATCGTGCTCTGAGTAAGGACAAGTCGGACGAACAAAACAACAGTAAACGCCTGGGCCGTCTTGCTAGAAACAGCGTCTCAGCTGAGACGGGGGGAAAGAAAGCACTTTTAAAGCCAGCGTACGAGCTGTACGGGACTCAAACCTCGACTCAAGACGCTCGCGCGCCCCAGCCTTTACAGTACTTTCTTTTACCCAGTCTCAGCTGAGATACTGATTCCAGCAAGCCGGCCCCGGCGTCTTACCTCCGCATATATTTATTTTAGAAGGCAGTACTAAGTTTTTTTACATACAAAATAACGAAAAATAATTCACTGGAAACGAAAGTTTATATTATGGAAAAAAAAAACATAAAAAAGTCGGTAGGCCTTTTTGAGATTTTATACTTGAGGAGCAACTGAGCCGATTAATCGAATAGTTAATTAAAGGGCGGCGATTAGTAATGAAGCTATGTTTTGTTTTGATATTCAATATTGCCAAGCGTAAGAGAGGACTGAGAGCCTTTGAAAACTTTTCACCTGAATCCAAACACCCGCTTCTGTCTCTTTCAGAATCCTGTGGCCAGGCCCCTGCGTGGAATTCCATCAAGTTCCTGCCCGGTTGACAGCTTGCAGTGATGGACCCTGGCACTCATTGTTGTTTAAATTTTCCTTCAATCGAAACTTTAATAAAATGTATTGACGGTACACTTTGCATTTCAGACTTTTATGTTTACCTGCATGTAATATTGACTTAATATATTCCACAGTGAATATGGCTTGTCTACAGCAGCTTTCTTTTTAGATGTATTTATAGTGTTCAGTAGAACACTATAAATACATCTGAAAAGAAAGCTGTATGCCCGCTAAAATGGCTGCCGAAAATAGTGCAGCTCGAGCTTAAAATCGGATGACGAAATCGAAATATCCAGAGCGTTAGGTTGGGAGCAAATATTGGATAAGCCAATGCTTAAACTTGGATGCCAATATTGGTTGTAAGACCCACAACCAGTAGCGGTCCAATGATGGCTTAGGTGTTGGTTAAATTGTGGCCCAACGTTGGCTTAAATGTTGGTTAAGAGGCGGTCCTACGATGGCATAAAGGACGGTCCAATATTGGTTCAAATATTGGTCGAATCTTGGTCCAACATTGGCATTAGTGAATGGTCCACCATTGGATCGGGTAGCGCTTTCGACAAAAACCAACGTTAGGCCAATATTGGAGCCAAGTTTTGCCAGTGGCGGGCCCATGTTGGTCCAACAATGGTGTGCTGCTTGGGACGCAGGGCCTGGCCACAGGATTCTAAAAGAGACAGATGCGGGGGCTTGGATTCAGGTGAAGGGTTTCAGAGGCTCTCAGTTCTCTCTTACACTTGTCAATAATGAATATCAAACTAAAACATAGCTTCATTATTATTCGCCGCCCTTTAATTAACTATTCGATTAATCGGCTCAGTTGCTCTGCAACTATAAAATCTCGGAAAAGCCTATCGAATTTTTTATGTTTACTTTTCCGTATTATAAACTTTCTATCTATACCAGTGAATTATTTTTCGTTATTTTGTAAGTAAAAAAAAACTTAGTACTGCCTTCTAAAATAAATAGGTGCGCAGGTAAGACACTAGGGCCGGCTTGCTGGAATCAGTGTCTCAGCTTAGACTGGGTGAAGGAAAGCACTGTAAAGGCTGGGACGCGCGAGCGTCTTGAGTCGAGGTTTGAGTCCCGTTCAGCTCGTACGCTGGCTTTGACAGTGCTTTCTTTACCCCCGTCTCAGCTGAGACGCTGTTTCTAGAAAGACGGCCCAGGCGCTTACTTTTGTTTTGTTCGTCCGACTTGTCCTAACTCAGAGCTAGATCGATCTAGATTAAAATATTTATAGTGGTTTAAAAAATCAATGAAATAGTACGAGGGTTATTTCATAAATTGCTTAACTCTACTCTTGTAACATCATGGCGTCCCTCAACCTTTCATCTAGCTTTAAGAAGTCTTAAGAATTACAATCTCGCCATTTAGGTTAACACCAATATTTCTACGTTGATTTAAAAAAAAAACAAAAAAAACAAACAAAAAAACGTTTTTAAGATTTACGGTATTTGCGGCACGGAAATATGTAGTTAATAATGTACCCATATTGCCTCCATAATATTCACAATTTATAAATGCAACCGCTGGCCTCCCTCTTCAGCTCACCAGTGTCAAACGCACTACTAAATTAACAGTCCAATAAATACCCCGGTATACGCAACAACATGACAGTAGAAGAGAAGTTGATGCTGGAATCAATGAGGAATTTAAAATAAATCGCGCACATAAAATAGCTTGTCGTGTAAAGACAAATTACACTCGCAAAGCGCGTGACATAACTGACACTCCGCTCGCACCCAACAAGCCGAACCTTGGTAAATAAGGACTGTACACAACGCTTTGTGGTATTCGGCTTGGAAATACCGGGAGAACTTTTTACTACAGCACACATCTACCGCCAAGAAGACAGCCATATTTTAACACACAAAAAAAGTAAATAAAAATGACATCGAATACAAAAATAACCAATCAGAACGTCTCTCACGGTCTATTAGAATAAAAAGCACTTGCATATAGCGCTGTACAGGGCCTTTCGGGCCGATCGCTCTGGATTACACGCTGAACTCGTCGCAGATTCCTGGCACAGAGTTCGACACTGTTGAAACTCATAGGATAGGGACAAAACGTACATTGCGCAGCAAGAATACCTATCCCCAATGGTCAGGAGGACTTCTTGTCACTCACATGGAAGAGAAGGCGGTCCGTCGAAGCTAGTGGTCACATGTATGCCCAGAACAAAGGAAGATCACCGGTGTGTAGGCGCTGCCGAAAGAATATCCATGGTCTTGGAAATCCGCATGTTGAAGATCGCACTTGGCACTAAGACGAAATGCGCTGCTGGTGATCGGAACTCTAGATTTACCACAGAAGCGAAATATACAGCAGGCCCGCAGGCCGCATCACCCGCGAAGCTAGTCCGGTCTTCGCAGGCATTCCGGGTTTGTAACGGCTAATGCGTCATCCGTCAAACCACGTGATAACGCTTCTACCGCGCCTTCAGCTTGGGGAGAGGGAGAAAAAGAGAGAAGTAGAAAGAAAGCAGCCCAGAACGGGGGGTGCGCTTACAAAGGCTAATCTTTAGGCCCATCTCAACAATGAACCCAACCAGAGGATTTGTCACTTGTATCCAACGTTACTAAAACACTCAGTTGGGAAACTGCCATAGAGACTGCCTTCAAAAAGTGTCTCCGATCTGTCCACCAGCACCGCGCTAATGACAAACACAACGCCACCATTTTTCCCGCAGCGGCCATTCGAGGAACCGCACGTCACTTCTATTTTGGCTTTAATTGGCCATTTTGGGGCCAGAACAGATACTGTGGAAGAGGTTACAGGAACGCCACCCCCGTCTCCCTTGCGGACGCGCCGCGTCTTGCTACCGAAGTTAAAATGCACCTAGGTCGGGACGCGCCACCTGAAATCCCCGCTGACGCATGGTTGTATAAAAACAATATTAATTGTGCCACAAAACCTTGCGAACTAAAGATCTTAAAAACATCACGCGCCCTTCATTTTGTACTGAACTCCAATAAAAGTTACTACAAAAAGAGTCTTTTCTGTTTGTTTTTTCGCAAAAAAAGGCTTTCTAAAAGTTCAAGGTGGCCACAGTACAGACAAATGACAAAGAGTGGCGCTGTTGTCGCATTTAGCTCGGTCTCGGTGGACGCCAGCGGCCCAGGTTTCGACGGCGAGTTTCTCAACTGAGTGTTTTAGTAACGTTGCTTGTATCCAAGGTTGATAGTGCAGTGGATGTTATGCGTGGCCTTAGGCCACGCATAACATCCAGTCAGGTTCCGTGCTCTGCCTTATCACCAGCTTCGAGACTGTAGTCACGTGACGCTAACCGGAGACACGATTGGCCTAAAACACGCAGAGCGTCTACCCTGCTGCCTATACTGATTGAACAGGACAGCTCTTTGAAGGCCAGCTTTTGAATTTCTAAAGAGGCTGTCCAGCCCAAAAGTGATTCTAAACGGGGCAAGTTTGAAGACACTATGTTTTACGTCGTATAACTCACATTAAAATTTAGAATGAAGAAATAAGCGCGACTATATTTTGCGCGCGATGTCCACAAATAAAGAAATATATATATATATTTTTTATCAATAAATTGAAATTATTTGTACACTGTTAGGTTCGCGTTTTTCAACTTCAAATTTTTTTTTACGAAAGAGTTACACATGAAATACACCACGGACAGCACATCGTCCGACTTTCAACGCACGATAAAACGGCGACGCTCGCTGACAGAAGGTTGCGATGCTGAGCGAACAATTTCGGAAAGATGCTGCGTAGGATACGCCGGGCGCAACGGCTTCGCGACCGTTCGAAGAGGAAAGGATTCGCGACGACATAGTAGCGTCTTCCAACTTCAGTAAGGTAACGGGGCTCGAGAGTACCACGCTCACATCGCAGAGCGAGCGCGGCCGGCCAGATGGAGCCGCAGTATGCACTCGCGTCGCAATTGCTACGTCGTTGCTCTGCCTACACTGATGAGTCATGACATGTGCACTGGCAGTCGAAGCAGCCCTCTCGAGACTTCATTCGAGTCCAATAGACAACTTTCTAGTGCGATAGACTCTCGTAAAAGTGAGAGTAGAAGTCGCTTTGGTTGGCGGCGTAAGCGGCGGCTTTATGTTTGTTGACACCTGCGTCGACAATGACAAATATGGACAGAAACATTAAATATAAAAAAGAAAGCACGCAGAAAGAAATACAAACATGGCAGGGGCACGGGCAAAGTAGGAGACGTTAACGCTACGGAATGCATATAGATACAAAATACACTGGAAAAGACAAAAATAATTAAATCTAAAATACGGAATTAAGTTTACAACGCCGAGGTAAGGCAATGCGAAGGGAGAGCAGCAGGCAAAAAAACTGCAATGCAAAAAAAGGGTCGCGGGTTTATAGCTTAGGCGACAAAATATCGATAAGCCATTAGCTATGGCAGTGCAATATTGACCAGCCTATACCATGACATCACCAATATTGGAAAACTCTTGGCTTTGACAGTTTAATGTTAACCAGCTTAAGCCAGCGTATATTCAATATCGGAAAGCCATTGGCTCTGACAGTCCAATATTGTACACGTTATGCCGGCGTATATCCAATATTGGAAAGCTATTGGCTTTGACAGTCCAATATTGGACAGCTTATGCCGGCGTATAGCCAATATCAGAAAGCCAGTGGCTCCGACAGTCCAATATTGGACAGCTTATGCCAGCGTGTATCCAATATTGGAAAGCTATTGGCTTTGACAGTCCAATGTTGACCAGCCTGTGCCAACGTATCACCAATATTGGAAAACCACTGGCTTTGATAGTCCATTATTGTCCAATGTGATTCCAATATTGTGAAACAAATGGCTCGTTGGGCCACTGTTGGGCCATTCTTTGCCACATCAAATCCAATGTTGGCCCAATACGGTGTGCTGCCTGGGTAAGGTATACGAGAACAAAACATTCAGGTGGACTTACACGTAGCAAGATTTTAGATTGACAGTATTCGTTGAACAAGACCAAGTGGCTATAGTTCAGCTCTCGGTGAATTGCTGTCCCTTCAAATATCTTGGCGTTCCTCTGAATCAAACATAATCTAATAATTTAGATTAGAATTCGGTCGTAGCCGATATTAAGCGAAAATCATTAGCGTGGAGAGCGCGAGAAATATCAATCTTCGCAAAAGCAGCAGTCGTAAAGTTTTTTTTTTTTTTTGTTTTAATCTAAATCAATGTATGTCTTTCACGTATTACATTGTGGCCGCTCAAATATACAAGCCTTTCACAGAATGTTTGCTACCTTTATTTCCAGCTCTTCTTGGGAACGGATAATGCGCGATAACTTCTCCAGACCGTTTGAAACTGGCGGCTTGGGTCTGACACATCTGATCGTCCGCCATCTCTTTTCCCGACTGTTTTTTTTTTTTTTTTTAGAAATATGTCCCATCCTTTTCTGGTTACACTTGTTCAAAGAAAAGTAGCATATCACTTGCTCTTTTTTATCATTTTATGAACTGACTCTACCCCACACAAACTATAAGGTTTTCGGAAAGATACTAGAATTCATGTTTCTAGAAGTCCGCCTCTCCTTTAAATGTCTATTTGATACTTAAAGGAAGAGTTTGAGGTACCACGAAAAAGTCTATCACAGGCCCTTATTGAAAGTTTATTCCCTATTCCGTTATATAGGACACGGTTTAGTAACTCTGAAGGACACGATGTTTTAAAACGTGTAAAGCAAATTTGCATACCTCTCGAAGTGCTAAAACATTTTTCTTTAAGTTGCACACATTAACGCTTTCAGTGAAAGGGTAGCTCCAAGAAGGTGTTTTTTTTTTTTGCTTCTTTTACCGTGGTTAGTTGACTGCCGCTTATGCCACTACCAGAAACAATAGAACAGTGCTTCATCTACTGCACAAATGCCGTTCTCTTCTAGGATGTCCTCCAACGAACTCTTAAAAAGGATATAGATATTACCGACCATAGTATTTGTTTTTTACACGTCTCCACTGAAACGCACATTCCATAGGATTTATTCATGCTGGTAGGCCTCCACAGCCTTTCGAGATGCCGAATGATTGACAGGAACTCCGAAACACCACGCGCTACTAAATCCATTTTACTAGAAGATATTGATATTCGATATTGCTGCTTCGCCGCCTTCGACGCCCGCGACGCTCTGTTGTTATCTTTTTTTTTTTTCCTTTATTTTTGGGCACAAGTTCGCCCCATTAAACGTTCAGTTTACTCAGTCATTCGCCGCCTCATCACTTGTCATTCGTGACAATATTTCGAAAGTAAGAAGTGCCTACGAAGCTCAATCACCCATGCCTGAATGGTTGTCCTTTTTCGATGCCTGCTTAATACTACCAAATTTTTATTATTCGAAAATAGTCGAGATTGGTGCGTGCTTAGAAACTTAGTTTGTGTGTATGAGATGTACCGTGCGGGAATATGTGCTCCTGGACTTTTTCCCAGGGAAACAATTCTCTAAACGTTTTACCTCATTTCTATCACTCTGTGTGCGTTGATCTTTTCACCTTGTAACCTTGGATCCTAAATTATGAGCCCAATATTTCATGAGATAAAGAAAAAAATGAAAAAAGGCCTAGTGGATAGCGTGTCTGGCTCGCAACTAAAGGGTCGTGGGTTCGATACCGCTCTACCTAAAATTCTTCAAATGTGTTTTTATTTAAGGCAACTTAATTAGTTTTCGACCAATGAGAGTTTTCCCGTCCCACGGACACCGACGTCGACAATGACGCCGTATTTTCTGCCATACGCGCTCCTCAACGTTATCGCATTAAAAGTTCGACTGTTTGCAGATCTGTTCGAAGCAGAGACATATGTGTAAAGCAAAACGTGCTTGGAACAGGCCTGAGCCCTGTCCGCAGATATTTTGACATCGTGTCTGCAGCAGTCATCAGGACGTTTTTTTTATAATGTACGAGCGGTGTAACTAAGATGGCTTTAACTGAAGTATTTTTTTTCTCAAGCTCTTTGGTGGCGTGATTAAAACTTACTGAAGTTCCTCGTCCCGAACTAATTGGAAACTTTTTTTTTTCTTTTCTTTTTAGGTGACATGTAAATATAAGGGATTTTTGCCGTGCTCTGAAGAAACACGCGGGGTACAAAAAAAAAGTGTACCTTATAATTCTTGTGCGTACCACACCCGTTGTGCTAGCGAGTTTCCGAAATAAAAAATGAAACTAAAAAAATCTTCTCTCTTTTCGTGTAGAGAATTTGAAAGAAAGAACAAAGAAAAACACATTACGATTACATTGGGAAAGACATATTCTGAGTACTTTTTTTTGTTATTTGCCTAGAGATTATTTTAGTGACCTTTACTCGTGTGGTTCCAAAATAACGTACTACACAATATTTTTTTTTGTTGTTGTTCTCGACGCAGTCACAAGTTATGAACAGCCTCGGATTACTTGTAATCCGTTCGCACTGTTACTTCGCAAAGTTCTAGTCTAACGAGTTCTGACATTTGCTAAAATTACTTTTCTTTTTTGTGTTTTTTTTTGTTTTGTTTGCGTTTTGAAGTTTCGGTTTGTTCGAGCATGCGCAATAAAACTGTCGAAAATCCATTAGAAACATTTTCAGTGTGTGCGTAGATTTCGCAATGGCCGCGCTGTATTTGCATTAAACACGATTTTTACCCTCCCCTTTTGTAGAGGACAGGTTACGTAAAGATGCCGAAATATCTCTTTTTTATATTCTTTATTGTTATGAAGTATCACAATGGCCATGTGACAGACAAAACTAAGCATTTGGCTAATAGGCGCCCTGATGACGCCATGGCGGCAGGGCAATGCACATCCCCAGTCTCCTCTCGCAGATGGACATTTTTATAGACGGAAATAAATTCGCCTTAAAAGTTGAAAAAGATATGTCGCTAGTGCGGTATGACTGCTCACATGGGCTCTTTCACCTGCACCATGTGGAATTAGGTCAATAAACGTTGGGTAAATGTAAATTACCAAGTAACAGTTTGGCTCATTTCAGGAAAGCAGTACCAGCTTTAACAACGTTTGTTTCCTCGTCATTCGCCAAACTTATAAAATTCTCAAAAAACAAAACTATCTTATTATATCTGTTAGCTACATTTAATACTTTAGTTGTAGTTGCTTAGAAATTCGCCCAAAGTAAAATAAAAAAAACACCAGAAACTACGTTCAAATAGGTGTCATAAAATTGGCACTGTTACCGTTCCTTGAACTTCCGCTTGTGATCGCTAGGGTGCCTCGATGTGCTTCTGTTTCGGGTGATGCCACCGTTTGTAGTACCATAGTTTCCTCTGTATTAGCCTAGCCTGGCAGTTCGACGACGAAGTCATAGAGTGCCCGGTAGTAGATCTGGAGCACGAGGATCTGGTAGCACAGAGCATCAAAGGACCATTTCTGGGGGAACCTGGACGTCAGCGCACAGCTTTTGAAGCGTCGAGGACCCGAAACACACTTGTTTGAACGGGAGAAGTGTGTTTCGGCGCCTCGCCGCAGTGGGGCGCCAGTTACGTGGCTCTAATCTCATCCGTTGTCTGCCGCTCCACCTTTTTCATTTCGGCGGCCGCTTCTCATGGCGATCTGTCAGGCTTTGTCTGTATATGGGAGGTTATGGTAGTACCCGATACCGACAGCACGCGCTCACAGGGAAAATAAAAAGAAATCGCTGAAAACCAAATGACGCCATAGCACTGTCAGTGTCACGAGCGCGTGGAGAAACATGCTCTTTGATGCCCTTAAACAAATATTTAAAAAAAAGCGTTTGGAACGATGTCATCACCCTAAGCGAAACGCGCATAAACGCCCCCTAGTGATCGCTCCAGTGTTTTCTTTTGTGTTATTATAGTGACGTCTGACACAGATTTCTCAGCACCTAAAAGAAAAGGGGGAGGGGCGGGGTAAGGGGGGGAGAGTTGAAACAACTGTATCACACACTGCTATGAATGTGATGGCGCACAAGCTGCTCGCAGCAGGCGGAGCATAAGCTAGCGCTTTAGAACGCCGGGATCCTAAGTTTTTTTATCCCCGCTCACACCGCGCAACCGATCAGAATGAACATCGTAGGGAAGTTCGTTTACGCATCGCTATCGCATGTTCCGCATTAAAATCTCCAGACCAGCTGTCGTACTTCACTGGCCACCACCAAATTTTCCATCTTACCAGAGAGAAGCCTGACACCCTTTCGGGCAGACTAACTTTCCCGTTGTCTAGACTTCGATACAGCAAAAATGCTTACTAGACACCGTGGAATCGAATCTTGTACGATGTATGATATGGGAACGAAGCACGCTCCGCTCGTTTACAAAAGGTTCGACGGTCGCAGACGGTTTGGCCTCATACCATGACGCTAGATATCGACGCTCTCTTCCGCCGGTCATTAATCTACCCCCAGACGAGAGAAAGTCTCTTTCATTTCCTGTAGTCAATGGCACATGGTTTCCCCGAAGATTGTTCTTGCGTGTTCTTGTTCCCATGCCGTTTCTTTCCAAACCAGCAATCACGACAAGAAGACAAGCTCCCTTTGTGTACCAATTTACCTTCATATTTTTGATTTCAAAGCTTTATTTTTAACCTGCCTTTCTCATTTGAAATCACCTCTCGTGGTTTTTCGTTGTCGTCTTTTCTATTTTTGTTACGGTAGATGTTTTTTTGCTGTTTTTTTTTTGCCATATGCATTACGTCTTCGTTTCTCTTTTTTAGTACTTCTGTAGTTGCGCTAGATTGCAGTATTGATCTTGTTTGCCTGCTTCGGGGGCTGCACGCAGGGGAACGCACGCGAGAAACTGCTGACTACACAAGTTTGAAGAGGTGGTGTTGGGCGGTCTCGGCTTCGCTCGAGCCTTCACAACCGCTTTTTGCGAGCACAACACGGCTTTGTTGCTAGGGATGGCAGAAGAAAAAGTTAGAGATAACACAATGACGGTTCTTTATGCGAAGCGCTCCAAATTGAAGTTTCCGCTACTGACCTTTTGTGGTTTTCATCGAGATTCAGGGCCGAAGAAATTGGCGGCGAAGACGAGCACGCAATCGTGCGTGAGCGTAGCGCCTTCGGAGTGTGCACGCTGAAGAAATTATGCCTCAAAGGCGTTTAGAGATCTGGCGCCTTAGTATTCACGCGCACTACCCTTTTACGCTACATCAGCACTGCGAAATATACCGTGCCTCAGTCGTCATAAAATGCGCGTGAAGCGTAATTATGTATTTTTTATGAACTGCTTATTGACAACCGCTTTGCGAATCATCATCATCATCATTACACTACTACCACTAGTACTATTGCTACTACTGCTACCAGTACTACCACTGCTAATAATAATGATATTAATAATTGTAATCCCCGTCATCGCTATCATCTGTTGTGTGCTCATGAACAGCTAAATTTCCCGTTTCATGATGCACACATAAAAAACATAACTACAAATTTCGTGATCCTCGTTGCCCGCTCAATTATGTCGTCATAGAATATTTTATGCAGGTCATAAAACTATAGAGAAGATTGTGATATAAACACAATAACAGCATAATGTCTCCTTTATAAGGAAAGAAAAGTAGTCATAATACTCGATAACAAACAAGTCCCTACTGAAAAAAACATTTGGTGCCTGTATGAAAGTAAACGGGTTCATACCGTTAACAGTTTAGCCATACCGACCACCAGTTTGTCAAAGGGGTCGCCCGTATGGCTCAAAGGGGTCCCCCGTATGAGCGATAACGGTCACCTATTTGGGCAAACAGGTCACTTCTTTGGCAAACGGGTCAGTTGTCTGGGCAAATGGGTCACTCGTTTGGGCAAAGTTGTCGCACGTTTGCTCAAACCGGTGGCCATGTTGCACAAACGGGTAACCGGTGACCGGCAAGCTGTACCGGTTTATTCAAACGGCTCTCCGGAGCCCGTTTAATACTGAACGTACAGGTCGGGGTAATGGGCACGCCAGTTTCAGCAGTGGCAGCCTGTTTCGGGAAAGCCGGGAGCGCCGGTTCATCGATTTACAATCGTCCGCGTAATGCAAGGAATTATATTTATATTTTGATTGAGCTGATGTTCGCTTATACTGCAACAACAATAAACATTTTTTTTTTACATAAACATGCGACGTTGCCGAGCGATATTTTTGACAGATTTTTAAAACTTTGGCGTTCTTTGTTGCTTCAATTTACTGATTCAGCTCGAATCTCTCTCGCAGAGGACGCGACCGCGTGAAAGAATATACTTCTTGATTCCGTTTCGCCTCAATTGACCTTTTTCAGAGATCTCTGGGCGCATGCGCCAACTCCGAGAGAGGGGAGGAAAGGAAAGGCGCCATTTTTGGGGGCTCTCTCGTCCGCTCAGTCGCTCAGACAGTGCTGGTTCGGCTTGACGCCGTCCGCTATTCTCGCAGCTTGGCTTCATAGTCGTCATGCCTCACAACTGCGCAGATGTTAAGTTGCCCAAATAGCAGCAAAAAATGGTTAAAATTCAAGATTTTAGAGTTCCAGCAACCTTTTCCGGATGGTGCACGAAAGCACCCGATGTCACACACAACGCCCTTTTTGCCCCGCTTTCAAAAGCCCCCTTTCAGAAGCCTATGACGCGAATCCCCCGTGTCAGGTGGCCGGGTGCTCAACGTGACGGCGGCGACATTCCGCTTTTAAGTAAATGCAGTAAGTGTGCACGAGAGGCTGCGTAACGGAATCATGCCGTACCCGGTACTCAAGTAAATATTTACTGGATAGAACTTTCCGTTCTTCAGGCGTGCGCTATACACAATCCCGTGCCCCCCCCCCCCCCCCTCCTCCCCCCTCGAATATAACAGTTACAGGCAAAACATTTAAAGCGTGCGAAATAGATTCAATCCTTACGGCGACAGAACCCTGACGGAACGCCTTGGCAACTAACCGAGAACTCCCCCTTTGCAGGCCCCACTTCGCTGGAGGCTCGTAGATGTGCTGAATACAGAAAAATTGTTTCTAACAAACAGTTCCTTACTTTTCGACGGTGCAGGCGAGCCTTCGTGATATCAAGACCGCCCGGATCTCACCCCGCCCTTGTTTGTGCCCCGTGCGCTCGCGCGGTACGCGGGACGGCGAAGTGACGGAACGCAATAAGCTTGAATAACTTAGGCGCTCAAGGAAAACAAAATCAGCTGTTTATGGTCTCCGAGCCTCAAAAACGGAGCTCATAATCTTCGCACAAGGTGGATAGGCGGGTTGGGATCGAAACTGGTCACAATTACCTTCATTACATAACACTCTGCCTTGAAAGCCGACCCCTTTTCCAGTTGCTCGCACGACGCGAAACTGAAGTGACGATTGAGTGACTCCAAGTCGACGGAGCCGATGCGGCGTCGGCGGTCTATTCATCTCTGAAGGTATAAAGGCGAATTATGTGGTCTGTATAGTAGACAGTGGCTTTTGTTTATCCTCCAGGGTCGTCCTCAGCCATTTCGAAGAATAGATGCACGCGAAGCGACGACAGAAATACACGTTCAGAACTGCGAAAGGCAAAAAAAACGCCACCGGAAAGCACACGTGAACACACGGATGGCTCTGACACGGGCCGGGGGACACGCCAGGCGCTGGCGCGGACGACGGGGCGACGGAATGGGAGCCCCCAAAACTGTTTCGAGCGATTCCCGCGAGGGCGCGCCGCGATCGTCACCAAACTCTGAAAAAGGTCAATTCAAGACTCAGCGAAGGTAACGCGCGAACACGTGGCTGTACGAACATCGAGCATTGCGAGAGCAGGCCCGCTGTTGCTGCAGTCAAATTACGATCTCGCGCTGGGTGCTTTCGCTCGGGCGCAAGCCGAACTTCAGGCCGGCGCGCGCCATTTCCAGGTTTTGAGCGTGCTAAAAGAATTCGCCTGCTTTCCGAGGCTGCAAACGCGGCATAGTAAACGTTCTGTTGCAATTCGAAGAGAGGAGGAAAGCGCGTGTACAGCGGTATACAGCGGTTGGTGCACCCTCTCCACTAGCATTAACAGCCAAAAAAAAAAAAAACTAACCGCAAGTTTCTTTTTTTTTTATTATTGAAGGGTGGGATGCGTCCCGGTGTCCTTCGCCTTGACCTCGCCCCCTTCCTCCCCTCTGGTCAGCTCTGTCACGTGACCCGCAGCAGCGCGCCAGCTACACACTGATAACCATCGAGATCCGGAACGGCGCGCCCAGCAGCCGCTTTTTTCTTTGTCTGCTTGTTCTCAGTTGCAGTTTGAACTTCGCTCGTCCCACCTGCTTCGATCTGTCGTCTAACCCTGCGGTCTTATTAGGATGTCTCCGACAACTTATTGGATGTGCACCAAAGCTATCAGTGCTCGAAAAGTCCTACGCGTATATCGGCAACAAGCGACTCTTCAAAGAAGTCAGGAATTCTTGCGGGTTGGTTGTGTTCCGCAAATGACAGCTTGTGCGCCGCATCGTGTTGAAACTTCAAGGAGCCTTCTTTCTCGTTTTTGTGTTTGTGTGGTTGTCCTGCTTTGACCGTGTCGACTTATATTTTGGATTACATCTTTCAAGTCAGCTATTATTATGGTGAGTGCACTGCACCCTGCTTGTTGGCAACGATTGACCGTTCTTTTACTCGTACTCTTCCAGATTATCTAGAGAATTATGCAGCGTTTAATGTCGCGGCAGCCGGGAAAATAATTTTTCCCAAAGTCTGCCATATAGTCTGAAATTACCTCGGCAATATAAGAGTGCATCTTAACATTTCACAGAACGCTTGCACGTTTGTACTTGTCTACAAAATAAGTTGTAATAAACTTCTAGGCGAATTGAAAACGATCTTTTGTGTCTGTTTTTCTGCTCATTTGCAAGCACGTGTGCGAGCACGATTTTTTCCACGTGTTTCCTCCATGTTAGAAATAGGTCTATGAGTTTCGGGACGTCTTAAATAAGTTTCAGATAACCAACCTTCCAGACGATACCTATTTAGGGCTAGCGAATAAATTGCTTATCCGAATGGCGAATTCAAATATGTGGTCACGTACCTGGTCGAACATGCACCCGTATCAAACGGGCACCCGTATCAAACGGGCACCCGTATCAAACGGGCACCCGTATCAAACGGGCACCCGTATCAAACGGGTACCTGTATCAAACGTGATTATGGGATACGGGTACCCGTTTGAAACGGTACCCGTATCGAACGGGTACCGTTTCAAACGGGTACCCGTATCCCATAATCACGTTTGATCCAAACGCATCGACAGGTTTGCCACCCATTTGATTCAAACGGGCGACCAGTTTCCCACCCGTTTGAATTTCAAATGTTTTTTTTTCAGTAGGGGTGACGCAGGGGAATGCAAAGCAACTCACATATAGAACGTGCATTAAGCTAGAGATGCTGGACCTATTGTGAACGCATCGTAAGAACGTTCCCACGTTACCAATTTGTCGCAGCATTTTGGATTCCTGTTGTTCGATTGGAGCAGCGCGCAAAAAGCGTCTACGGACTCCGTTCGCTTGGGCCCTCTAATCCAGATCGTTCCTAAATCGTTCCGAACCTACTACTACAGTTTGCTGTGCCATGACGCTAGAAACAAACAGAAAATTGTACCGCCGTGTGGAATCCTCTGAACTAACTTCGACTGTATAAACAGCATAGGCGCCGATAATCCAAGAATAAACGCCGAAAGTGCAGAGTTCCGAGCCTCTTAATATTGCTTACCAGCTATGATTACGGCGTTCGCCTCAAAAAGCACCGATTATGGAATCACAAAACAAACACTTCTTTAACTGCGAGTTCCCACAGTTAACACAGAAAAAAAGAAAAAAAAAAGAGAACGGGTTGAAAATTTTATTTCTGTTTAACAAATGGGAATTTTAGTTTCGTAAGTGAAATTGATTTAGTAAGGACGGTGCTTCCTCCGGATGCCTTCCGGGTCTTTCGCCCCGCCATTGAACCCATCGAAAGTACATAATAAAGGCAAAAGTATCCCCTTAAGATATTTACGGAAAAAGTAATTTCGAAAGTTCCGTTGTGTTATAAATTAGTTTTTCGTTCATTGCTGTTTTTTTTTTTTTTAATAGTCTTGAAGCGATTTTAAGACTAGTGTTTCACGACGAACGGCTGTTGCAATGGGTCGTTTAAGAATGTCTCATGGGTACGGGAATCTGCTGTTGCCTGTTTTTAGGCAGGTGGACGCTACGATTATCCAGAGGGCCAATTCCAAACAGAGCGATAATTAGATAAATATTATTAAATAATCGAATGAATGTTGTAGTTCTGGGATTTCGTTAAGTGGCTTCTGTTGTCTCGGCCTTTGCAACGAAATTAGGCCGCGGAGCACGAGGGCCAACCTGGCACCTCCAACGGGGATCACGACTGCACGAATCCGCCTAAAAACAAATTCCTTATGGACAAAACCGATAAATGTAGAAATGGGAGTCTTTATTATACGGGTGTTACACTCCGCGGGCTACCGAGCTGCAGTATTTTAACAAACCCGTTAACAGAACCTGCTCCAGGTGTTGCGGAAGAGAGGTTTAGGGCCAACTTCAGGGAACGTTCAGGTTTCTGCAAGCGAACAGAGGCTTCTATTTTGCCTTTCTTTTTTATACGAGCATACTGATAAAAAGAAACAGTCTGCCCGAGAATTATGTAATGGCTTGGGGAACTCCATTTCCTTATCCCCCGGCAGAAATTGTACGCCATAAATTGCCTGCCAGAAATTACCCCCAGAATTGCCCGCCTGCACTTGCCCGCTAGAAATTACCCACCAGATATTGGCCGCCAGAAATTGCTCGCGAAATATTTTTCACCAAATATTTCCCACCAGCAATTGCCAGTCAAGCATTACACGCTAGAAAACGACCAACGGAAACATCTCGCCACAAAGCAACACAAGGGGCCCTACTCTGGACATTTGGCGAAAGAGTCGGCAAGAAATCCGGCGGCCGTGATCGGAGGCGCCTTCAGAAGGCACTGGTAAAGTCATGCCCACACCGGAGGCCGACCAGGTTTGCTGATCAGACTACTAGGCTTCAGAAGACTGGAGTGACAATGTCTTTTTCTTTTTTTTTTCTGTGCCTTTGAAGTTAGGGCGTCTTTGCGCTTAAGTAGACAGTTGTAGGGTAAATTTTCGTGTATATGGAACGAACCACAGTGTAATGAATGTGCGTGTCGTGCGCTGTCGGAGTAGTATACAACATCAAATTGTCCTGTGGCAATGTTTGCAGCGGACAGACCGGCAAATGTGTGAACGAGAAGTTAAGAGGGCATGCTCTATCGGTTAGATCAGGGGTGGCCAAGCTGCGGCTCGAGAGCCTCATGCGGCTCTTCGCGTGTTAAAGTGCGGCTCGCGGCACCCTAGAGAAATTTTAAAGGCCTTTCATATTGCGAAGCAAAAAGGTAGGTGCGTCAGTTCGCCTTCTATCGCATTATTGAACAAAGAGGTGGCATTCTTGAGCAAGTTTGACACTTGGGGGAGGAAAGGGCAGTGACTTGATGTTTTTGATGTTCCGTGATGCTTGTCGATTTGTTTTTTTCAATAAATCAGTTCAAAGTCAGCGCTCTGTTTGTACACTTCGTCTTCTTGTCCCCCTTTTTTTTTTTTTGCTCTGTTTTACTTTTTGTTAGGTTAGAAATTTGCCGGCCAATCAGGGCCGCCGAATTTCTCGCCTGACTTTTTTCTCCAAGTGCCCAGGCTAGAGCCCCAGAGTGCATTGCTAGAATTGTCTGGAACCCAACTGCCGTGTTTCTCCTTCGAAGTTATCGTCCGTGCGGATGAACTTTTCTAGTGGGAAAGCACGCTTCAGGAACAAAACGTCAGGTACCAGATTTGTTTGCGGTTCCGGATAGAGAAAAGTCCTATTCCTTAGACGGACTCAGCAGGTTGTCCGTTTTAATGATTATTAGCTGTGTGATCGCGGTTTTAAAATGACTGCATTGGGGTCCTCCGCTGCAAAGGGTCGATCCATCCCCTCTGCCGTACAATCGCTGACTTGCTCTGTTCTAACGTGCCGCGTGCTTCCTCGTTTTTTTCCGTTCCACTCTCCTTTAACCTTTTCCCTATTTCTTCCTTCCTACTCGGCAAATTAAACGCTTTCTGTTCCTATTAATCACTTTGTTTTGGTAATCTTCAATCTTCCCTTTAGTTTTACTTGGAAGGATTCCCTATTCCTTTCTGTACTTTTCTCTTCGGTGCATTTTTCTCGCCTTTTTTAGTCATGGTAGTGATCCAAGGCTGAAGCCCCTCGCGCCCCTTGGAGACTCTCTCGCTTCATTCACTCTTTATTCCTGCCACTGCCAGGTGTCCTTTTGAGCACGTCTCACGTATCTATACTTTCAGTAAACTTTCATGAGTTTCAAAACTTTTAACGAGAAGATGACTCTCCGGTGTCATTCACTTTGGCGTTTGCTTATTTTCGTTATTTTCCTGGTCGCCTGGAACATTCCCTCTCACAATTAACAGCATAACGGGATTTTCAGGTCGAAAAAATGAAAAAGCCTTTTGTGTTTTTAATTTTTAAAACATTTCGTTTTACAACAGAAGCTTGAGGTATAAAAGAGTCTTCAATTAGTCGCTTCTCAGCACGACATCTCGAGTAAATAAAGAAACCCGTAAGGAGTCGCTTAAGTTATTTATTATGTTTTACTTCTATGCAGTGACGAGGCTTTCCTACAAAAGTAATAAGATGAAGTAGTTGATCAAGCGCATTATAGCCCTGTCAGACTGGCTAAGTTAATGCACTTTGAGAGAAGACACTTGAGCTCGCCGAATGTGACTTCAATCAAGTGTCTCGGTGCCACACGAAGAAAATCAGTGTCACAAGGAAGCACATTAGTGTTCCTTAGCCATCTGACAGGGAAAGCATGGTAGAAAACCACTGCCGAACATCGAATTGACCGGGGTGTTTAATATTGAAAAAAAAAAGTAGGTTTAAACTGCCTTAAGGTTATTTTACGTGGTATTGTGTGATATGGTTCATACCGGTTATATATATATACAGTAGAATCTCGATAAACGGAAATCGCTTAAACGGAATTGTCGCTTAAACGAAACAACTATCGCGGAGTTGTTTGGTTTTGTATTCATGCAATGTAAAAATATTCCCGTTAATCGGAACTCAAATTCTCGCGCCTCCGGGTAAACGGAACTGAAAACGAAACTATGTCGCCGACATATGTTTCGCTATCGCAGAAAAGAAAAATAACTCTTGAGTAATAAAACAGTATTATAAATGTTCTTAATATTTATTAGCTTTATTGCCCAAAATTAGCATGTACGCATGTTTTTTTGGAGTTTTCTCATTTTTACGCATAGGTGGCTATGTTGGGTAGGCTTGGCTCAACAGGGCTTCTGCTCGCATCTTAGGCCTAGTGTCCTACTTTCTGTGATGGCGGCCACGAAGCGAAAACACAGTGCGCTCACGTTATAAAAAAAGATCGAAGTCATTAATGATTTTGATAGCGGTTGCTTCACGAAAACGGCGTTTGCAACGAAGTATGCCATTCCCAAAAGTAGCCTGACAAGGATTCTTCACGACAAGGAAAAGCTGCGAAGTGCGTTCAGCAGTACGCGATTCGGACCAAAGAGGATGAGGCTGCGACTCCCCGAACACGAAGAGCTTGAGAAGTTCTTGGCGTTGTGGCTAAGAAGAGCCCGGAGTGAGAACCTTCCCGTCATTGAACCCATAATGTGAATATACAAAGGCAGCAATTTGGTGTTTTTTTTAATGATTATTGGCTGTGTGATCGCGGTTTTAAAATGACTGTATTGGGTCTCCGCTTCAAAGGGTCGATCCATCCCCTCTGCAGTACAATCGCTTGAACTTGCTCTGTTCTCAACCGTGCCGCGTGCATTTCCTCGTTTTTCCGTTCCTACTCTCCTTTAACCTTTTCCTATTTCTTCCTTCCTATCGGGGCAAATTAAACGCTGTCTGTTCCATATTAATTCACTTTGTTTTGGTAATCTTTCAATCTATTCCTTTAGTTTTACTTGGAAGGATTACTCTATTCCTTTCTGTTACTTTTCTCTTCGGTGCATTTTTCTCGCCCTTTTTTAGTTCATGGTAGTGATCCAAGGCTGAAGCCCCTCGCGCCCCTTGGAGACTCTCTCGCTTCATTCACTCTTTATTCCTGCCACTGCCAGGTGTCCTTTTGAGCACGTCTCACGTATCTATACTTCAGTAAACTTTCATGAGTTTCAAAACTTTTAACGAGAAGATGACTCTCCGGTGTCATTCACTTTGGCGTTTGCTTATTTTCGTTATTTTCCTGGTCGCCTGGAACATTCCCTCTCACAATTAACAGCATAACGGGATTTTCAGGTCGAAAAAATGAAAAAGCCTTTTGTGTTTTTAATTTTTAAAACATTTCGTTTTACAACAGAAGCTTGAGGTATAAAAGAGTCTTCAATTAGTCGCTTCTCAGCACGACATCTCGAGTAAATAAAGAAACCCGTAAGGAGTCGCTTAAGTTATTTATTATGTTTTACTTCTATGCAGTGACGAGGCTTTCCTACAAAAGTAATAAGATGAAGTAGTTGATCAAGCGCATTATAGCCCTGTCAGACTGGCTAAGTTAATGCACTTTGAGAGAAGACACTTGAGCTCGCCGAATGTGACTTCAATCAAGTGTCTCGGTGCCACACGAAGAAAATCAGTGTCACAAGGAAGCACATTAGTGTTCCTTAGCCATCTGACAGGGAAAGCATGGTAGAAAACCACTGCCGAACATCGAATTGACCGGGGTGTTTAATATTGAAAAAAAGTAGGTTTAAACTGCCTTAAGGTTATTTTACGTGGTATTGTGTGATATGGTTCATACCGGTTATATATATATACAGTAGAATCTCGATAAACGGAAATCGCTTAAACGGAATTGTCGCTTAAACGAAACAACTATCGCGGAGTTGTTTGGTTTTGTATTCATGCAATGTAAAATATTCCCGTTAATCGGAACTCAAATTCTCGCGCCTCCGGGTAAACGGAACTGAAAACGAAACTATGTCGCCGACATATGTTTCGCTATCGCAGAAAAGAAAAATAACTCTTGAGTAATAAAACAGTATTATAAATGTTCATAATATTTATTAGCTTTATTGCCCAAAATTAGCATGTACGCATGTTTTTTTGGAGTTTTCTCATTTTTACGCATAGGTGGCTATGTTGGGTAGGCTTGGCTCAACAGGGCTTCTGCTCGCATCTTAGGCCTAGTGTCCTACTTTCTGTGATGGCGGCCACGAAGCGAAAACACAGTGCGCTCACGTTATAAAAAAAGATCGAAGTCATTAATGATTTTGATAGCGGTGCTTCACGAAACGGCGTTTGCAACGAAGTATGCCATTCCCAAAAGTAGCCTGACAAGGATTCTTCACGACAAGGAAAAGCTGCGAAGTGCGTTCAGCAGTACGCGATTCGGACCAAAGAGGATGAGGCTGCGACTCCCCGAACACGAAGAGCTTGAGAAGTTCTTGGCGTTGTGGCTAAGAAGAGCCCGGAGTGAGAACCTTCCCGTCATTGAACCCATAATGTGAATATACAAAGGCAGCAATTTGGTGTTTTTGTTCATTATTTTGCCTTCTACATTCACTTGCTGGTGTTTACAAATTGTGCACTTGTGGAAACAGCATTTAAGCTGGCATTCAACATTTTTAGTGTACCTACACCACATACTCTCAGTAAATGAAACTCCTGATAATGGAACAAATTTCCTGTCCCTTCAGGTTCCGTTTATCGAGATTGTACTGCTATATATATATATATATATATATTATATATAATATATATATATATATATATATATATATATATAATATATATATATATATATATATTTGTTTTCTCAATAGTGTGGACATACTTTTTTTAATATTCTCTTAGAAAGAATATACTTATGAGAGTGAAGAAGAGCCGTGATGTTATGAAAACATTAGAAGGCGAGATTAACCTTGCCGCGTTGCGCCCGCCCAGGTCAAATCTTAAGAAGTGGAAATTTAGCATTCAGTGGATGGGGGGGGGGGGGGGGGGGGGGGGGATCGTTGAAAGTAATAAAGATGTTCTTGCAAAAGCTGCATAACCAATTTTTGGACTCGTGAAATGTGTATTACGTAGGGTACGTTATACACATTTCACACATTTTTTAATGACTGTAAGGGTTACAGTCATTAAAACCAGTGGTTCTGTGGATAGAAGCGAAAGCATTATCCGCGAACTGTAAGGTTCCTTAGAATAACCGCAAATTACATGCACTGTTAGCAAGTCCCATGTATTTGGTGAATATTTGGGGTGAAAAACACGCTATTTACACAAATTAGGATAAATTTACAAGTTGAGTAATGGGTAATTCGTTCAGAAATCATGCGAGGTTGTAAAAAACGTGTTTTGGTTCGGTCATACACGCATAACCGTGTAGCCGACCTCGAAAACAGGCATCACGGGCCCCGGCGACGACCACAGCATTGCCGGCTATTGAAGCACCGGAATGCTTGGGGACACACCTAGAAAGGACCGTGGAGACAAATGCCGCGGAAAGAAACATGTCTCGGAGACAGATATGCACCAAAAGCAATTGCGCCATGTCGCAGGACGCGGGCGAAGCCCGCGCTACTGTACCCGCGCTGGCCCACTCTCCTGAGGCGCTGCCATTGATTCTGGTCGATGGCAATGCGGCTTCCCTCATGTCACCTATGCTTGAATTATTTTAGGGGTCTTAATAATAGTTTCTTACGCACCACAAATAAATTATGGGTATAATTACTCGCTGTAAACAGTTAAAATGAATGTAAAAAGCGTGTCCTCGATTTGAACACGTAACATTGCAGTTGGTTTCGTTTCGGCTTCAACCCTGAACTGCAAGCGAAATGGCCGTGTAACACCAGGGGGGAAGGGGGGGGGGAAGGTGCCGCCGCTTTCCATGCACCCCTCCTCAGAATTTACGGCACTCCGTGGTGGCCGCCATATTAAAACTTTATACCAGTGTTGCTGCATCTGTACGTCATCTTTAAGTTAGAGCTGAAAGAAAAAAATCTGGCCACGGCGCCACGCCGATGTACGCTGGAAGCTAGAGACGGTTTGCTTTCGTTGTTTTTGTTGGTCCGAGAAAATCTGGCAACAGCGAACGTTTAACATGGCGCCGCTATTGTTTTGGTTTGACGGGACGTGAGAAGCTCCGCGATTTGGGAGCACATGTAGTAAAGACGTGACCGGAGAGGTGCCCCTGTCATGTTCCCAAAAGATGGAAAGTATCATTCGTAATCGTCGTGTGTGCTTTGAAGGCGAAGAGAGTCACAGGGTCCTCGAGTGCGCAACCACAAGCCAAGGTTCACGACAGCGCTGTGTTGACTTCGGCGATCTCGTTCTGTTTGGTGCAACACGGCGATGCGACAAAGAGCTGAAACGTTCGTGGTGTGTGGTGCGGTGCTTGGAGGTAGAAACCCACTCTAACACGGAACGCAAATTGGTTGTTGTAGGGTGACGTTCAACGGGTTCAGTCCCGTCGTCGTCAGCTGATCCGCTCCAGCTGTTCCGGGAGGGCGCAGCTAGCGTTTTTAAACGTAAATCTTCCTTCGTTCTGTTCCAAAATGTGGAAGATTCTCGACGCATACCGTGAGTAAAAAGCTGCGGGCGTTTCCAACAAAATTCGGTCGTTTTAATTGAACGATAGACCCCGGATTGTTGTCCTAAATCTGCCGTTTTTAGGCTTCGTGTTGTTGGACTGCGTTTTGCACCGCGACGTGTTTGCACAGCGACGCATACCACTCGAGTAGATGATTCGGTCCTGCAAACGACCGGTTATGCAGAATTTCAGGGAAACTTAAGTCACCGCCGATATTTTTCTGTAAATCTCGTATGATTTTGTTGCGCTCATCATGCGATGTGAATAAATTAGGGCAAGACTTCCTGCCTGCCCACAGATACATGAACTGAGTCCATTTTTTTACGTAGTGAACGTACTGCTTTTTCTCTATTTTCGGGAAGAGGCGCTGGTGCATTTATTATGATACAATGACTTGAGAGTTGAGAAATTAGGGAGAGCGAGTAAGCTTTCCCACCTTTGTCTCTTTTCTCTCTGGCACTGCCATAGTTTCAAGTTTCAGTTTCAGTAGAATACCTACTAGCAGCCAGCAGGTACAAGCTGCTCTAAAGCAGGTAAACGACTGGGAAGTCAGGACGGTGCGAACTGCGTGTTTCGCGCTTTTCGTAAGGTGATTGGGTAAGTGCTTTTGCGAGGTACGCGCAATATGCAAACGATTTTGTTATGCCTGTCGTTTGCGTCTCTCCAGCAAAACGAATAAGATGATCTACAAAGGCGCAATCACAAGCCAAGATTTACGATAACAGTGCGTTTGCTTCGGTGGTTCGTGTAGTTGTATTTTACCCTGCTCTCTGCATCACCGTGTCATACGAAGAGCTGAAATGGTCAAGGTGTGTGCTGGCCTACGGGTTGACAGAAACCCACATAGCCCGCGTCGGCACCGAGTGCACTTGGGCTGTTGATGCTCAAGCCTTTCATCCGCGGCTTGTCGCCAGCTGATCCTGCTACTCGACGATGAGGAAGTGGCGAGAGTGACTTCTGAAGTAAATGTAGATCCTCATTCATCCAGTTATTCCTGTGTCAAAGTTTGGAGTTCTGGCTTGCGTACTCCAAAATGACGGAAGCAATAAGTTTCATAACAGGTCGAGTACCGTCAACGGAGATGCAGGCTAGACGGTGCACACTGTTTAAACGCTTGCAGTATTCACGAGTGGTACAGGAAAACGACGTCAACAGAGAAGGAGCTCGCGATTCAGCATAATGCAGTTGCAACAGGCCCGTGAATCTTCAAAGTTCGGGGTGGTGGTTGGTATAAGGAAAGTGCATCAGCGCCACACCCAGTGATTACGAATAACACCGGTCACAAACTCCCAAGCCCCACCGCTCCACTCGACACCGACACGACATACGACAACAAACTGCATCAAAACGCCCCAAAAGTGAGTGCGTCTGTCTCCCGTACGCGTATCTGCAACTAGCGGAAGTGAAGTGTTGGGCGTATGTCCTTCACAAGAATATATATAAAAAATGCTTTTGCGCAAGGATCGTTTCCATTTAATATTAAATACATAATGATAAAATCACCAATAATTTCTTTTTTTATCAGATTTAAGCTAGTAGGACTGCTCATACCACTAGTCAATCAAGAAAATAACAAGATTTCGAACTTTTTTCATGGACCGGTTCAAGGTTATTGCTAATACATCGTTATTTGTCGCAACGGACTAACATTATAGATTTTGCCTCCATACTTTTTAAATGCAAAGAGTTCTTACATACTGCTGTCCATTGCGCCGTGTTTTGTGTCTTCTCCTATAAATCTGTAACGGTCAGCAACCAAAGAGCTCACCCACACATGTGTCACAGGTTCGTTGATATTCTCTGCTTAAACACAAGGACTGCCGACCAGGCGATAGGTCCACGCCTCGGTGGAGTCTTGCCAATGAAGGGGAGACCACAGTTTTGCAACGAAACGAATTTTAATACTACAAACAAAACAAACAAACACAAAAAAAGGTTAACAGTGTCGAGCTGCAAAAATAACAGCACTCGAACGCACTTCACCCGGCCGGTGCACGGGCGGCGAAGATAAAATCACTTAACACGCAACAAATTAGGCAAAACCCAAAGTCTACAGCTTAGTACAATGCATTAACCACCTCTTACGCGGGAGCTTCCCCGAACATAAAAAAAAAATAACAACTTCGGAGCTAAAATGTTATCAAAGAATAAATCGGACACCCGTGAGAATAAAAACCAACTACGGAAATACCGCTACCTTAATTACTATAAAGGAAAATGCGAGTGGAGGGGAAATATCGTCTCACAGAGTCCGGGAGGGACGGTCTTGCGAGGCGCTGTCCGAAGGGGGAAGGAATGGTCCCGGTGGTACCACGGTGGGTTGAGCGGCTTGAAGTGGCCACATAATCACACACACACACTTCGTCGTCGAAGTCTTCCCCAGTCCGGACCTGGCCCGCTACCGTTGAGCTCCACGGATTCGACGCTTCAATTCCCTGTCTGTTCCTTCCAAGTTTCCCGCTCACACTGCCCGCTTTTGCCCCAAAGAGTCCCCCTCAACGAGCCCTCGCATTCCAGCACGCAGGCGTGGAAAAAACAAAACAAAAAGAAACCAAACCCCAGGACGCTGGCCCGCTCGTCGCTTCATCCTCCCCCAAAGACAACATCGCTTCGTTTTCGTGGAAGCTGGGTCCCAGCTCCCACACCCCGTGAATTTCTTGGAAGGACGCGTCCAGCCCGGGAGAATGGATAACGTAACACAGCCGGATTTTGTGACATGAATAATGTCACTTAGCCGGATTTTGTGACAACATGTCAAGCTTATATGCGCCGCGGGGGAAAAAAAAAAAGCATGCCTAGTAGGAAGTGTCGGGCGCGGTGTCGTTTTAGTGTATGTGTATATGTCTATGTTGGTGCTGTGTAACATGTGGTGCTCGTGTTGTCTGCGATGTATGTAGGGTTGCTGTCTACTCGTGATTGTTCGCAGCGTACTAACAGATTCGTTTTTCTTTTTTTATAGGCTGCTAGAAGTCACATTAGGTGGCGCAAGTTACCGCCCGATTCTAAATATTTTGCTTGAGTTATTTATCTAAGTAAGTTCGGCGTTCGTGTGCTTATCTAGCAGTTGCGTTGCAGCTACCCAACGTCGCTACGCCTAGGTGGCGCAAGTCTTCGCCCGATTCTAATATTTTGCTTGAGTTATTTATCTAAGTAAGTTCGGCGTTCGTGTGCTTATCTAGCAGTTGCGTTGCTGCTACCCAACGTCGCTACGCCTAGGTGGCGCAAGTCTTTGCCCGATTCTAATATTTTGCTTGCTCGAGTCATTTATTTATTCTCTGAGAAGTTCGGCATTGGTTCTTGTCTAGCCGTCCCGTCGTAGCTAAAATCCTATCCAGTGACTTTAGTCGTAGCTACCGACGCACGCCGCGGCGCACGTAGCTACGTCCGCCGCTTGGAGTCTGTTTACTATGTATAAAAGACATCGAACGAGATCTAGCGTCTTATGCGTGTCTCACTTCGGCGGAAAGGCACGCGGCTTGCTGGGCTCGCCTCTCGCCTATTCTTGTCTAATGGCCGCCATGTTTCATGAAAAACACGCTCAGCCGTGTTTCACTGAAGGCAAACACGGTTTATCGTGTTAAAGTTTACACGGCACCTCATGTGTAGACGAATAACACACATGGCTGCGTGTAAAACGAACACGTTTTAACGTGTCCGTTATGGGACAACGGTTTACACGTCTGGGCGTGTTATTTTTGCTAACAGTGTAGCACTTCACCCTTGCCTATTAGGAAGGGCAACGCGGTGAGCTTCGCCCGAGAAATAAACTTGAGCGACGAAAGAGCGGCCGTTTAGTTAACGCGATTCTGGCGCTGTTCCAACACGAGCTATGAAATAAAGATGATCTGAGACAATCAGCCATTCTAATAATTAGAATAGCGTAATTAACATTATGTTTTGGAACGCTATTGTTATGGGAAACTAATTTGTTCGCAAACCCACCGGGAAAACTTCATCACAAAACATTGGCGATTAATTGTGACATCGCAGTTTTATGCCTGATACCTTATCACTTGTTCGCATTGAATTTCTTTTTCAACTGGGTAGAAATGCGAATGCTGAAGAAATGCGAATATAGCAGTATTATTGAAGATTTGAAGTGCGTAATACATAAATGCATCTGTTGCGGTGCTTTGTTTTTGATTTCTTTAACCTTGTATTGTTTTTGCTTCAGTGAACGTTTTAACCAAATTAATTATTAGAGTTAGGTTTTCTTTTAAAACTAAACCTTCTGGTAGACATATACGTACCTGGTTAGTTATTATTAAAATAGAAGAAAAGAAAACGCCTAACTTTCTGGAATTCGAACATCCAACGTTTCAAGGTTTTCATTTAGCTTGCTGCAAAAATATTTAGCGGTACTTCACTTCGTGTGCGGCTAAGACATATTTACTTGTTAATGCAATTAATGCAAAAATGCAGTGAGCTGGACAAAAACAACGATAGTAATCCCTATCGAACCAGGGACCTCCCCACTTCCAGTGGAGGGGTCCCTGGGTCGATACCAAGAAAAGGCGGATTTTTTCAGTCGCGCACCTGCAGTCACCTAGCTGTGTTTGGAGATTTGTGTTTATCCTTTTTGCCTCTTGTTCCCCTTCTCTAGTGATTATTACCGCATATTTCCTCTCGCTAGCTTATGGTTTATCGATTATGTGTGGCGTAAAATTTATTATTTCGAAATCGGCATCGCAACAAATAAACAAGAGAACCCTCTCCTATTTTGTGCTAAGGACAAAGCCAGGTTTCGAAACAATGCACAATCTTTAGTCATGTTCACGTTTTTACGTTATGTATTTGCCAGTTAGTGCTCGACGTATCACTGCTTAAGATAGGTAGTTACCGTTTTATATTTCATCCGTCCTGGTTTTCTACAAAGTTTTTTTCGCCACTTCCATGCAAATTACAGTCGACAACTTTGAGTAGGGCACCAGGTGAATTATTTTTATTCCCCATCAATAATGAACGAATAAACTATGCAGCACATAAAGTCAGAGCTCTCGAAGAATCGACACTATTTTATTTTAATCGAAGTTTTATTTTCCACACGTACATCGAGGCCTATGTCGCCAATTGCTAATTCTGGTTAGCTTTACATATCGACATCGGCATCATAGTTCTAGGTGGGCGTAAAGGCATTATACCGTTTTGGACATTTCGCACCACTTATGTAATGGCATCACCAAAGCGGTGGAAATTGTCTTACCCTCATGTTTCAGGAAATCTGCCCAAAATGAGCAACAGCGGCTTGCCACGGTGATCAAAACAGTGCTAAATGCTCCCAACATACTTTGAAAAAAAAATATATATCGTCCCTAAAGTTTAGATTCGGAACAGGTGTCGAAATACGCACACCCAAAATGCCGTTTCACAGTCAACGCTGCGACCGCTCCTACCCTCAAGCTTCGCCTTTTCTTTTTTGTTTTTTTCTGCTACTACAAGTAAATTACCGATGTCTTGTTTTCAGAACATTTGACTAAGCTTAAAATGGTGATAACAATTAAAGTTTCACTCACGCAACTATATCTAAATAGTTTTTTTTTTTTTGGTACGATACGTTGAGGGACGACTGCGAGGTATCAGGACATCCGTGAAGGGGGGGGGGGGGGGGAGAGAGAGAGAGAGCTTTGCGCGGCGAGTGCGAGACTACTTGTTTTAATCGGCTGACACGCTTCATGTGATGTGCTGAAATTCTGGTAGCTTTTAGGCGCACTTCCAGCCACTAATTAAAACATGTTTCATAGTAAACAGGCTTCAACCGCCTTACTGCTAAAAATTAATGTTGCCAAATATGTAAAGTTTTTTTGTTTTTTTTTGTGAAATTGCAGGAAACAGATTTCCGTCCTCCAGAAATGCCAAAAAGTACGGGACAGAGAAAAAAAACAATGAGACAATAGCGCCAACTTTATGAAAATGAAGTTAATAATCATCATCATAATCATATTGGCCGAGTTTCCTAGCACCGTACCTCAGGTTCATAAATACGAAAGTTTAAAAGCCTGACCACTGATAATGCGGAGAACAAGTTCATCTGCTTTTTTGAGCAGGGGTATCAGTGGCGTCATACCGTCGAGCTCTAATTGACTCCGGATGGAAGGATAGTGGGTACACCTCGGTGCTAGCTGCCTCGAGGTCTAGCCACTATCCTTCCAATCGTGGCCTATCGGAGCTCGGCGTTTTGACGTCACTGCAACCCCCTGCTCAAGAAGCAGGCGAACTTGCGCTCCGCATAGAGTCTTTCCGAAAGTGAGCGCCATCTATAGCAGCCGCTACGTCAGGTATCCGAGTACGCCATTATTTTTGGGGGCACGCGCTCTGAGCTCAGAGCGCGTGCCGTATACCGGCCACGAGGGCTGCGTCAGAGTTCGGTGTGAACTCGGCAAAGCTCGTGTCGAAAACTTGCGCTGCGTCAGCGTTGGGTGAGGACTCGGGTTCAATCACGCACTTTGTGTCCAAAAAATGGAGACGGCCAATGTTGCTTAATGAAATTTTGAAGCGGTTCTACAGCGCCGGTTTGCACTGAGCACTTAAATGGCGGCGCCCAGTAGACAATCAGAGATTGGAGTGCCGATACCTTAAGCGTGGCTTATTGTATGGCTCAAGTCGTATCTTAACGCAAAGCAGTGTGAGGCTGCTCAAGCGAAGTGAAAACCACGCTAGCCTTGACAGCGTGGTACAAAAAAATTGACGCTGGGTATAGTTTCCATTAAGACGTACAAGGTCTTAATATGTTCACAATCTTTTTGTTTTCTTTGAAACACCTAGTGGGAATGACATGAAATGCGATAGTCAGGCAGAGAGTTTCGACAGAGCATCATTGTTCTCAATTTAGTTTTCAGGGAAAAACTATACGTTCTAGTCCGGTACAACTGGAGCTTTTCGCAACCTATTTGCGTTATGGTTTGTCTTCGCACTTGTCCGTCGCCGTCAGTGAATCTCGTTTCGTCATACAGATAGCGATATATGATAGATACTCTTTCGTAGAACCCTATCCCGACGGGCTGTGTAAGAGATATATGACTAACAAGTTTATCATAATTCAAGTACTCTAAAATTGTTGACTGATTATTATAAAATAAAAAGTTGAGCAATGAAGAATCGTCGCGGACATGACACATAAACCATTGTTAGCAACCTTTATCTTGTAAAAAAACAAAAGTCTAATCAATGGCAACAAAAAACAAACATAAAAACGTGCTCCGTAATAGAGAGTAGTACATGACATTACTTAGAGTCGTCAAAATTTGATTTTGATTTGTCAACAAGGAAATGTTCGGTGTTTGTTTCATTTATATGGAATGGGCCCTAAGGCATCAAATGCACACATTAGCGAAACATTCAAGACATCTTGGCGGGAATTGTTCAGACACTGGCCCTCGTCGCAGGGAGTTTGTTGCAGACAGTACAGTGATCACCTAGGTATATAAAAAACGGCCGTAATGTCGGAAAAAGCAGAATTACTGACTGCAATTATATATAATTAATTTTTACATAAGCGGTAACATGTTTTTCAGCCCATATGTTTTTTTATATATAGTATATATTTTTTCGCAGAATTCGAAACTAGTGTAGTGAAAATATTTAATGAAAGTAGCTCGAACCTTTTCCTCGGTGCTTTGTGGAGACATTTTCAATATATTCCGTTTTCAATCACACGCTGTGTAAGGCAGCAAACAAAATGTTTTCCTTTGCTTTTGCAAGCTTTCTATTTCAAACCTGAAAGTAATTATAAGATCCGTCAGAATGCAAGCTCTTTACAAATTTTATTCCACGACCTTGCACAAGAGTGATAAAATTTAATATTTGCCTCGCTTCCTGTAGTAGCCCTTTGGCGCTTTGGCATGACGGCACAAAAGGCTAATTACACTGAGAAAACGTTCTCGAAAATCGTGACATTTATGCCAAAGTGCACGAAAAAATACAAACAACGTTCCAGCACATCCACTCATGGTATTGAACAGAATTCACGGAGACTGCGACATATCTTTTTCTTCCTGTTTGTCCCCTTTCTTTATAGAAAACGCAAAAACAAAAGTCCTTTAACGTGACCAAAAATATGGGAACATCGTCTAAACGAAGTCTTAGAAACTTAGTCTGAATGAAGTCTTAGAAAATTCTTTTAAACAAAACCTTGAATATTTTGAACTGAAGATAATAACGGAACTAAAATAAAATACTGTCAGATTACAAAAAAAAAAGAATTGTATTTAAGAAAATTAAGCGGGAGCCTCTTATCTGTTTCAGCATGTCTTGGTAAAAGCGAACGCTATGGCATCCGTCGCAGTGGTAAATCTGGACGCGTCAAATCCAGAAATATCGCTGCGGGTGCCTGTAACTGGACAGAAGCGCCGAAGGACAGGAACAAAGTGAAGGAGGTAACGACAGCACGTCAAAGAGAAGGAGGTAACGATCGGCAATCTTCATTTCAGTAAAACAAATTGTCAGAAAAACAAGATTTCTTTTATTTCTAGCTGACAAGATTTTTTTTTTTTTTTGTGGAATCAATGTTATAGGCATCCACGACGTCATTTTTTTTCGTTTTTCGAATAGCAAGTCTAGTTAGACGTCGACACAGAGAAAAATGTAGCTTTTCTGCTTTCATTTTCGTTTTATGAAACGTCAAGTTCTCAAACTTCCACATCCAAATTCTGCTTACATAACGTTCGTTCGCACTGACTTTAAATTTTCTGCGTTGAGTAGTTTGTTTATGTGGCCCAGAAAAGGCTGGTGCAGTTTCACTCTCGGACCCTGTAGTCTTAATGTTAACGTTAATAGACTGGCGCAGAAGTAGATAACGTCCATCTCGAAGAGAACATGACCGCTAAAAAACCGACAGTTGTTTTTTGATGTCAGAACAAAAGGAAAACACCTCGCTTAAAGTTTATCTGGCATAAAGAAGGATGTTCGTATGAGTGAAAACGAAAAGACGATCTGACTATTCGAATGGAGCATGAAAGTGACCTTGCAAAAATTAAATAGGGAGTACGTTCACCGGATTAGACATGGCAAGGAAACAAACGTGTCTTTCTTTTGAAAAGTGGTGGGGAAGTGTGAACGCTACTGTTAACGAATTTTGTATTGTTCTTTTGCACACTTATGTGCGTAGCCTTAAAACAACATTTTAATAAAATAAACAGTTTGATGAACCATTATCTGGATAATACAGAGTAATTGTATTCTTGGAAACAAATATTATATTTGATGAAGAAAGCCTGTCTTCTGTAGATATTTATTAGACGTTTTCGATTAATAGAGGCGGGAAGAAAGGAAGAGGTATTTTGATCATAATAAATCAAAAGTGGAAAATAACCTAATGCAAGAAAGTAAACTTCTGCTCAACGGAGGCAATTCATATTGAAATTGAATGTCACAGAAAGAAAACTAATATACTAGGATTATATCGAGCCCCACAAGGAACTGTAAATAAATATTTAGATGATATCAACACGTGGCTAAACGATAACAAAGACAGAGACTTAATAGTTGTAGAGGATATTTTTCTAGACTCCCCAAAACCTAGTTTAGTGATAAATATTTACCTAAATGATAGGGCACAAGCGGGACTGGAGTACGTGATATATGATTTCACAATCGAAGAAATATTAGGCGAGAAACTAGCACAGTCGTGTATAAATCATCTACGTGAACGGTCTAAAGAAGAGAAGCCCGAAGGACAAGTCATATCTAAAACAGCAGCTAACCATTATTTTGTGGCAGTAACTATTCCAGATTTTATTCAAAACAGTAGTAAAGCTATTGAAGGCTCATTTATAAATACTAAGGTAGTCGATAAATAGATCCAAGGAATAAATAGACTGGAACGCTGTGTCAAAGAACAGAACCCAGAAATATTATACGATACTATTGTTGGTATATTCAAAGATACTTATGCTAAGTCGACTAAAAGATGCGGTACCAAAAAACTTAACAAAATCAATGAATAACTAAGGAAATTGATGACCTTATTCAAGAAAAAAAAACGCTTGGCAACAACTGAATGATTTTCTAATAATAAGCAGTGAAAAAATATGACAAAATAATTTACAATAAAGTGACATCATCAATAAGATTCGTAAAAATAAATTATTATTGGAATAAACCTCTCTGAGACAAAAAATACAGCACAACGCTGGTCTTTAGTAATCCAACCCTTACAACGAAAAAAAAAAACACGATTGAAGACACCATTCAACCCAACTTCGGCCCTGAACACGACTTAGAGGTACAGTCTACTCAACTGTTAAATACAACGCGGGAGCGGTGGCCGGAGAGACTGCATGCGTCATCTACCGGCTCACTCTGGCAGCTTGTGGCCGCTGTTGTTTTCTGGAGTTACACTCCCAGCTCCGAAACAATCACCGTAACATGACTCGGCGACAAAAAAAAAAAAAAAAAAAAAAATGTCGTTTTTTTTATTTTGTTTTTTTTTTTGTTTAAAGAAGGTGGTCTTTATCATAGAAACTGCAAGATCACCGAGATATGGTAGCCCCGCATGGTAAGTGCGTAGGTGTGATTAAATTGAGTGGCGAAAACAACAAAGCAAAACAAGCAAAAAATTAAAGCATATGGGTGATAAAGAAGGAAACGAGGAGGTCATGCGATAATGTATTGGGGAGTGACGACAATCGCAAGAAGAGCCGCCTTATCTCTGCCGCACCATTGTTTTAATCGCTAGACAGCTGTGATATCACTTTAGGCCACCACTTCCGCATTATATTTTACAGTTGAGCGCACTGTATACTAGCAAATCGTTTTAATACAAAATATGTACAGTCAATCGAAACTCGATGCTCTGCGACAACAGAAAGACAATCCGATCAAATAAGAAATAATGATTGATTATCGTCACGATCGCCCGGGATCGCGGACAATGGGTCGAGGCACCCGCCCAGAGAAGAGACGCAGCCTGGTGACGATGGACGATGACTGGCCGCGAGCGGCTATCCTCGTCGGCATTTATTTGGTGCGGGTGATCAATGTTGTCCACCGAGCCTGGCGGGACTACGAAGGTTAGGCCGGAGGGGGGGGGGGGGGGGGGGGGGGGGAGGGGAGTGGGGGAGGCACCACATGATTGTCACAATTATTTTTTTTTCCGATATGAATGTCAATGATCTCATTGACGTTGTAAAACATTTAAGGACTAATAAAGCAACAGGGTTGAATCAGATCAGGGCTAGAAAAAATGAATGCTACATCACTATAATAAAACCTGCATTGTTATAGTTCTACAATCGTATATTTTCTAGCGGCATCGTCCCAAAAAAGCTTAAAACATCCGTCGTTCGGCCATTATACAATAAAGGTGAGGAAACTAAATTTCTAAATTATAGACCAGTATGCATCCTTTCAGTGGGAAGTTACATAATGAAAAAATACCTTAATAAAGTACTTAGGTGCTATATTAATTATGTTCTAGCTTTATTCATAGATTTTACCTGGGCATCTGAAACAATGAATTATAATATATTAATTGATTGACTATACAATAGTGGGACTCAAGGGAAGACAGATGATTTATTCCGAACTTTTCTTACTGATCGGTTTCAGGTAGCACATATATAGGCTCAAAAAGAGCAAGGAAGTTAAGGTCAACAAGGAGTACCACAAGGTACAGTGCAGTCCTCGGTCAACTACTTTTTATTTATGTGTTAACGAGATAGCGCAGGTTAGGTTAAAAAGAAAGCTCCTTCAATTTGCACGTGACACTTTAATTCTATACGCACATTACGAAGTAGTGACAATGACGATACATGATGATATTCACAACATCATACAATGATACCGTAAAAATTAAATATCGTAAAAGTTTCTAAAACGCAAGTAATATGCTTTAGAGATCCAAGAAAAATATCGTAAATAAAGTTTCCGTAAAATTTATGATCAGAACTGCACCAACTGCTCGTGCGTCCCGCTAAAATACGCTGATATTGTCAAATATCTGGCATATTGACAAACATACTAATAGGATACTCATATAGACCAAGTTTTAAGAAAAATAAAGGCATTAGTGACCATATGTACCATGTCCAAAACCTAGTACCGCGATCCATACTTAGGATGATATACAACGCACTAGGGAAATCCGTACCTCAATATGAGTAACAGTTTACGGGCACTGTGCCAAGTATTTACAACTAAAGATAGAATCGATTCAAAAAAGGAAAGTCAGGAATACTGGTTACCGAAGCGAAGAAACTGATCTCTAAGACTACATGCAAAAAGACTAGGAATGTTATGTTTCAGCGATCAAATGAAATATGATCACATTATAAAATATTTTCAGCAATAAACATAGGCTGGAAAATGTGAAAGAAAGGGTATTAAGACCGAGTAAAAATTTGTTGAACCAATTTATAAGAAAAAAATATCTAGAGGCCACAAGGAAATATTACGTACCTAAGCTCTTCAATAAATTACCGGATGAGCTGCATAAAATAAAATCCACACTATTTAAAAAAAAACTAACAAGAGATAGATAATTGCTCAGGGAAAAAAAGGAACCATAAAATGTAATAGGAATAAATAAGGGAGGGTCCCCGAAAGCGCAAAATATAAAAGGTTCTATCTGCTCTTCATTAATATAATTGTCTTCTAAGTCGCGAATTCTACTATCCTTTACGGTATGTAAATCATAATTTAGTACTGTTGGACGTGTGATATATATATATATATTCTTCAAGTTAGAGGAATTATATTAGCTGTAAAATTGGGTGGAACTGCAGAAATTTAAACTTATATTGGTGTGCTCTGTTGTTTTAGTTATCTGCGCAATTAGAAGTTGAGGCTCCTGTCGCATACCACGCAGAACCCATTATTAGCTTGTGTAGGATTATATTGTATTATGTTCAAAGAAAGTAAATAAAGATGGTTTTTGCATAGTATTGAATTGTATTGTTCGCGCCGCACCGACTTGGATGCAGTCACTCATCCCCATTTTCGTGGACATCACGGCTTGGCGCATGCAATAAAATGAGAATTTTAATTGAACAACAACAAACACCCAAATGTTCCTCTATAGCGTTTTAGATGACAGTCATATAATACAAATGACGAGTAAGTGAACTTTAACTTTAGGACGGGTATAGTTTTTTATTCCACGGCTCCACAACCTTTTTTTTCTATTGATTCCTATCAGCCACATTCACAAAATTATAAATTTATCGTTTTATCGACAGAATATCGTTATGTTTACGAAGTCTGTAATGGCCTGTGTATGGTAAAACACAAATCAATTAGAATTTTGATATTTCTTTGAAAAATTTTTTATTCCGCGGAGTGCCCCCAGAACGTTGGTCAGAACAGAAATGGCCGTATGGTTGTGACTGCCCCTTACGCAACGTAGACATGTTAGTAATTTATACAAAGCAGCAAAGGAAAGTAAAAAAAAAAATCAATATTTGTTTTCGAGAATTACGCAATGGAACAGAAACTCGTCGATAATAACAGCTATATGAGTATGCAGGTATATATTTCTAACACAACAAAATATGCAACCCATAAATTGCGAGTCCAAAATTATTCCATGGTTCTTTTAAGACTCTTTTAGCACTGGAGCCTCTTGAGTAACTGACAGTTTAATGCGCGCGGGGCGTGGCATATGATGTTTACGCTTACCGCTTGGTGGTTCCATACCACAAGGACAAAAGGTCTCTGCATGGTGTAACGTGTCAACCAATGCCCAACATTAGAAGGAAAGAAAAAAGGTAAAGTATGACTTTCTAAAAAAATATGTAAATGCAGAGCAGACCTCCTACCGAATTGCTTTTAGTGTGTAAGACAAGCGGGAAGAATCACTCACAATTACGACGGCAGCGCTAAGAGCGCAAACGAAAGTTGTCGTCTTCCATTGTGCCACTACGTGCCGTAATGGGTGACGAGTTACCTTATTAAGGATGATTTATGACGTTGGATGTGGGAGTAATGGAGCCCGTATAGTTGGGGCTGGAATATATCTGAGCATTTTGTCGGTCTTTCGGAAGCTCTTTGGTTGTATTCTGTAGGTCCTAATCGAATCCAGGGTTTAGAGCACAGTTCCTCTGTCAGACTGATGTCGCCTATCTGAAATGAACCGAAGCAAAGGTATGTATTCTTAACACACGCGCACATACAATAGACACATACACATATACATATACACGCACACATTCCCGAACTCACGTACACGCACGAACACGCACAGAGATGTACACGTGTACGCACACGCATGCGCTCACACAGGCACGCACGCACACACGCATGTATGCACTCACACGCGCACAGACGGTGTACCGTCACTGACACGTGACTATAGATACCAATGTGCACCAAGAGATACGCGGTAAGTTTCACACGCTACCAAATACGAGAAGACTGGCAGAAATGTACAGGCACTCACAAACACACGTAAACACATGCACGAAAACAGACGCACGCATGTTTTATGTTGGGAACACGGTTCAATCCCCACCCTACTATTGGTCCATCCGTCTAGATGGTCATTCCAAACAGCGGATTAGTTCCCCCATCAAAGAAGAGCGGTGTTATTCGGGATATTGCCGCGGGCGCAGCTGACGGAGTAGGCAGCGCGCCCGTGGCATAACGGTTGTCGCGCTTGTCTTCCACGCAGAAGGTCAGGGTTCGATTCCTGGCCACGTCCATGCACTTTTGTTGACGCTGTGATGTTCTGGTAAATTCGAGAACCGTCTGGCTGACTCGAGGTTAGAATGTACCCGGCACCTCCACCAAAATGTCTCGAATGACAATTGATGAGGCGATAATAACTGAAGAAACTAAGCGTTTAATGGGGCGAACTTATGCCCAAAAATAAAAAGGGAAAAGAGGAAAGCAGAGCGTCGCGGGCGTCGAAGTCGGCGTGAGAGCAGAGTTTTCGCCCCAGCGTTCGACTCTGCTGGCACACCGACTTCGACGTTCGACTCTGCTTTCTTCTGTTCCTTTTTATTTTAGGGCACAAGTTCGCCCCATTAAACGTTTAGTTTCTTCAATTATTATCGCCTCATCCATCGTAAATCGTAACAATATTCTGTTACTCGTAGCAATACTTGAAATATATTTCGGCCTTGCAAAGGCTGTTGTCCTCCGTTACCATGATTCTGAATGGGGATTTTCGGCAAATCCCACGATAAGCGACCGTAAACTACTCTGACTTTCAAATTAAACCTCCCTTTCAGTCTTTCTTCCTTTATTTATATTTTGGTGCACGTCGGATACGGTTGTGTTTCCTTGTCGTCCTGATTCAACCTTAATTCGACAGCCTGTCTCATATTTTCCTTGCCGCTCCAGACTTGCCTTGATGGGTTTTGGGGTCGTTATGAGTTCATAATTGGTAGTGTCCGTTTTTATGGGTCATTATGCTTGAGGTAAAGATCGAGAATAAAGCCGGGATTACCAAAGGTTTTTTTTTTTTTTTTTTAAATATTTATTTCGACTGCGATTCTTCTCTGAAATGCTTGAGAGTTTATGAATGCACACCAAAATGATGTTTGTGGTTTTTTTTTTTGTTTGTTTCTTGTAAGTATTATAGTATATATATTTTTTTTAAATTCCAGAACACACATGAAATAATTTCTTGTATGTTTGCTTTTGTGTGGTACTCTTTGAATTCTCTGTTATTTTTACTACAACGCAAACAATTCACAAGGTGGAAAGGGGGGGGGGGGGGGGTTGCTTTATTCGGAGACTTGTGAAGTCATATCGGAGTGCCGCAAAAAAAAAAAGAAGCGTCTTGGGGCCACTACTATTTTCAGTTCGTCTGAATGTTATCGTTAATGTCGTTTACTCATCTCAGAGCATTAGTTATTTGTTGGTCCGGTGGGGTGGCTGGTGTATTTTGTAGTAGTGTGATTCCGCGCCCACACAAAACATTGCGAAATTCGGGCATCCGTGATATTCAGAATTGAAATGATGACAAACCCCTGAAATTAAGATAATTATGTGACCATTTGTTTTATTACTAATAACAAAACTCCTATTTTTGTGTCACATTAATGGCGATCTCATTTCTGAAGTTTATCAGTTTAGATACCTTAGATTCTCTATCAACAAGACCTTAATTCGGCAAAACTAGATTAAAAATGTTTATTCTGCACTCGGAACTCTTCAACATAAACTTACAACACCCCTGCCAACTCTAATTAGTAACCTACTCCGCTTAAATATTGTTTATCAGCTTAAACATATTTTCACCTGCTCGTACTTCAGCCAGCTTTCAACGGGAAGAACTAAACTTCTCACGGAATATTTCCTTGGTGGCACAAGCTTATCTGTTGTTTTAGAATATAAGTATTTAGGCGTTCTCTTTTCCAGCGAACTATCCTGGAACTCTCATGTTAATTACCTGTCCTCTAAGGCCAGCCGCACATTGAACTTCCTTAAACGTAACTTTAGGCAAGCACCTGCAAAACTCAAAGAAACTTTATATATGGCAAACGTGCGTCCGATTTTAGAATATGCTTGCACGGCGTGGGATCTTTACACTAAGACAAGTATAGATGAGCTCGAACGCCTACAAAAATGTGCAGCGCGGTTTGTGACTGGCGATTATGATTCTTTAAAAGCTCGTCTGCTATATGTACCAAATTAGGGTGGCCTTCGCTTGCTGACCGCCGAAAATATCTTAGACTGTCCTTATTTTATAACACATTTAATAACAGAAATGGCATTAATAAAGAACAATACATAAAAGAACCAACTTATGTGTCTCCCCGTACAGATCACCCTATGAAAGTCCACGAATACAGGAGCAGAATAAACATATTTAAGTATAGTTTCTTTCCCCATACAGTACATGATTGGAACAACTTACCAGCTGAAATTGTCTCTGCTCCACACTTGTCATTTTTTACAACGCTACAAAATTTTCTGTTAAATTAGTTATCTCTGTTTTGCTGTCAATATCTTTTCATATTTTTATTGGTGTTTCTGTGGTAAAGTTGCTGTGGTGTTATCATCTACATATTTTGCTATTGCTGTCATTGTCAATGTTCCCGCGTCACACAGCCTGCTGTTTATTATGTACTATGTATTTGTGTATATCTTGTACTGTCTTCCCCCTACAATAATGCCCTAGCAAGGGCGCTGTAGGTAACCGAATAAATAAATAAATAGATAAATAAAGCTGACATTTAACTTTAATGATTTAGCGCGTGAACTTTTTTTTGTATTTGCTCTGGAATTCATTACTTCAAGAATTGATTTCGTTCTAGATTTTAATCACCATTAGGACTCAATGTTTTAGGTTTCATTATAATCTAAACCCTGAGACGTGGACAAAACAAAAATAATGGACAAGACGACCCAAGTTTTAAATTTTGTGTCGCCTTGTCCCTTTCTTTAGTTTCTCCCAGTGTCAAGGTATAGATTATGATGTTTTCTATGCGGGTCGCCTGCATACTTTCGCTTCTTACAATCCTAATTTTGCTTTCCTCGGCGAACCTTTGGTGTTTGTGGACTTTATATTTTGTGCTGTTTGCTTCTTGTGTTTCTTGTGTCTCTTGTTTTGCTGAAAATAACTTGGATTCATTTTTGTTATATATAGTGTAAGGCTTTTATTTAAGTGTGTCTCTTGCGCCAATCTGTTCCCTGTTTGTCAACCGCGTGACGTCTTTTTGCTCTTCTTACACTAGTCACAATATTCCGCCTCCAAAGAATTACTACTTATTCTCATTTAGGTACCTTCGTTGCAAGTAAGGCGGTTCCTGTGTACCACGACATGCGGGAACGGGCCTTGTGTCTCACTTGGTACATCACGTCGTTAACACGCGCGACAACACTAAATGGCCCTTGCCAGTTTCCTTGAAGTTTCGGTGAGAGTTCTTGTCTTCGGCGTTAGAGGAGAATTACATAAATGACGAGGACAGGTTGACAGATTGGTTATACAGCCTCACACTGTCACCCGGTTAAAAAGCCTCTTGCCTGCTGGGCTCGTCATAGCGTGCCTTCATGCACTGGAGGCCGATTGACAAGCGGCTTTTCACGAAGTCGTGTCATAAAGTCGTGAACTTACAACTCCGGTTGAGAGAAACGGTCTGGCGGTCTTGAGAAGGCGAGGTCGCATGGCATACAAATTTCCCGCCTAAAGAGAATCATCGCAGGCGTACACCCGGTGACTTCATTGGCCGCTGTTGGGCAGGAGTACAAAAATAAAGGAATATAGTCGTCCCAGTCGTCTTGGTAAGTGTTAAAAAATATAGCCAAATGCTGCAGTATGGTGCACGCGACTATAGCGCTCCACGAGTCCATTGGACTGAGGATGCAGTGGTGTCGTTCCTGCCTGTGTTATGTTAATTGTTGACAAACATTTTGAAATACCTGGGTTCTCAAAGTTCCGCCCCTGGTCGGAATGCTGCGACGAGTGTGCGCCGTATCAGAATATTAGTGAGTCACCAGAGCATCCGCCACGACAGAGGAAGTCTGATCAGATAGAGCGATGGCTTCTGGCCATTCCGAAAAGTGCTCCACAATGGCGAGTAAATACCGGTTTCGAGTTCTTGATCGTGGTAATGAACCTATACCCGTTTTCACCTCAAGAACCGAAGTAAAAAAAGTCCGGCTCCTCGCGGAGCATTACTAATTTTCCCTTTTACGAGAAGAATTAGCATATGTGTAGGTACATTTTAGATTAGATATATGTTATCTGATCCAAGACGTATACGTTTCAAACGCCAAAAGGATCGCTTCTTCCTCCGACAACCAAATCCTGTAAGAACTAGTTCGCCCGGCGTATGAACAATGCGCAAAACGTCCTTTTTTCTTGAGGTGAAAACGAGTATAGAACAACGATGGCGATACGTTTATATGCTGCTCCACTGATGCATTCTTGCAATGGCGCGTGCGCCTTCTTGTGTGGGCCCGTACGCGAAGCGAACATGTCGAATCGCCGGCACCATAACCTAATGTCATTATGGCACTGCAACCGGTAGAAGCGCTCGCGTATCTTCCGAAGAGTGCGATTGACGCCAAAATGTCCTCCTTCAGGACTGCTTTGAAGCTTTCTGAAGACCTGGGTGCGGAACTCGGGTTGTGCCACTAGCTGCCACACAACTCGGTCACCAGTAGGTGATTCCCTGCGTCAATACAGAAGTTCGTTGCGAAATTCCATCGTGTCCCACTGGGCCCAAAAACTTAAGACTCCTGGAAAAAGGTGCGATATCTCGGTACGTGGTGGTCGTCGACCGCTTCGCTTCCATTGGACACAGAGGCCGATAGCAAGGTCGCGCTACGGGGCTTCTTGAACCTCTTGAGGTGACCACATGTTCTTAGAGATGACTACCTGGCAGCAGGTGTCTGTCGGGGCCGAATAACGGCGGACAGTGCTCAAGCACTGTCGACAGGAGCCATCTCTACATGGTCGTCTGGAGAGGGCGTCTGCGTTGCTGGGATGTGATCCGGCACGCTGTTTGACCTCAAAGTTTTACTGCTGGCTACCAGAAAAATACTCCAATATCTCGATAAAATGTTCAGCAACTCACTTATTATTGTTTTGAATAAGATGATGGTAAGCTCTGAACATTTGGCAACTGGTCTGCACTGCTAGTGCTAGATTTGGGTGGTGTTGAGCGTTCGACAAAACGTAATTTATGAGAAAAACAAATTTGCGGGGGACATGCTGAAGATGAGCAATTCTGCCGGCACACTTGTTTAACGGCCTCTGCTTTTCTACGTAGGAGGCCGCAGGTGGTCGACCGTTGAGGACTGTCCAAAACGCCTCTCTAGTGGAGGCTGTGCGGACAATTATGCAAACGATTAGCTTGGAGCCGTGAATATATTCAGTGCTATCAAAGAATGATGATCGTTTTACAATAACTGAATTTGGCTACCCGTGCGAAGAGTGACGACATTCACCTGCCATGATCTAGGAGAAGAAAAAGAGTAGCTCGAGCTTTCTTTTTCTTTAAAATACCACGCAATACGGAGATGGATGGTCTCTAGTCACGTTCGATTATATTAGGGAAATGTTGAACTAATCCTGCTTTCTGCAGGAAATGAATATTGAGGATGTTGTATTCTCGACAAAACGCTGAAAAAGATACATTACGGAGACATGGCTTTCGTAAAGGTAGTATGTCTGCATAAATTGAACGTGATATGTTTATATATTATGTTGCCAAAGAGGTTGCTTTAGGCCGGTGGCAAATTTGTTCCCCAAAGCTGAGCGTACTGGCTGTAATGGGTGTGCAAGTTAAGGGTGTGCAAGATAAGGAAAATAAAATGAAAGATATGAGTTGATTGAAGCTTTATTCGGAGACATTTATTATTTTTGACACTGCGTATAACTTTTTGTTTTATCCTGATGGCGGAGAGCATCCTGTAACGAGGCAAAATAATTACTTATTTCTCCTAAAGGAACGAACGATTCATCAAATTTTACTCGCAATGCAATACACACTTCGTCTTTGAAATAAAAATAATTACAATGTCCCTGTCCGATCAAGTGATTGTCCTTACTAGTAATTTTCCACAAGGCAAATTATACTTTTGTAAAAAAACAAGACGAAGTTAGTCTCAAAATGCAACTGCAATATATTGTAAAGACAATGAGGTCTAGCTTTTTTACAAAAATAGCGTAAAAACGACACTTAAAAGCGACATAGGTTTTACATTAGTGTACGTGGCCCTCTAATATTAAACGAAGACCAATAACGACATTGCCCCCCCCCCCCCCCAAAATGGACACGTGGAAAATATATGCAGCTATTTCAATCTATCAGTTGAACTGTCACATGCAATGTTGCATATTAGATGGGACTTGGTGTATACGTCTTTACGTAGAGACTGGCTTTTTTGTTACTTCTTCTAGCATTGAGGTCAATTTTCGGATACTAGATTTTCTAGTATCCGAAAAGTCCACGTTAAGTCCGAAACGTCTCCGTTAAGAACAATTTTCGCGGGCAGGCAATGAAGTATTCACACGACGGCGAGTTTCTCCACAGAAAGAATTAAACGTCATCGCGTTTCGCGGTCACGCGCGCCACGTCTCGGATGCTCGCTAATCCCCGCACTCCGCCGAGAGCCGAAAATTGCCCCACCGTTCCAGCGAGAGAAGATGGCGCCAAAAGACAAGTCATCGGTTGTGTAGAAAAAGCATGGTGGAAGCTTGAAGGGGTTACGTTCTTACACTAACGGCGCAGTTTGTTCCCGACATGCTGATTTTTATTAAGCTGTAGTCCTGACTTATTATATTTACTGGCTATAGAACTGAGGGTATTCGAAGGGCTTAAGGTGGTTTAGAGGGCTGAGCGGGTTTGATCGACTGAGGGGGCTTAAGGGGCAGAGAGTGCGCCGTAGCACGTAAAGGTTCAGGGGTAATTGTCTTAACAATTTTGGGATGTACGGACGTCTATCTCAGGAACGGCAAACTGAAGCCATTTTGAGTCGCGATATTCCTTTCTTTGCTCGGGCGCGTGAAAGAGCTTCTGGTGGTTCGAGATTGACTATCGCGGACAATATGCGCTGAAGTAGTCTTTTAAGTCCGAACTAGGGATGGAATGTGCAGTTGAATTCATATACTTCGGATTATTCGACGAACTACAAGATAATAGTTCTTGTGGAGGTCGCAGACGCAGAAAAAGTTCGAATCGTGAATTTCGGCTCACATTGCTCTTGAAAAAGGGGGGGGGGGGGGGGGGGGGGGGCAAATGTTTGACCAATGGTCTACTGCCGTCTTGTAGCAGGCTTTATTGGTGAGTTTTAGAATAACGTACGTGAAAAATAGCGTCGTCGCCACTGCGCATTCGCCGAACGCTAACCTTTTTCGCGATTTGCAGGCGCTATTTTACCGTACGCGATTTCTTTTATTTTTTCAAAAACTGTCGGACGTACGCAGTTTTTTCTGCTTCTTTCAGGGGGGATTCGTAATGCGCGAGAAGTTGGCTAAAGCCAAGACGAGCACAGTTTGAAAATTACGGCTCCCAGGACCGTGGCTGCGGCCACTTCGCCGATCGCCGGCATCGCGACGTCGGCGGCATCCCCGCTACTGCGATTTTCAATACAGAACGACATTGTATTTCTACAGGAGGTGAACCTCACAAACGGTTTGGAAGGCCCAGCAAGGTTGGCAACGATCGCCGGAAACTTGCTGCTTGCGACGAGCGAATATTTCTCCGCGAACGGACGTCGGGTACGTGTGCGAAGGTTAGCGTGCCCGAGACCTCTCTTGCAGAGGCGACGCAAGCGGACATTATACCGCTCGAGTGCTCGTGTCGCATTCTAATATTGAAGGAATCTAAAATGTTACTAGGAGCCAATTCTTTTTTTTTTTTTTAAGTTACAAACTTTTATGCGCGAACTAAAAATTGGTACTATATTTTGGTGGCGTTGCAAACGATATGCTTGGGTTTCTACGTGACGGCGGAGGAATGCCATTCGAAAACTTTCTTTCGTAGCGTGCGCTAACGCCAGTGCTAAATTTAGCGCTAGCGTACGCTTAAATTGCGTACGTTATTCTGAAACTCCCAATTTTCTCTGACTTCGCACTGTTTATATCGAGTACTAGAAAAAGCAGCATCATTCTAAAAGGTGTTGTTGTGTTTTATTGACAGTATTATAACTGGACCAGAAAAGTGTTTCTTCAAACTCGGGTCAGATTAAAAAAAAAAAAACAAAAAAAAAATCGACATCTCTTTTTTTAAATAAATTTATCATTACGGTCATCACATAACATCTACATCTGTTCAATGTCTCAATTGGCTATTGTTGTAGCGTTAGGTTTCGATCAAGCGAATTTGTCGTTTAAATGCACGTATCTTAACAAAATGACTCCTCGACAGTTTGACTAAAACGATGTTCCACTAGTAGCTTGCCTCTGTTTTTTTTTTTTTTTAATTGTTTATAATTATTATTTTTGTGTTTTCTGTCTTGTTTTTTTATTTGAGCTCGGAATTTAAATTCTATGCCGTCTTCAGAATCGAATCATTATTTTTATCATTAACTCTGTAAGGACTCATAGTTATCCAGCACTTTACACGCTTGCGAGCATCCATTTCTTCACTGTAATTACCAAAATAATAAACGCGGTGCTGCTGCTGTCTTTATTAAGCCTAAAATCAAATGGGTGCAGGACGGCCCCTGATTTCTTTCAAGATGGAACAATCGGAATAGAAAACTTCTAAGTTTATTTCAAGGGAGAAAACCAGGACACCAGTGGTGCCATTGATCGTTCTCCAAGAAAGTCGGGAAAAGGAATTTTTAGTTAAACTCTCAATTAAAGTTTAAAAAATGTAAACTTAAAAGATTAGGGAGCTAAAAGTTAGCGTCTTCGCCGTGCCTTGCCCAGGACACAAAAAAGAAATAAAAGAACACTTTAGTTAGCAGCATTAAAATTTGAGACAAAAATGTCGAATTTCGAGGTTTTACGTGCCAAGCAAAGACGGGCCCGAGCGGAGGACTGAGAATTAATTTCGGACACCTGGGGATCTTTTGACGTGCAACTGAAAGCTCGGTTCACGGCGCCTTTTCCGCAATAAGCCTCCGTTAAATTGCGAGCACGTACCTTGGCCGGGATTCGAATTAGCCACATGCGGATCGAAGGCAATGCCAGACGCAGTATTTGTGATTCGCGACAAATACAAAAACATCCTAGAAAAAAAAGACAAAATAAAAAAAAAATTGGGTTGTGCTTATGTTTATACAGCCTAGAACTTGGTCTGCCCAAACGGGCAATGAGTCACCCAGCTGTAGATGAGAAATTTAGCCAATGCAGTACAACCGCTGGTCTGGGGTCTTTAATTAACGTGCATGACGCAGTAGTGGTACACAACCGCACGCCGATACGATGCTCATTCAGATCGAAACTGGCAGGGGAGGGGACAAAATGAAAAGTTACTGATGAGACAGCCAAGCTGAACCAGAGCTCATTCAGTTCTGAAGCGGCGTCCGGAGCGTCGGCAGTCCTCACTTTGGGTTGTGCCGGGCTTCCGCTAGATGGCGACACCGAGACTTCTTGCCGCGATTACATGTCGATGCTTACCAGACACACAGTCCACATATGTTAAGTCACAGTTCAGCACGCGCATGTTCGTCCCTTCAGAAGGCGGCAAGTTACGCGTCAGACGCACGAACCTTGGAAATGGCACCGACCAGAAGGGCTTTTTTGAAATGGTCTATTCACGTATTGGCAAATTACCCAAGCATCAATGAGCATACGCACGCTGCAAGAATAGCTACACGTGCTGACGTCTGCAACAGTTACTTTTCTAAAGAAAATCTAAAACAAATGACACCTTTCTTCAGGTAAGACGCGTGGGGGGGCACCTGGCTGTACCCAAATTCCGAGCATTATTCGCGGTGCTTTGGCAATTCGTCAAAACAAAACGTGTTGAAAAACTCATCGAACTTTCTTTGCCAGCTTAATTCCTTGCTTCTGATAGAAGGAGAACGGATTTACGCTAGCGGTTTCACGAAACTAGCGAGCCTCGGCTTAATCATATAGTTCCAAAAACGTTTTTCTTTTTCTTTTTAATCCCAATTGATTTCGTTTTTGTTTTTTTTTTTCTTTTCCTCACCCAATTTCTTTCTATTTTCGCTGTTATTCGCGAGAAAGGCGGGCGCCAGCGTACCCGATTGCCGGCCCGCGCGCCTCGCTTCCCGTCGACGGCGGAACCCGTTTGGATGGCGGGGAAAAATGGGGAAAAACTAAGAAGATCAAAGTTCCGAATTCGGTAGAAAACAAAATATCCTTTTTTTTTTATTATTAGATATTCAGAGTGGATTAGGGAAAACGAGATAGCATTTCGGAATTATAAAGCCTTCCGCATTAAAATAGTGTGCCCTCGGAATGGGTGGCTCAAAAAATCGCCCGGAGTTCCTCTTTAAGCCTTGGATCACACTGCTAATACATCATACAAAAGACAGCATCATGTTCGGAGCATACATGCATGATGTAAACCATACGTGCCTCGAACATTCGAACATGCTTGAGGAGGGTCCGCACAAAATCATGTCATCATGTTACACCGTGTCTTTTGGATAATGTAGGAGCAGTCTGACTGCGGCTTTACTGCTCTCACAGCCAGCGCAACAAAAAATTAAGTATCCTTCCAACGTGAATCCCACGAGCCGATATACGGTCGAATGCTATCCCGCAAACAACTGCCAGCGCCCACGCAGGTATGCCTGGAGGGACGCGATAAATATTCATTCCCGATCACACGCATTCGACGTCGGAGTCTGCTTTCGTATACGTAAACGCCTTGAATAAAGAAGGCTATAATACGAACACTCCCGTTCACGACATTTTTGTCCATGTGTGCGTTCAAGCGGCATGGTGCGAGGAATGCGGAATACTTTCGGTTTGCCGCTTATGTGCTGTTGCAAGAGATTACTCGTAGCGAATGCAAGGAAGATCTAGCAGACATAAACCGAAAGAAACGATTGATCTGGCTCGAGCTCCTTTCATCAAACATTCACGGTCGAAAAATAAACAACGACACCGCGGGCAAGGTTATTAGGGACTTTTAGAAAACCGTTCTCGTGTTCCGCGTGCCGCACTTCCGTAGCCTTTGAAGCACGCTTTTAAGCGCGCCCCCCCCGCGGTCACGGTATCACAAGAGTGCGCGCTTAAAAGCATACTTCAAAGGCTCCGGAAGTGCGGTACGCGGAACGCGTGAACGGTTTGCTAAAACTTCCTACCGTTTCAGAACTGCGATAAGTTTGGTTGTGGAGGAACCCATTGCCGCATTCGGCTCACCTTTATATAATCCGCCGGGGTGGCTTTTAAAATATCGATCATTATCGCATAAACCGAGCCGAATGCGTTTACTTCCGGTGTGGATGACTTGGGTTTTGTGATTAACTAAAAAGGTGATCCGACATTTTTTTTTAATCTTTTAGTAAGTTTTGAAAAAGGATTGCCCCTTGACATTTAACCTAAGAAGCACGCGTGAGTTCTTTTTTTTTCTCCACGCAATGGCAGTTGCAGAAAACCTTCGACAAAAACAAGCAGCCGTTCACCCCTCAAATCGCATCCAGAAAAAGCGTCCACGCGGGCTGAAGCCATTTATATGCCGCCACCGCTTATCATAGCACGCGTTGGGTCGAGAAAGCACGGGGGCAAGCGCTGAGTTGCACACATTTGTAAGGCCGATTCACACAGCACTGCCTTCTTACGTTTTCTCGCGTTACGTATAAGTCGCCGAAACATTCGTGTCTTGATTGTCACGTGCCAGGATATCCCCTTGAACTGGTACCCACATCTAATACGAAGCACAAATGTCCCCGTGACCTGTTACGTAAGGTATCGTAACGTAACATAACGTCAGAAAGCAGTGCTGTGAAAACCAGCCTTTAAGGTTCACCTGTTCCCGACATCGCAGGGATTGGGCACGAGACACAACCAGAATGCATGTCGAGTCATTGATTGGCACACGCCCAAACCGAATGCTCACGCGGAGCTCCTATCCACTATAAACCGCATTTCTAAAAAGAAAATATCTTTCAGCCTTTCCAGTTTGGTGAAGAAGGAAGACCAGCGGAGCTGTACAATGGAAAGTAATGGCCGGCTGCAAGTCGGCAGGCCAGAGTGGAAAGGCTGCCGCCATCTATGAGCGACGGCGGCAAACAGATACGTGGCTTGCCGCCGTCGCTCATAGATGGCGGTAGGTGTCCAGAGTTCGGTGTCTTCATTTCTTTGCGGGGGACACGATCGTGGGGAAACTATCCCTTAAAAACTCCGCTGTAAAAACACCGCGGGATTTACATAGCTTGATAAGAAAATCCTGGTGATCGCATTGTTGGCAAATTCATTTATGCTATCCCCACAACTTCGTCATCAAGTTCTGGGAAGGAGAGGCTGAAAAAAAAAAAAAAAAAAACGCGTCCCCTTTTAAGCGCGAAACACATGCGCGTCAAAAAACTGTCCGGTCCGGCGTGCGAACTGTCGGGAAGATGGCTGCTCCGAATCGCCGGACAGGACGGTTCGCGACACATGGTTTCCGACGCGTCGTTGCGTCGCTCCGTTCAGCTCCACCCAGTTTCGGGTATCCCTCTACCGAATGGATGGATGAATGCTAATGGCTATATATATAACGGGCGGTAGATCGCGCCACCGAGCCTAGAAAAATAAAATACTTCCCTCGCCCTTCTTGGTTTTTCGGACGTTAAAACAAACATAATAATTTTATTACATTCTATTAAAGTGTGCGTGTGTAGAGATTTTCCGTGAGGTTACTTTTCTGCTCAACATCACTTAATCGCGATGGACTGCAGCGGACCTTAGGAGCCATCTCAGCGAAGCGAGCACTGCGTACAAACCACGTGACTACGCACACCGCGCATTGCTGCGTCTCTGCCGAAGTTCACGTGACACTCACACGGCATTGGAATGGCTCGTAGCGTCCGCTGCTCTCCATCGTAAGGTGAAACGAAGAACATTCGGGTTTCGACGGCCTCGATTGGTCCCAGAAGGACGGCTTGCTATGGCGCGCGAGATCAGCAGCTTGCTTTGTGCGCGCGAGAAAACTCGATGGCGTCCATCTGCTTCACCGCGCACCGCCACATCTGCGTGTCACAGTGTGTGTAGGTGTTGTAAAAGAGGGGGAGATCCGCTTCCCCGAACTGCCCGAATCACGAAGCGCCTCCACGCCCGATCGGGCCGAAAGTCACGTGACAACATGACCTTCGCGCCATCCGTGCTGCCATTGGCTGCGGCCCTCCGAAATTCGGACAGCCGTGCGGCGATATCTAGCAAGTTGGACGCACGCCGGCGCCGGACGGAGTCCCCGTCCGACGCTCCCGTGCGACGAAAACCCTCGCCCTCGAACGTCGTTCCGGCGGTTCGCACGCCGAATCGGACAGTTTGGACGCGCATGTCCTTGAAATCACGCGGCGACAAGAAGTTTTTTGGAGAGTGGCGTTGGGGGGAAGGGGGGGGGGGGGGGCGTGCGAATATAGTAGGGTCCCGCTAGCACCAGTAAACTTGTCTCATTGACAACATTCCTGACCAATATCAGTCCAAGGTCACGTGATTGATTACCATCTTTGAACCGTTTGTACGCCCATCTGATGGGCGTGGTGGGAGGAAGTGTTGCTCGAATTTCTGCAATGACGTCATCCTCTTCACTTGATCGCCGCGTTTTGAAGTTCCGAAAAAAAAAAAAGAAAAACTCGGTTTAAGGTTTTTTTCTTTTTTTTCCTGCTTTTGCGCTCTGCGAGGATATTCTCAAAGAACGTTTGGAGCGGTCGATTTAAAGGGGTGCAAGATTAAAAGTCATGTTCATTATGAAACATGTGCGGTTGAGTTGCTCGTGACTTTGTCCAACTTAGAACGTGTTCAAATTGCAGAGTTGCCCGGCTTTCTCTGCGCGCAAAGCCGGTTTCAGAAACATTTCGACGAAAACGAGCAGCGTTCCACCCCTATGCGAGGATAACTGGCGTTAACGTCCCAACTGCCAAGAGATGCCGAAAACTCGAAAGCCGGGCAACTCTGCAGCTTGAACAGGTCCTAAGTCGGACAAAGCCACGAGCAACTCAGCCGCATATGTTTCATAATAAATATGACTTTTAATCTTGCACCCCTTTAAATCGACCCACTCCAAACATTTGCCGAGAATATCCGGTTTAAGCCTTTTTTTCATGATATTAATGTTACAACCTCTGCCAGGAATAGTGTCTGTAGTACGTTGATGCAACTAAATAGACGGAAAGATGAATAATTTAAAAAAAAAGGACACTGGACATTAATACGAAAATATCCCTGCAGAATACCGTTATTGACCACGCTGCAGGTCAAAGTACGACTATAAAGAAAAATAAAAACGTAGTGGCTTTATAAGGTAAATTTAGGAGGCGGTGCAGTGTGATGGCCGCCTCCGAAATTTTAGGTAATTAAGCCACTGATTGTTTTTTTCTCCCTCGTGCCTCGACTTCCAGCGCGGTGTTCCTCGGGCGTTTCGCGCTCTTTACCGCCTTATCTTGCGTTTACACTTGCTGAAAGCTCACTGCCGCCGAAGCGAATTCGGAGGTGGCGGAAAACAGGTGGTGTCTACGTGTATCTCTGCCCGCAGCGGCCGTTTTCTCGTTTGCTCTCGGAGCGTCGCGTCTGCTACGAGAAGGCGCGAGATTTCTTGTCGCATATCTGCTCTCGGCAAGATCTCGGAGTCATTCAGAGTAGGCCCTTAATTCGCGTTGTTGACGCAGGGGCGTGCCCTGACGCGCTCGTTTCGCCACATGGGAGGAACCGTGCTAAGATGGTTAATGTTCTACCACAAAAATAATGAGGCTACGACGATTCCGTGTTTCCTACTAGGTGTGTATAGACGCTTTCAGGCAGCTGTGCATGGGCGCCGTCATAACCGACCTTCAGTGTTTGTTTCCTCTTTCCTCTTATTCTGTTCGCTTCACTTCATCATTGCCACAGCATGACGGGTTATATTTTCACTTTAGGAGCTACTCTGCCCTCCTCCCCAGCGTACGCCTTTTTGGAGGCTTGTTAACGCCCGCTTCAGTGTCTACGTATTTCGGTAAGAGAAGAGAAGTTCGGCAACGGCGGCTCGATCTGGCGCGTGTTTAAAGCGTCTATAGCAGGAGATGCAGCGTAAAGCAAAGCAGCAGTGGTGCACTGTCGGCGGTGATAAATCACGTACATACCCAAGACTGCGAAAAGAAAAAAAAAAAAAAGGAAACACACGCTCTGCCTTCGTTCTTTTCTTCACATGTGAATCATGTTAATCTTTCCCTAGCCATGGGCGGTAATGTCATTGGTAAGAAAAAACGGGAAGACCCCTCCCCGCTTCGCCCCGCGCCATGAACCACCCCATTGCTATAGAACCGTGAACCACCCCATTGCTATAGACCTGTTCATCTCAGTAGTTATGTGACCGGTGGACAGAGGGCACTGACACACGTGGCGTCTTTGAAATGTAAGGGATATTTACAAAGACAACATAGTAGTAATAACATGGGAAGGAAAGAGAACAAAGCCAATAGATATATAACGAGGCCTTAGAGAGGGGTACCCTTTGTCGCCATTGTTGTTCATGTTGTACCTCCAAGGATTAGAAAAAAAAAAGTTGGAAAAAGCAATCTTGGGTTTGACCTTTCATTGGACTGGCAGGGTCAAAATATTAAACCGCAATTGCCAGTTCTGATGTATGCTGATGACATTGCTGATGGCCGATAGCAACATAGAGCTTCAGTCGTTTGTAAATAGTGGCGCAGAGGGTCACACGCTAGGCTTAGAACGCAGTAGTGACAAATCAGCGGTCCTGGTGTTCAATGATGACGAAATTACAAAGCTAAAGATTCGAGGATTAGAGGTTGAGCGTTTCAATAATACAAGTATCTAGGAGTATAGATTAACGATGGTATAAAATACCTTAGTGAACATGCCAAATCTCTAACTGGTAAGGGAAACAGAAAAGTAGCTGTAATGAAAAATCGAGCAATATGGAACTATGACAGATCTGACGAGGTAAGGGAGATCTGGAAAGGAGTTATAGTTCCGAACGTGACTTTTGAAAATGCAGTTTTGTGCATAAAACGGGACGTCCAGGCAAGGCTAGAAATAAAGCCACCTGGAGTGGCTCTGGGAGCTTATGGTAAAACACCGAAGCAAGGTGTACAGGGCGATTTGTGATGATCCTCATTCGACGGCAGGGAAGCTATAGCAGCAAGATAGAATTTGAGGATAGGTTAAGAGAAATATATCCAGAACGATAGGCACGAAGAGTTCTAAGGTCTTTACACATGAAAAGCGTTGATACAAAATGAAGAAATTGTACCAGAAGACTTAGATTTAAATATATAGCAATGGCAAGGAGGCGGATGATAAAATAGAGGTTATGAAGAAAGTTAAATTATTTGACAGGGAAATAGGGGAAGGAAACATGCAGACTAAATTGGACTTATATATTTACTGTTCGTTCAAGAAGGACATTAGTAAGGAGCCCATCTTCGACAATTCTAGGAGGAGCTCCTGCTGTTCGAGGTGAGGACGGGAATGTTGCGGACCAAAACATATAGAGCAAGATATCAGGAAGCAGATACGGTGTGTGGATTTTGTGGAAAGGAGGATGAGACGGCTGAGCACTTGATACTCTTCACCCTGCAGTAGTTGAGGAGGCGATTAATTTAACAAACGGCACTGGGATTTATGAATAGTGAGAGAAAAATAGACACGGGTAAGGTGGAGATAACCAAAAAGAGATTAGCTGACTGGTGGCATATGTTCAGGGAAGGATGAATATTTTCTTATTCCCTTCCGGGTCACCCGTAGGGCGGAAGGTGTGGGCAACCGGTTGCATAGAGGCCCTCCATCGTACGGATTGTATATAGCTTTTAAGTATAATTACTCTCTAGACATATTACTCTATGTTAAAGAAATGTTAAGAAAAAAGAAAACTGGCTAGTTGGAGCAAGTCACCGCCCGATCAAAGGATTCCGCCTCATCCATCCATCCATGCATCCATTCATAAAGTGGCCTCAATTTGGATGGGTTCGATTTTAGCAGGCTCGCAGCTTTGCAGGGGTGTTATGTCATTTTCGCCTAATTTTGTGATATAAATATATCCCTTGTTGTACAGAACCAATAATACAGTGGTAATGGGCCACCTTGGGAACTACGACGTAGTTACGAGCCTACATTGTAGAAATTTTCACAAACATCTTCATCTGATGATAAGTCGGAAATAAATAAAAACCGATCTAATATTTGGTCGATAACAGCTGGGGTGCAACAAGGCAGTATATTGGAGACACTTTTTTAATTCACATAATAATTATCTTGTAAATATTGAGGATAGTGTAAGCTATATTATCTATGCAAATGATGCTAGTATATTTGTTTCGGGAGTTGAAACCAATGAACTTATGAGCGACGCAAATAGTTTTTTGACTAAGCTCGATGCATGGGCACTTTCAAATTCATTGTAGATAAATATGAGTAAAACTAAGGCCGACTTGTTTAGATCGCGAAATAAACAGTGTTGTTATACAAAGTGGCTTTTTCTTGGTTCGTGTGCTATCGATAGAGTCAATAACGTAAAAGTCCTAGCGGTAGTCTTTAACCAGCATATGCCTTGGGACGAAATGGTTCAACATACGTGTAAGAAACGTTCGAGGGCAGTCGGTGTGTAAAAATATAGATACGTAACACCAAGTTCGGTTCTTTAACTCATTTACAAATCTCTTTTTTACGAGAAATTTAATTATTGTTTTTTAGTGTGGGATAATACAGCCACAACAAATATCAAACAAATTCATATCCTCCAACAAAGAGTCATTCCTATTATATCTCATCCTGCCTATTATAGTCACACTAGACCACTCTTTAATAAACTCAATATATCATACAAATTTAAAATTATTATAGCTGTAAATTAGCTCCTACATATAAAATGTCTAAGCTACAATGATAATCTGCTCTATCGAATTCAACCCTTTTGTTTAGGGGAATGGCTTAAAGCACTCACTGTATGGATACTTGGTTAGTTAGTGCCGCACTCCAGAACATTGTGATCAAATGTGAAGATACACCCTTGCCCGTCTTTTAATATGTTGTAGTGAAGTGAATATAAAAATTCTATGTGAGAGTGTAAAAAAAATGCGTGTTGTTTTTGATCATGATTTTTATTGATGTTTGTATATTAAGTTGTAAATTGATTTTATAAGTTTTCTATCTTGAGGTCCTTGCTGAGCTGCGAACTTTGTATTTTTTGTTGTTGTTTTCTACAGCTGCTGTGTGAAGAGGCGGAGGCTTATCAAGCAACACCTTAGTTGCTTTTCTTTGCTTTCCCTCTCTAAACTGGACAAAAATAAAGAGTCTGAGTTTGATACTGACTTTCATTTGTCCAGGTTCGGTGGCGAAACGAATGAAATGTTGCTAGGGGAGGATTACCGATGTCTACGGCCGTACTGGACGTACAGGCTGATACTAGTTTCAATAAAAATAAACTAATGAAGAGACCAATGCGTAGATTCGCAGTGAAAAAGCACGTCAACGACTTGAATAATAATCTTCTGTACACGTAGCAGAGCGCGTTGAAAACTACAAAATACACAGAAAGAATAAAACACATGAAGGACGAACACAGAAACACACAGTTCTTTCAATGAGCAACGAACATTTATGAAATGCCCATGACGCTACGACCGTGAACTTCAAAGAATTGAAAGAAAGAGAACGAAAAATAAAACGTATTAGAGAAAACGAAAATGCTCAAATTTAAAATAAAACTAAATTGCTCAAAAATTTTAAAATACCAAATTAAAACGATAGGACATTCATGGAAATTAGCCCCTGAATAAAGGGGAAAAGGAAGAAGAAAGGAAAGGAAATTAACCCCTGAATAAAGGGGAAAAGGAAGAAGAAAAGAAAGGTAATTAACCCCTGAAAATGGGAAAAAGGAAGAAGAAAAGAAAGGAAAAGAAGGCAAAATTAATAATTGATCAAAACTGGCTTTATGATAACTCTGGCGCGAGGAATTCCAGCTCTTTTGACGGTAACACCAGAGAAGGCTCAGAAACATTGTTCGCGGCGTATTTGATCTTAAACGCCTCAATTATTTCTCGCCCACACTTATCTTTGTGTGTTTCAAGCACAGTGGTGTTTTCAAAGTTTGGGGTGCAATCGTGGCAGGTATGGGCATGCACGATTATGGGGTGAAATGAGTCCGATGATGCCTTGGTGACTTCTAAATGGTGCTCCCTAAGGCGAACATTTAGGCATCTTCCAGTTTGGCCGATGTATTGGCCTCCGCAGTTCAGTGGAATTGAATAGATTGGCTTTTCTTTACATTTAACATTCTTGTTGGAGTGCTTGATGGATCATTCGGGTGGTCGACGCTCGTTGTTCGCCCTCTGGCACATTTGTTTTAACCTCATTCTACAAGTGAAGACCACCTTCGTGTCAAACCGAGCTGCAAGAGTCTTCAGGCGGTGGGCTGAATCGCAGGGAACAGGTGATCTCGCAAGTTATGTGCCCACTGTTCGGTTTTTGAGCCCACCAACGTTTTGTGAAAATTGCCGACCGGGCAACTTTCCCCTTATTACGCAGAAAAAGCAAAAACAAAAGAAGCGATATTGTCTCCATCGGTTTCTTTAAGGACATTATTTACTCGAGAGATGTTTCGATGGTCCATCCTAGGCCGAGTAGGATATGTTTTCAACTATCAGCCCTGCTGAAGTATTTATTAGCAGTATTTCAAGATGTTGACCTTAGAATGCTATTTGTTATACGGACATTTCTGCGTATTGAGATTATGAGATGAGGGACAAACCCGCCAATCGATGTCTGACGTCTGTCTTCCGTATAACGTGCGAAATAAAAGGAAATGGCGCAAGAGGATTGCCCTCCAGCATGCTGGGCTTAAGTCAAAGACGAGGCACCAGTGCATGTTTTGGGGTAGGCATATATTTCTTTGTTTGAACAGGTACGCTCTCTACTTTCCGCGGCGTCGAGAGTAAGTCCGGCATCGACAACGTTGCACTCGAGTGATTTCCACGCAGGCGGTTTCTTTCCGGCGTCTCAAATTCCGTGCCTTGGGCGCTTTCGTCAGGCACCCACAAGCTGTCCTTGACATGTTTTTCACCCGGGGAGCCAAACCCTTTGTGTCAAAATAGATTGATTGAATTGGATATCTTAAAGGCCGACGTACACTTCGCGCTTTCCACTTTTGCCCGTGTCCTCCTTTCCTATATCCTCTTCCCTTTTTACCTTGCCCCAACTTGACTTCCCTCCCAGCTTAGGAGAGGGGAGCGCTCAGAGGATTATCTTCCCTGCAGAAAATCGAGGTTGTACGTTGGTCTTTAAGAAAAAAAAATTGAATTACTGCAGACATGACACCAAGCACAGATAGTTTCTTTAAATTCATAAATAAACAAATCAAGCGAATGCTTATACCGCAGACATGATTCCCTCATACAATCAAAAGTAACTCTTTTGAATTTGTTATGAAGGCGGCACACGATGCTTTCAAGAAACACACACAGTGACTACTTGCGTTGACTAGATTTCCCTTCTTCTTTAAGTTCATAAATATGCCTTGCGCTTCTTATCAAGCCACTATACCTCAAGAAAATTTTCGCTGTCTTAAATAATTTGCCTCTCAACCCTCACGTATCTTAGAGTCATATAAATACTCAATGTGCGCTTACGTTAATTCCTTTCCTCACACGTATCCGTATCCGTACGCCGACGCTGCAAATAGTCAGAACGTGTTGTAAATCAACTGAAGAAGTTGTGCAGATAATGATGGCATGCCGATAGGTATTAAAACAAAGTATCAGACTACACTTCACAATACAAGGCAAAATTTCGCGGTAAAACGTTAGGAAAAACGCAAATACAACGCCTTCGCCAATTCGCGGAGGGAAGAGAGGAGCGACGATCTCTAACCACCTTATGGCTGCCACGTCACGTGATCCCAAGATGGAAGCGCCTATGCGGCGTAGGGTAAAAAGGTCCATAAACAAGCAGAAAATACCGGAAGGACACACCGCGCAACGCAACTTCCGGTAAACGCTGATTGGCTGAAATCAGGTGGAAATCTTCGCCTGGCGGAAAAATTGGGTCGGAGACCGATTCAGATATTCTCCCATCGACGAGCGGATATCGCGACTCGGTTCCAAATAGAATGATTCCATAACTCGAAGCGTCTCATCGCGGTGTGATGCCACATTATGCGTTGGGGGAATCAGTGACCAGCAAAATGCATACACGCTCCGCTCCAGGCCCACAGGTTCCCAGAATGCAAAGCGCGCGGTGACGGATTTATGGAAGAGTCTATTCCGCTCGTCGCCGGCGTGGATCCGCTAGTGAATTCACGAGTGTAAACGCACCATTATGCCTGGCTCACAATGGTGTGATTTTAATTGCGATTTCGCAGTTGCGACGTCCCTCGTGCGTTAAAACACGCTTGATGGAAGCTGTGCTATGGGATACGTAACGTTGCAACTTTGAAATCGCAAGCGAAATCGCAACTTGCGAGTCAGGCTTGAGTCTCGCGTTCGCACTGCCGAAGTTACCAAAATTCACCCCAGGATAACTGAAAGAGCCTTTTCTTTTAATTTATCAATTTATATTTTTATATTAACGATAGGATACAAATCTACAAGTGAAGTATGACACCTAAAAAGACCAGTTAGACGTTTGTTAGCCACTTATAGTTAATTAATACACTCATTCTTTTTTTTTTATTCTCGTACCTTTACGTCCGCCGAAGTCAGCAATTTGGTACTGCAGGAATAATAGCTTCATTTCAAGTGCCCCTTATTTTTTTTTAAACCGGCTTTGTTGAAAAATTATATAAGAAGCAATAGGGTTTATTTTGTAAAAACCAACATAAAATTGCGACCTTTCAGAAGGGTCATTAAGCCTCGACCAAAGCTAGTTTAATGTTACTTTCCCTACAGATTTAGAGCCAAGATTCAGCCTTTACCTTGGCTTCATAGCCATTTCTGTTGCTCGGGGAAAAAAAAAAAGGGGGGGGGGGGGTGCTGTGTAAACGTTGGCGCAATTTAGAAATACATTATGTTGCCGCTCAGGTGCTAAACAAAAACTTAAGAAAAAGAGACAGAATGTTGCGTCAAAGGGGCGTTCATACGCATCATTATCCTTATAGCTTTCCCTGGGGATTATATTGCGTCAGCCCTGGTTATATCCAGGGCTGTCGTAATATATCCAGGGCTGTCGTAACTTCAAAGATAAAGGCAGAGAGAAGTAAAAAGGGAATAGTACGGGACAATGTCCTTGCCAGCTCCACCGCGAAGCAACAATCCGTGCCGTCAGATTACGACACAACCAAGAAAGCTGCGGCAGACATGGCGCCATGTTTACATTATTCCAGCCCCCTCCCTGCCTGTTCTCATATTTATCTGCCCGACGCGCCGTTCTTCTCACGTATACGATTTGAAGCCGCCGATAACCGGCCGCCGTTCATGGCCACCGCACGTCTTCATGACAGTCACGTTTTTCCGCGGTCGTTCGCCGAAGACAGATTCTGCCAAACTCGGTTGTTTGGGGTTGTGCGAGCGCGCGCGTGGTTCGTTTAAGATTGGAGCGTCGTTGGCCGGCATCTAAACTAATTAGATCCTCACTGATCCTTCGCATAACCAATGTCAGCCGAGCGGCGACGCTTTACATCGGCAATGGAAACGGCGGTTTTCCTACCGCGTAGTTCTGCCCTTTCCGCCTTCCCTCCTCTTCCTTTTTCTACCTTTCAACTCAACCTCTCTGCTACTTTTTACGTTCAATTCAATGTCTACTCATGAGTCATTCTAATACCCATCTTTCACTCGCACTCTTATTTGGGACACTGACAAGGTATTTATGCTCGCCGTTTTATTATTTTTTAGCATGACTTCTAAGTGTTTAATTATCCAGAACATGCTTTGTAGCTTTTTTATTGCTGCCCGCAAACAGCCGGTCGAGAATCGGCCGGTTTCAGACGCGCTCAGTCTCTTTTTCCTGGTCACGTGGCGTTCAAGCTATGTGTACAATATATATTCAAAGTCGTGGGTCTTCTAAACTGTATTGTATGCGTTACCGAAAAAAATTAACGAAATACGTTACTCGTTAATTGCTTGCAAAATGAAAGGAAACGTTACCAACTACGTTGCCTCAAAATACAAGGAGAGCGTTAACGTCACCGTTACCGATAAGAAGTAACGCAGGTTACTTTGCGTTACTTCTTTTTATTTTTAAATTGTCAGAAACGAAGTTGTTCTCTTTCTTTCTTTTTTGCGACAGCGTGTTTTGACATTGGGACAAAGGGCCTGGGCGTTGGGTTTTTTGTAAAGTGAAACTTTTTTGCGTGGGGAAAAGACAGGAAAAACTTTGAAGCAAGTGTAATGTGTGCAATAATGAATGACTTGGCCCTTATACTTCATATCAGCTTAAAGGCCGACGTACAACCTCGGTTTTCTGCAGGTAATTATGTAAGCGCCCCCCCCCCCCCCACTCCAAAGCTGCAAAGGGAAGCCGGGTAAAAAAGGGAGATGATATAGGAAATGGGAAAGCAGGCAAAAGGGGAAAGCGCGAAGTGTACGTCGGCCCTTAAGTCCGGACGCATCCGATTCGACGAGCTAATGGGACCCATCACGCAGCCTCAAAAGCGCAAGTCAATGGGCCTTTTTATTGTTTATGATTGGTTCAGCGATGATAGAACCCATTCATAAACACGGCGAACATCATGATGGTGCCCTTTTGACGCGGTCCGATTGTTCCCATCAGCTGGTAGCGTCGGCAGCATTTAGAGAAACAAAGTATAGAAAGAGGACAAAACTTTAAATGCACTTTTTTTAGGTTTTGGGAAGAAGATGCAACGAGTAACGTAACTACGTTATCCGTTACTGTTTTGAAAAAGAAACGAGTAGGTTACTACGTGACTGGAAAACGTAGCGCGTTACCGGTAGCGCCGTGACTTGTAACGCATTGCAGCCAACACTGCATCTAAGAAACACATTCACTATTAAAAATAGAAAACAATACAGACCTATATTTGTGGCCTCTAAAAAAAATCAAATACGTTCATCGAAAAAAAAAATGTTGCACAGATCGCAGGAAGTACCTGTATATGCCATTCTCCATATGGTGGCGTACCGCGAGCTCGGCGACGCCATGGCGGCGCACGACACACCAGCCATGCGACGGACGTGGGGTATAAATACGTGCGCAACAATCGCACGACAATTGGTGCACGCAAATTCGTCGTCGTCGTCTTCTTCACACGTTGGAGAGGCGAAGAGAAAAAAAAACGTGTTCGAGTGTAGCCACGTGACTTCCGGCCATGAGCTTCCGTGCTCGTGTTTCTGTTTCGGTTTCGAGCAGTAAAGAGTTTTAGATTTATTAAAAATACACGTGACTGTGGAGCAAAATATTTGTTGAGTGATCTCCTGACGCATTACTAAAACGTCTAGCCGCAAAAAAAAAAAATTTAATTTTTTTTTATGGGTGCCGGTGTCCCATTATCCGCAGTTATGTCGCACTATACTGCTGTTACGTGTATCCACAGTTATCACACCATATTCTCCGATAGCTATTTCAGAAGAAGTGAAGAGTGCGCGCTCACAGCTTTTTATGGGAGCTCAAGATGCCGAAGCACACGTGTGTTTATAGACCTTTTTCACAAGGGCGCCGCCATCTTAAAATATTGTCACTTCCAGTATGGGCGAAAACATTGTTTTGCCGTCGCCACGCCAATAGATTGCATTTAGGAGATAAGCGTAACAGTCACCCATTCTCGTTTTGTCTCCCCTCTATTTTTTTTACTATTTGCAGGTTGAAACGTTTTAATATTTTTTCGCCGCCCATACCGGATATGCCTTCTTTGCGGTCGGGGGCGAGAGTAAGCGGAAAAGGTCTATAGCTTTGACTGCATAGCCAGAGAATGTTGTCCGTAAGTGGAGTGGGAGAGCAGTGGTTAAGCTAACTGCACTTAAGTGTGCCCGAGTAACAAAGGTATGAGATCCTTAAAATAACACACACTGCGGGTTTTCCCTCGGCGCCACATTTGAGCCCAGTGTTTAGAGCCCATGAGTGAGTGAGGAAACGTATTTATTAAAGGAATGGGATACATCACGATCCTTTGATAAAGTCATCCAATTGTGCCATGCTCAGAACGAGCTTACATTAATAGGGAGCTAAGAGCGGCAATCTTGATGGTGCAGAATGCACGTTACGAATGACCTGTAGAAGTTCGACGTCAGCACACGCTCAGCAGTCGCGCAGACAGCTATGGCCGCCGGTGCATTTGCACCGTCACATTTCCATCGAAAACCCCAAAGGAATACATAACGGCGTTCTGGTGGAGAACTCAGCAAACAGGGCAAGATAAAAGGCTAACTTGTTTCGATGAGGTGTGGCTATAGCTTTTAGTGGCAGCATCGGGAACCCTTCCAAGAACCGACACGAAGACACCCTTTCACGTGGAGACAGTTGGATTAGGGTCTCGACGTGCGTGAAAAAGACCTGGACGTGGTTTGAAGCCCAACGTATCTTCTGCAGGCCAAGACGCCTTGGGGCCCCCGGGTTGTTGTCTCGCATAAAAAGCTTTCAAATGAACTTTGCTTTATATATATATATATATATATACAGGGTGTTCCAGAGACCGCAGGCCAAATCTCTCCTGCGAAAACTACTCATCACAACGAAAAAAGGCTTGTGGCGTTTTGGTCCTGGGCCAGGGGCCCATTTAGGAATTAAAGTCCGGGATAATTAAGCTGTTAATTATTTTTTTCGTAATTACCTTTTTTAATATTGTGTTTAAGGGCATGGTTTAAATTAGAAAATTGCTCAGCATCATCAAAAAACACTAAATCAACAAATTTCAGAACGATAGAAGGCACGTGAAGCATTTTACGGCTTACTGAGAAACCGCACAAATTCGACGGGTTTTTAAGTTTCGGCGCAGCAGAGGTTGGTTGCAATATCCTTCCACGGGGCGCGGTGCCGCCGGGGCCGAGATGCGCTCCGATAACAAACCGAAACTTAAAAACCCGTCGAATTTGTGCGGTTTTTCAGAAAGCTGTAAAATGCTTCACGTGACTTCTATCGTTCTGCAATTTGTTGATTTAGTGTTTTTCGATGATGCTTGGCAAGTTTCTAATTTAAACCATGCCCTTAAACACAATATTAAAAAAGATAATTACGAAAAAATAATTAACAACTTCATTATCCCGCACTTTAATAATTTTCCTAAATGGGGACCTGGGCCAGGACCATAATGCCACAAGTCGTTTTTCGTTGCGATGAGTAGTTTTCGCAGGAGCGATTTGGCCTGCGTTCTCTGAAATACCATATATATATATATATATATATATATATATATATATATATATATATATATATATATATAGAGAGAGAGAGAGAGAGAGAGAGAGAGAGAGAGAGCGAGAGAGAGAGAGGGAGAGATATATAGATATATGTGTGTGTGTGTGTATGTGTGTGTAAAACGTCTGGTAAAACGTCTCTTGCCCCAAAATCAGAGCCATTGATCCCAACCAAAAAAAAAAGTTTTTTTTTTATGTTACATTTTTTTTCCACCACACTCGCCGCCATTTTATGGATACGGAGAATAAGCTCTGGAAAAGTACGACCCGGTGTTTGATACCTCAGTCACGGCCGCTGGATCACTCTGTTCAGTGGCGCGTCGCGCTGTTCCTCCAAGTGCTCCACGAACCCCGCGTCTTATGCAGAGGAGTCCTCATTGCGGCTTCTATGGTCGGGGCTGGCTAAGAATGCAGTGCGCGTTTGTCGCCTTCCGTCGGCCTTCGCCGCGCACGCGACTAAGTGCTATGAAAGCTAGAAAACGTGTGATGCAGGGGGAGAATCGAGTGCATTCTTAAAGGGCAACTCCGAACAATATCTCAAATTTGGGATGACAACTGCTTTCATCCCAGTCAGTATCCCTGAATTACGAGGTATATTTCTTTCGTGAATTTGTGCGTAGTTTTTTTATTGATGTTTTGTTTCTGAGATTTGACGTCAATCCGAGCTTTCTTTGACTTGTTTTTACTCTATGCGCCATCGGCCTTTTTTGGTACCATCGCTAGGTCACGCCGTTGACGACGCCGGACTTTCGCCTACTGGAGATTATAATGCTTTCGTATTAAAAGTTTTCTGGCGAAGCGCGTGTGCCCACGATTCAAAAGATTAACGGACACGTAAAAAACCCCAACCATCCCCAATTTGAGATCGGTTTTGTGAAACAATTAAGAATTCGTATTTGAGCATTTCCCATGGTTCCAGGATCGGCTGAAGGGCTCTACATTTTCTATTCTGCTTTTAGCTGGGAAATGGGTTGTCCTCAAAAAGTTCCCTGCTGAGGCGCGTGTGCCCGAATTTCGAACGATGACCGAATGCGTAAAAACAGCCAAACCATCTACAATTTGAGATCGGTTTTCTGAAAAAAGGATTCGTTTTCGTGTATTCCTCATAGGTCTAGGATGGGTTCGAGGGCACTACATTTTATATTCCGCTTTTAGCTTGGAACTGGGTTGTCCTCAAAACGTTCCCTGGCACGGCGCGGGTACCCGAATTTCAAAAGTAAAACTAATGGCTTAAATAAGCCGAACCATCCACATTTTGGGACCGATTTTTTCAACAAGAATTTACTTTGGAGAACTTGCCATAGCAGCAAGACAGGATCGACGGCTCTAAATTTTATACTCTTCCTTTAGCTGGGAAGCGGGTTGTCCTCAAAAGTTCCCTGGCGAGGCGCGGGTACCCGAATTTCGAAAGATTAACGAATGCTGTAAAAACAGCCAAACCATGCCATCTTTAAGATCCGTTTTCTCAAAAATAAATAATTTTCGAGCACTTGTATAGTACCAGCGTTGGCTCCAGGGTTCTAAATTAATACTCTTCCTTTAGCTGGGAAGTGGGTTGTCCTTAAAAAGTTCCCTGGCGAGGCGCGGGTGCCCGAATTTCAAAAGTAGAACTGATGCCTTAAATAAGCCGAACCATCCACAAAGTGGGACCGATTTTTTTTTTTTTAAATTCACTTTGGAGAACTTGCTATAGCAGCAAGACAGGATCAACTGCTCTAAATTTTATACTCTTCCTTTAGTTGGGAAGCGGGTGCCCGAATTTCGAAAGATTAACGAATGTGTAAAAACTGCCAAACCATCCCCGATTTCAGATCGGTTTTCTCAAAAAGCATTCGTTTTTTAATATTTGTCACAGTACCAGGACGTGCTCAAGGGCTATAAATTTTATATTTTGTCTTTAGCTGGAATCGGGATGTCCTGAAAAAATTCCCTGGCGAGGTGCGGGTGCCCGAATTTCAAAAGATGAACGAATGCCTAAAAACAGCCGAACCGTCCCCATTTTAGGGCAGTCTTCACAGATTAAGAAAAAAAAAACGATTCGAAAAGGTTAAAACAAGCATCTTATACACAATATATCAATGAAATATATTATATTTATATTGCAGTAGAAAAGGGCGTGTTGCAAACGCCGCATAAGCGATAGTTTCTATACTTGGTTTCAGCTTAAGTCCAGACGGTGCCGACGCTACGAGATAATTGGGACCAATCAGGCAGCGTCAAAAACGCAAGTCACTGTGCTTTTTCTTTTTACGATTTTCTCGGCGATAATAGAACACGTACAGAAACATGCCGAACGCGATGATGGTGCTCTTTGACGTAGTCCCATATGTGTCATCAGCTAGAAACGTTGACTGCGTCTGGACTTAAAGGTGAAACAAAGTATAGGCTACATTGCCGCGTGAGTGGCGGGGTGATAACTAGTTCTTTCTTGGTGCATACGCTCGCTTTTTCTTCCCACATCCATTATGCTTCGGAATGTCATTTATGCTTGACGGTGATAAGTCAACACCGCGTATTTACTCTGCATCACAGTCAAATGTCAAAAACCCGATTCACACGATTTTATAATTTCAATAAGTTATTATCACATTTGGAACGACAATTCACCTAACTGATATCATAACCTTTACATTAAACAGACCTGTGTTGAAGGGATGACCAGGATATATTTTATAGTTTTTCTTGGTCACGGAGACGACAACCATCCGCAGGAATGCACTGGCTACATTTCTCGTCTACTGTGGGTAAAAAGGTTGTCATGCTCTGGCAGACTAAACTCCTGCTGCCTAAACAACTAACGACTCATTTTAGGATCCATCTGTTCGTAGAGTTCACTGCAGAGAATCGAAGAGTGTTTCTTGGGACTGTCCGAGACCGTCACGGTCTAAAGCGGACCGTGACGGTCTCCTTTCGACCCATGATGGTGATGAAAATTCAGTTTTATTTGAGGATTCGGTGTTGACGAGTGTCTTCTGAGGAAAACTGAAAACAGCAGAGTCGAGATGGGCCTATTGCCGGAGCGAGCCGATCAATGATTCAACAATTCGAAATCGATGCATAAGCATGTTTCAACTTTCAGCAGCAGAAATTCAAGGTTCCTTTCCAGCTAAATTATGTACTAGTCTTAAGAATAAAAATAATCTAGTCGCATTGTGACGGTCAATGTATGTTCAAGGCTCTCTGGTATCGCGTAGGAGATCGCGATTGAGGAGAACCGATAAAACTAACTTTTCGACAATTTTGAGCAACACCCGGGGGCAATGAGCCTTCAACTAAGTGCTGTAGATGATAAAATTGAGTCAGTGTCACAACTTTAAAATATCAATATTAAGATAAATTCAGTTGGAAAAAGTTACAAGCTGAAACAGCAATAATCACTAGAAAACTTGCACGCATCTTGCGAGCGTACCATGTTTATGACGGTACAGCGTTAAGTTCTGTGCGGGTTCCCTTCACAAAATGTTCCGAGCACAGTGGAGATGATTGCATTGGGAAAAGGTGTTTTTGGTTTACCAACGCAACACAGTGCCGCCGGAGATCGGTGTCATGTGGAAAGCAATGGAGCTCAAAGACACTGCAGCAGCTCTCACCTTGCCGGATTAAGTGCAAGCTACATACGTTCTCTGACAGTATTCGACGTTTTCAGTCACTATTTGTGCACCCTATCACCGAGCAGTGGTGTACCGATGACAAACTAATTAGAGCCACGGGCTTCGGTGGCTGTCGCCATCGAAGCCCGGGGCTCTAATTAAGTTTGGGAGTTTGGAACGGAGGAGAAAGCTAGAACAATGTTCGGGCCATACATACGCACAACATCATTTAAGCCTTTCATCTGGGACTTTCACTCTTTCTAACGCCCCAGCAAAAGGGAAATCGCCGGTAACCCTTGCCCCTCTTCCCTCTCGCTCTCAAATTGGCGCTACCCACGATAAAACTGTCTGTACACGAACGAACCAACGTTCAAAAATGTAATTTCTTCAAATAAAACTATGTTCTATGTTCTAAGACTATGTTCTATTAGATTAGCTCCGTTACGGAACTGCTCATAGACGCTGCATGCACGAGCAGTACACCCCCCCCCCCCCCCCCTTACTCACCACAACTCGCCTCCCGTCGTTTGACGCGCCGGACGGCTGCTTTGGTAACTGCAGTGTATTATATGGGATACGTGCGTTTCAAAGCGCTGCGTCTAGATGGCGCTCCTCTATACACTATGGAACACACAGTTAGTAAACGAAAATCGAGATGGCGCTTCGAACGACGGGAGGCGAACTGGAGTGAGGGGGGGGGGGGGGGGGAGGGGGGAGGGGAAAGTACCTCGTTCCGCGGGAGTTCTACAACTCAGAGCAGTGTATACAGAGAGTTTGGTCAATGGGAGGCGCGGGCAGAGCCAGCCAGGGCGTGCGTCAGACTCGAAAGAGGGCTTGGCATGCTCTCTTGACCAACCAGAAGCCGAAAAAAATCCCCTAGCGGTGGTAGCGAGAAACCGTTCTGATCAAAGGTATACGTTCGTATATGGTTTTAATAAGCACGCAAGAGTGAAGTGTAGTAACTCTTTGTGGTTGAAAATAGGGTTGCACGTGCTGTTTTGGTCATGATCATGCAGAAAGATGTAAGAAACGAATGCGCCGCTCAACTCTGTTTTGCTCAGACAGAGTGTGACCGCTCGGACGGCAGATTCCCGGCCCTCGGCGCTTGGCGCACGGAATATGTCGATCGTTCCGCTAGTCGCACTCTTCCACCGTCATTTTGGATGAGCGTGACTGAAACATCACGTGTACATATTTTCAGTCACCGAGAGTTACTCCGATGCAGTTATCAGGTTTGTTTCTTGCGACCACCGCCAGGGTATTATTTCCGGCTTCTGGTTGGTCACATTCGAATTTCTGAAGACGCCCTGGAACACGGCCAGCCCGCTTTCGGCCAATGGCGCCTCCTCATTTGTCTCCTATACTTCCCAACGAATGGCCAAACTCCCTACATATACGTCTCTGCTACAACTGAGGTAATCTATGTAGTGACGTTGACACGAACTCCACTCTGTTACGTCACGGCGCGGTGGTGGCGCGTCGAGCGCACTTCCGGTCTGGGGCTGTGGGCGGAAGTCACCACAGGGGGCGTGCATTTCTGCGTTGTTTTGAAAGAAACCATACAAAAACCCGCGTTTTCATCGAAACGCCGTGACTGGGGCTGTACCAAAAGAGTCGAGAAAGGTATGAAGTTCAGTTTTCATGTGCTCGGTTCGTCCGAGAACGTGGATATGTGCTATGAAAAGGAAAACCGAGACGCCGTCAGACAACGAAGGCTTGGGCGGGAAGCACTTTGGGTTGAGTTCACGGATACTTCTGTTCATCAGATTGATTTGTTTTGTTCCATCTATGAACGTGGCAAAACCGTCAAGTTGTACGGACCACCTGCGGACTACGTTCGGTGCGTCTTCAAGTTCAAATGTCCGCCTGATCATTCCAACTGCCGTCTGCTCGTTCAAACGTTTCAGCTTGTCATCAGCTCTTTCTGACGACACTGGCCCGTAGACCAAACGTTGTCCCGATTGTTGCGATAAGAAGTAGGTGCAGGCCTAAGAAGACTAAGTCTGAAGGTTGGTAGGGGGTAAGCAGGCTCGGCTGTAAACCGTAGATACAAGGAGATGTGATCATTGTTACCAGCGGCCATCACCGACATGTGCCTGATTCACTTGGTCCGATTCTGCTTGCGATTTTCAGAATCTACGTTGATTATCTCAGATACGGTTCACGCTTTTGCAGCCCGAGCTGACGTCGCGACTGAAAATTCCGAGCGGAATCTCATCATGCGAATCAGGCTTCAGCTTCCTTTCTCCGGCGTCCAACCGGAATGAATCGCCGCTATGTCACAATATTCACGCGAAGTTTGCGGTGCAACGAGCCTCAGTAATTTTGCTCAGGGCCGCTCAAGTAGTCACACATTGCCAGGAAGACGTAGAATCAACAATTCCAAAGCGAAAAATATCACGGGGACTCACACCGACAACTACAACATCGCATTCAATGGTTTGTTTATGGGCGACGGCGAGCTTCTTGCCCACACTCCATCGTGCATGCCAACGCCAGTGGCGTCGGCTAGGGGCGCTCCGGTTTGTTTGTAAACATGAGTTGGTCTATAGGACGCTATGGTGTGGGGCTGAGACGATCGCTTCTTCCCCCCCTCCCCCCGGCCCTTACCATCTTTATGTCCCTTTCGACGGTACTTGGGGGGGGGGGGGGGGGGGAATTAAAACGGTTTCGCGTTCCATGTACTCACGAGCGTCATGACAGGCTTCCAAGCGAGAGGCTCGAGCCAGGGGTAGTCTGCAGGCATGTTCAGTGACGTCCTTTTATAGTTCCTACTCTTGACGTCAGAGTCACAATTATTGGTTATCATCAAAAATTTTTATGGCGCGTGTTCGAATCACCGGTGGCAAGTTTGATTGCGTGCAATGGAGCTTGGAGTTGACGCATTGTTAAAAGTCGCCGTCAATATTGACCAATTTGCATTGCTCTCATTTCCAATAATGAAAGCAGAATTAATCCCAAGCTCGGCTAACCTTGGAGAGCCAACCACGCCGACTCTTTTGGGAGCCTACATGGTCAATAGTCCACTCCTTAGAAAGAAAACTGTAAAATGATTTTCTCGCCCCGATAGGGGGGACAACTGCCCCGAGGCGAAATCGGCCAGAAGGCAGACAACGCTACTCGCTGATTTTGACCTATCCACGTCCGGCTACACTTGATCCTGTCGAGAGAAAGAAACGGAACGCAGAGAATTTTTTCGGTAAATTATTCTTATCGGCGGAATACGAACGATATGAACCTGTCACTTTCAACGTGTTGATTTCGAATGCAATTACCCTAAGCCCACCGTTGGGCTTTTCGGAGACCATCAAATATGGTTGGTCGTAGCTAATAATCTTTATCGTGACGTCATACTGTCGTCCTCCGCACGCTCTCCTGGTGCTCTATTGTTCGGCGCCACGGAGGTGGTGGGGATTTTTCGCCCTTTCAAAAAAAAAAAACGTCACGAAGATAAACGGATCTGCGGGTTTATGAGAAAAGGAACTTGCGACGTTCTTTCGGTCACTGACCCGCTACGTAATAACGCAAACCTCTTTACGTCTGACGAGTTTAGCGACCCACGATGGCACCCCTGAATGAAGGCCCGTTGGCACATTGATACTTTAGACCCATGTTGTTCTAAAAGAAACTATCTCCAAACTCCCGGTCTCAAAACATGCTTTTCGTGCAAAGCTCGTCAAATTATGAGGCGCTGGAGAAATGCAGCCTTCTGAGTTGGTTTTTATTTCGAATGTTTGTGTTCGCCTTCCGCCCATTGAAAAGCATGCCGGAAGGGCCCCAGCACGCACCTGGTATCGCTGCGCCGCAGTGTCCTTCCGCAACATAAAGTCCGTCTGGTTTCATCGCCGTCACCAGGGCAACGAACGCCGAATGAATGAAATCACGCACGGTACCGCCGCGTAAAGCCAGCAACAGCTGACTCCATTTACGAACGCCGTCTGCTAGCCAAAGCCGAACGCGATGTGGCAGATCAACCGCCTTCGCCGGTCCGCCGCTGGCAAGAACGACGAAGCTGAGACACGCCGACGGCGATTGAGCAAGCAACAGCACCGCGGGACGACTGCAACGGCGGCATTTATTGGGATCAAAGGCGCGAAATAAACAAGAACAATTTTTATTTGAATCATAACACGCGATATCCAAGTTGGGGACCACATACCTTTGCTTGGTCTTTCCTGTGAACTTTGTTTTTTACAGAGACACGGGGTGCCGCATTCAGGAAACAGCTCCGTTTGCAAAATATGGGGGTCTTGAAAAGGGCCGTTTAGACCGCTACCAGAACCTATAACTGACGTAACGAGCACTTGACAAGCGGTTAACGCATAACGGCATAAGTCGTCTTTATGTACACAGGCGGGCGACGGGCTCAGCGCAGCGGATCACTCGAAATCACCGGGGCCGTCAGAATCCTCGTCCTCCGCGGCGACGAACGACTGGAATCTATCAGTGTTTACGCGCGCCTTCTCTCTCCTCCAAAACATTAACTTTGCAAGGTGACCAGTGAAATGGTGGCTCTCGCGCCGTCCAGATGGAAGAGAGGTTTTGACGCGGGTCCAGGTGCCCTCCACCGTATTGCATGGTGTGGGCACCAGTGTTCGGATCGACAAAGTGCAGCCTGTGGTTGACGGCAGTCTTGTACACGTTACTAAAAAAAGTAATCGATTACAATTACTATTACACTTGGCTAAAAAGTATTCGATTAGATTACTTGATTACTCGACAGCAAAAGTAATTGGACATTACTTTAAGAAGTAACCGCTACTTTTCCGATTACTTTATTGTGTGAAGACTAAAGGTGTTCACACTCTTGCAACGGAGTAGGAGTAGTAAGTTCGTTGCCATGGTGACGGCGAGGAAAGCAGACGTGCGGAAGAACGCTGCGGCGCAGCGATACCAGGTGCGTCCTAAGGCCCTTCCCGCATGCTTTTCAATGGGCGGAAAGCGAACAAAAAGAGTTCGAAATAAGGACTTAACGCAGAAGGCTGAATTTCTCCAGCGCCTCATAATTTGACGAGCCTTACACGAAAAGCACGTTTTTTTGGCCATCCCGCGTCCTGTTTTTTTTTATCCGCAACTTGGGTCTAAAGTATCAATCTGCCGATTTTTTTTTATTTCTGTGAGTGTGTGCGTCAGTGGGCTAGTTTGAAGGAAGGACTTAAAAAGCTATATTCTGCTCCCTCAAACTTCGCCTTGAATGGCCTTTGTCACGCACTGGGGTTTCCCTGGGGCTTCCCGCTCCCATTCCCAGCCCGAAAAAAAAAAAACAAAAAAAAAACGGACATTTCACGGAAACTGTACATACAAAGGGGTTGAGCTCGTTTCTTACAGCTCCGCAAAAGTCCTTCTTTTTTTCCGCTCGAAAAAAGAAGCAAATTTTATTTTTGTCATTTCAGAAAAAAAGGTGTGTGCAGGGGGGGGGGATTAGTAACGGTTAGAATTAATTTGTATTACTTCCCAAATTAATCAGATTACAATGGTCATTACTGCCTAATAAAAGTAATCATCTGATTACAAAATTACTCTAAAAAGTAATCGATTACATGTAATTTGATTACTTGTAATGCGTACGGTACAAGTCTGGTTGACGGTGAGGTGCGTGAAGTGAGCGTCATCTGCAAGCTTGTGATAGCCAGCCCAACAGTCAGTGATTATTCTTGTTCCAGGGCGGACCCACTCGGCTATTAGCCCTTGCAGGGTTTTAGCGTCACGGGTCTTCACGGGAACTGGAAAGCAGCACCCGCTGCCATGCTCCACACCGCCGAAAACCCACTGGCCAGGCCTTAAATACCCGCGATGGTACTTTCGCCACCCGAACATACCCTCGTCTAGTTCTACAGCCACGCCTTCGCCGCCAATCATCTCTGAATGCGTAAAGAAGGCATTTACCACAACCTCCCGACAAAGGCTCGTCCAATCAGTTATTGTCTTACTTGCGACATCAGTCTCCCGCTGAATGACGGCGCATGGAGGTTCTGGCACCAGAGGTAGATGATTTTCATGAGTAGGGGAAGCGTCAGATGCGATCCCTCGAAAAAGGAACCGCTCCGTACCGAGACCTCACCCCGGCACTGAACCTCGACCGGCTTTTTCTCGGGCACCTCACGAGTCATCCACACACCGCACCTCCACAAGTAGCCATCCGCAGACCTAGCGTGGACTTGCAGCGTCATCGCAGCTTCGCACTCTGGGCACGCACGAGAACTCAGGAGCAGGCCCATGTTCTGAAGCAAATTAATTGCTTCAAGAGGGTCTTTCATGGCGTCATGACGACGGCACAAGTTAAACGCCATGGCACTACGATGCTCGCCTCTGGAAGAATAAAGCGCCGAGAAGGCTAAACGAGCAGAACTGCGCGCTTCTTTGCATTTATTATATTTATTTGATCCGCCATAGTAAAGATTCTTCCTTCCAAGGAAGGATGGTGGTTTTCCCGGTACTACGTCGTCTCCCTCGGATTTCGATGGGGCCGGGTGACCGTGGAGTGCCGTGCGGTGGTGTTTGGATTTGCCGTTCTCGGCATCCAGGAACCGGAGGACTCGATGGATGTTTTTTGATAAATATTTACAATGGAGGGCGAATATATAACAGGGGCTGTCACGCTGCTGCTGCCGCTCGCGGCAGCCCGATGTCGACAAAAGCGTCTCGGCGCCAAATCCGTTGCCGCGCACGGCAAGTTCTCTGCCCCGCAAGACAGCGTATGCGGAGCCCTCGGGACCGCGGGAGTTAATGACTTGCTCCGCGCACGCGCTCGTTCCAACTCAACTCAGCCGCTTCCCCAATTACCACGGCGTCAAGGGCGACCACTCGCTCCCGTCTTGGGAACGAAGGAGTTGTTTACTTCCTACGCGGGGAAATCTGCTTCCACTTTCGGGAGCTGGCCGCCGCTTGCCGCCAAAGGGAAAAACGTGAGATATCGGGCGCCTCCGAAGGACGCTTTGGGTGACCTCGCCGCCAATCCCCGAGCTCTTTCCGCTAAGCACCCTCGGCCATCCCTACAGCCATTTTACACCTCGTGACACCATTCTAACAATCTCATTGGTTAATCGGTTGGACCACACCATCGCGTGACAAAACAAACGCCAATCGCATGACCAGAACGGTTGCCACGGTCGGCACCCTTCAAACGACAATAATAATAATTATTAGAAACTGCCGGACCTCCGCTGGAAACTCTGAGGCACGGTAGAGTAGTCGTCGCAATAAAAAATCTAAAGAAACAAATAAAATAGCCTAACGGTCGTCGACGGCGTCATGAGGCCTCGCCGAGTGTGGAGTATAACGGTCTTGGCCGCACAGTATATTATATACCGTGCGGCCAAGACCGTTATACCGTATATATTGTTCATTCTTACTTTTCTTTTCTTTTAGACTACGTCGAATTCTGACGCGAAGACTCCCTCCTTCCTTCGTTCCAACGCGTTGTTTGTTATTGAATTAACAAATCAGCTTCAAATAAGGGTCGTGGCACCCTCTAGGGTAAAGAAGCAGAAAAGAAAACAAACAAGGAACATTGCGAGCAACACTCTCGTCAAAGTACACGCCGCCCGAGAATCTGACGGCTCCGTTCCTATTATTTTTTTTTAATTTTTATTCACTGAATTAATTGATTTTGTTGTTGGGTCCGACTGTTCTCTTCTTTGTAACGATGCCGACCGCGGAGTCATGCGGTTTAGAGAAGCTCGTTTTAGCGAAAGCCGTTTTACCGGCCCCAGTTTATCGAATTCCTTTATAGAGGAACTCAGTTTAGAGAAAATGGCGATGTACGGATAAGTCAGGTGAGTTAACATTTTTGTAATGAGCCGCCGCAGACTAACGCCGCGAAGCGGCAGGAGCGAAGCGGGGGGCTTGGGTTAACACGCGCACCAGTGACACACGCGCCAAGTAGAAAACCCTTTTTTAAATAGCGTCCCCTTTTCGGTAAACGGCATTGCTCTAAACTGAGGCTCTGCTTTCTCTAAACTGTGCTTCGATAAAACGTGCCCGTTCTCTAAAACGTGCTTCGGCGAAATGGCATTCTATCAACCCTAGTAAACCCGCCGACCGCGTGGCAACCGTTCTGGTCGTGCGATTGGCGTTTGTTTTGTCACGCGATGGTATGGTCCGACCGATTAACCAATGAGTTTGCTAGAATGGTGTCACGAGGTATAAAATGGCGGACCAAATAAAAATAATAAATGCAAAGAAACGCGCAGTTCTGCTCGTTTAGCCAGTGCCCGGTTACTGCCATAGACCCAATGGAGTCGATTTCTGGGCAAGCTGGGCGCTCAGCAGCGCGTCCGTGGTCGGAGGCGCTCATTACTGCAACGAATCGGCGACTCATTGCTCTATCGATACATTGCGAAACTAAAATAAGCAGTGGGAACCATGTTCATAAAATGAAGCGCTAACGTTTTAAATATTACTTTTGACGCCGTCGAGCTTGCTTGAGCGGCTTCCTATCAGTTTGCGAAAACGAAGCCACTCAAAATCCAACATGGCGCAGCCCCTCCGCCGTGCTCTGCCGCTGCTCTCTACCGCGGTAGGTTCTGTTTGGAAATTTACGGTTCGCGCTTGCCATGCCACTTGTTATGGCAAAGAATTGTAAGTTCTGCTCCTTGTGTCCAGCAGCTGACAGTTCGTTACGGCGTCTTCCAGGGAATCGAAACAGATGCAGCATTTTTCGCACTCGTTGACGCATTTATTCAGTCATTTACATGACAAGGAAAAACAATTTTCACTGTCACTTTAAACAAGCGTTGTTATGCGGAAAAAAAATAATAATGCGCGCAGTATCTACGTTAGCAAGAGGTGCTACAGCGAAGATAGTATGTGCGACACTGTTAGCGCGAACAAGACATAGTGCTTTTTTCACTTTGAAAGGCTATCGGCGGACACCAACTATTACTGCTATAGTTCGCCAAGTGACTGTTTAAAGTTTCGTAAACCTCATATGCAACTATGGCGCGAGAAAATCTGTCTTCGCGATCGAAAAACACAATACAGTCATGTCTCGCTAACATGGTCGATCGTTTGAGTCACGCCGCTATATACTTCATATTTTTGGGGACTGATATGTGTCTCCATACAATTATAACTCGTCGCGTTAAATAGAGCAACGCGAAGCACGTACTATGAACAGCTAACTTGGGAACGAAATGAATAAATACATGTTTTTTTTTATATTTTTATTGTGGTCTCTGTAAAGACAAACGCAAAAAAAGGGGGGGGGGGGAATATATTAGTGAGACGAAAAAGAGCAGTGAAGCCCTTCGGTTACAGAATTTTCCCAGAGCTTCAACCTTGTCAGATATAACAATGGTGACTCTATGGTTACAATTTTCAGGGGTTTCCCGCCTGAATCAGTTCTTTCCATTTCCCAGTTGCAGATGACAAAAATAAACAACATACCACCTTCATTGTTTATTCTTTGTTATCTTGGCATTGATTCATGATCATGGATGACTAACACCATGAAGCATTGTTTTGGAAACTGGAGATGTCAACATTAAAGAGAAAATACTGTAACAGCAAACAGAAATGTCTGTTTCCGTGGCATGAAAACACAATAGTCATAATTTCTGATATGTGTTACATAGAAGCGAACCCAGTGTGAAGTAAATATGCAGCCCTGCCGGAGAAGTGTATGCAAACAGCCCTATAAGAGAGGTATGTCTAAGAAGATATTTAAATAGCTATTGGTTGTGGAATCTCAAATACCAACCTGAACTTATATTATGATAAAACATCAATTATTCAACCTGTGTAATAAGAATATAACGAAACATTTTTGTGGGTCAGATATTGTCAAGCAAAACTTGAGATCTTAAAGAGTGAAACCCTTCAAGCACGTAGTTTGAATTCTAGCTTCCAAAGGTCCTGGAATCACTGGTTCGAAGCAACAGATCATCCCCCCCTCCCCCTCCCAACCTAAGAAAGAAAACTGCCTAGAGGTTGTTGTCCACCAGCAGGCTAACAACTTGTCTGAACAAAGTGGATGCCCAGAGGCTTCTGTTAGTTTATAGGATCTTGCTCCATAAAAATCATGCAAGGAGCAACCTGCTGACACAGTGGAAAAAATTGTCTCTCGAGGGTCTCAAGAAGCACAGCCAAAGGATTTCATGCCTAGTTGAAAGTTCGTGTCATTCTGACTGGTATATGCAAATAAAAAGTTAACACAATGCATTGTATTTCGGGCAAACTTATTCGTTGCTTACTTACAGACCTGAACCAAAATCTTTAGAGACATATTTCTCAATAATGTGTAGACCTAGCTCTCTGTAGACCACTTTGGTATTTCTAATTTCTCTTGGCCTCTTGATGAGCTTCCGATACCTGTCGTTTGCGCCGTCAAGTTGAAACACGAGTTGAACCAGATTTTCTTGGTGTGGCCTCCGAGATCCTATATTGCTCATGGGATGGACCAGCCACTTCACTGTTCTTTCTCATTTTTGCTCTATGTGTGTTCTCTATCCTCTCAAGATCTGCACAGGACAATGTAAGAACACATTAGTTTGTCTCGTCACAACACATACACTTGCAGAATAGACACAGGGCTATGAAACATTGCATAAAGCTGCTCCTACTATCCTTTTGTTTTTGTTATAATCAATCCTCTTTGCCCCAGCCACTCTCGTTTTACATTACAGTTGACCGTCGATTAGACTGTATAGATCACTATGGCGGAACCTAGCATGCTGATGGTTACATATTCAGCTTGATAGGTTGGCCAGCAATCAAGTGCACTTCACAAAAATGTTACCGCAGACAGTATACCTTTTGTCCATTGGGGTTCCCGAGGCTTGTTGGAGTGATTTTCATGCCTTGAGAATCTGTGTTGATACACAAAAAATGAACACATAATGCAAATGATGCTATTTTATGTGCAACAAACGAGAAAATAAAAATGTCTAACGTGAGTTTCAATTGTTTTGAGGGGAGTGCGTCGGTAGGTGTAAAAACTTCCGAAAGAAGCTCTGCTGTCTGCATTCCGCCCTTCTATGCGTAAATCTTTCAAGATTTTAAAAGTGTCTTTAGAAATTAAATTATTTTACTATCCTGCTTTCTATTTATTTCTAAAAGAAATAAAACGTGGCAAACTACTCGCAGGGCTGTAAAAGAATCCACACCAGATACATTAATAAAAACGGGCAGATATTATAAGATATGAACTCTTAAATATTATAAAACTGAGAGAAGAATATTTATATTTAGGCTACAATTTACTCGACGGGGATCTACATTGCTGTGCACGAAATTGACGAGAGGTAGAGGAGGTGATATTTCGCCAACAGTCTACAGATCATAAAATATTTGCAGGACGGTCCTCATCCACAAAACCACGTGCTAAGAGCGCTCGCCGAAATCTGTGCATCGCAATAAAATCACGGTGACATTTTGTAAATTTCAAAAATGAAACGATATATTCAATTACCTAAAAGAGTACAAAACCCTCAAACGGTGCAGTTTGTGGCTGGAAGATCTTTCAAACTCACCGTCGTCAGTTGGGATCCGAACAAACGTGTGCTTCTTGTCCCTGACGCTGCTTGGGAACCACTTTGCGTAACTGCATGAATGAGGTAGTTCAAAGACACGAAAAGCTTTCCACTCGCCTGAAAGTGCGAGGCTCGCGCAGTGCGATGATCGAGGCGCCGACGCTTGACGCACGGAAGGGAAGCGAAAGCGCGAAAGCGCCGAGCAGACCCACGCACGCCTCCACAACGGTCCACGGGTTTCAGAACGCGCAGAGCGCACGCGCGCATGCGCACAGGAAGCGGTTTCGTTTTAGAAACGCAAAAAAACAGAAAAAGGCAAAATTTTGAAGGTGTGATATTGACACGAACTTTTAAAAAAAAGTCATATTTTTAAGAATACGCAATTCGTATTTAGTGAAATAATATGCGGTCATAACTAGAGCTAAATGAAATTTAATTTATTATTGTTTTGTTTAGTTTTTAGTAATGGGCGCCTCCGACGAGGCGAGCGCTGCTGTACAACTCTATGGTGGCGCCATCCGTGTTCCGGCCACGCAACTCCCTCTGTGTCCGGAGGTTGGTTTAGCCTTCTCGGCGCCTTATTCTTCCAGAAGCGAGCATCGCAGTGCCATGGCGTTTAACTTGTGCCGTCTTCATGACGCCATGAAAGACCCGCCTGAAGCAATTAATTTGCTCCAGACCATGGCCCTGCTCCTGGGTTCTCGTGTGCGCCCAGAGTGCAAAGCTGCGATGACGCTGCAAGTCCGCGCTAGATCTGCGGATGGCTAATCGTGGAGGTGCGGAGTGTGGATGGCTCGTGAGGAGCCCAAGATGAAGCCGGTCAAAGTTCAGTGCCGGGGCGAGGTCTCGGTACGGAGCGGTCCCTTTTTTGAGGGATCGCACCTGACGCTTCCCCAACTCATGAAAATCATCTACCTCTGGTGCCAGAACCTACCGTGCGCCGTCATTCAGCGGGAGACTAATGTCACAAGTAAGGCAATAACTGATTGGACGAGCCTTTGTCGGGAGGTTGTGGTAAATTCCGTCGTTACGCATTCTGAAATGATTCGAAGGCGTGACTGTAAAACTAGACGAGAGTATGTTCGGGTGGCGAAAGTACCATAGCGGGTATTTAAGGCGTGGCCAGTGGGTTTTCGGCGGTGTGGAGCATGGCAGCGGGTGCTGCTTTCTTGTCCCCGTGAAGACCCGTGACCGGAGGTCGGCATTTTAGGTCGCCCTCAATCACCCTCACCCTCGCAGCCACACTCACCTTCAGCCCCTTACTCACCCTCATCTTCACAGTCATACTCACCCTCACTGAACCTCACGCCCCTCACGCACTCACCGCCTTCACGGCCCTCATGGCCCTCACGCCCCTCACCGTCCTCACGGCCCTCACGCACTCATCGCCCTCACGCCACTCACCGCCCGCACGCTGCTCACTCACTCATGGCCCTCACGCCCTTCACGCACTCACCGCCTTACCGCCCCTTACGCACTCATAGCCCTCACGCCCTCACCGCCCTCACGGCCATCACGTGCACTCCTACACCTCACGCCCCTCACGCACTCATGGCCCTCACGCCACTCAGGCAAGCTTCAGATGGGGCAATTTCGCCCAGAAACTTGACGTCACAACACCAGCAACACGGGCCACCCGCGTTCACACGCAGCAACCAATCGCTGCAGTTTGCCATCATCATCATGAAATTTTATTTTTCTTGCACTATTTAGACACACAATTACAGGCTATAAACGCGTTTTTATGCATTTAAATCGCGTTGAGAATACTAACGCATCTTTCTGAAACAGTTTATTTCCAAAAATGATCAATGTCAAACCAGAACCAAGTCTTTTGTTGTCATCATCACCGGCACGAGGTATCACGTAAAAATATCGCGTCCCTGATTGGATGCAGCCGCTCCAAACGTCTTCGAATTGCTCCGAGTTGCTCGCTTGTTTCGAGCCGGACCCGATCTCAGCAATTCGTGTCGATCTAGGGAAAGCTAGGGAACAACCCGCCAGCAAAACCTAAATTGCTGAGAAAGTTGCTCCGTCTGAAGGGGACCTCAAGCACTCACCGCCCTCACGCACTCATGGACCTCACATTCCTCACGCACTCGCCGCCCTCACGGCCCTCACACCCCTCACGCTTCTCATGCCACTCACACACTCACCGCCCTCACGCCCCTCACGCATTCATACCCCTCACGCACTCACCGCCCTCACGGCTCTCACACCCCTCACGCACTCATGGCCCTCACGCCACTCACGGCCCTCACGCCCCTCACGCACTCACCGCCCTCACGGCCCTCACGGTCCTCACAGCCCTCACAGCTTTCACGGCCCTCACTCACCCTCACACTCACGAATTTTTCTAGTTCAGAAACTCACGCACCCTCACCTCACCTGTGAAGATAAGGGTGAGTGAGGGTGAGTGAGTGCCCTCATGAGTGAGGTGTGCCGAGGTATGCCCGTGACGCTAAAACCCTGCAAGGGCTAATAGCCGAGTGGGTCCGCCCTGGAACAAGAATAATCACTGACTGTTGGGCTGGCTATCGCAAGCTTGCAGATGACGCTCACTTCACGCACCTCACCGTCAACCACAAGCTGCACTTTGTCTACGCGAACACTGGTACGCACAGCAATACGGTGGAGGGCACCTGGGCCCACGTCAAAAACTCTCTTCCATCTGGACGGCGCGAGAGCCGCCATTTCACTGGTCACCTTGCAAAGTTCATGTTTTGGAAGAGAGAGAAGGCGCGCGGAAACACGGATAAATTCCAGTCGTTGGTCGCCGCGGCCGCCAAAATCTACAGCCCCGACGCAGACAGGGACCTTCCCTATAGTGCAGAGGACGAGGATTCTGACGGCCCCGGTGACTTCGAGTGATCCGCTGCGCTGAGCCCGTCGCCCGCCTGCGTGCATAAAGACGACTTATGCGCCAACCGCGTGTCAAGTGCTCGTTACGTCAGTTATAGGTTCTGGTAGCGGTCTAAACGGCCCTTTTCAGTGCCCCCATATTTTGCAAATAGAGCAGTTTCCTCAATGCGGCACCCCGTGTCTTTATAAAAAGTTAACAGGAAAGACCCAGCAAAGGTATGCGGTCCCCAACTTGGATATCGCGTGTTATGATTGAAATAAAAATTGTTCTTGCTTATTTCGCGCCTTTGATCCCAATAAATGCCGCCGTTGCAGTCGTCCCCGGTGCTGTTGCTTGCTCATCGCCGTCGGCGTGTCTCAGCTCCGTCGTCTTTGCCAGCGGCGCACCGGCGAAGGCGGTTGAGCTGACACACGCGTTCGGCTTTGGCTAGCAGACGGCGTTCGTAAAATGGCGTCAGCGGTTGCTGGCTTCACGCGGAGCTACCGTGCGTGCTTCCATTCATTCGGCGTTCGTTGCCATGGTGACGGCGAGAAAAACGGAACGCCTTTTTCGGAGGTCGATACGGGGCAGAGGAAAAGGGCAGAGTAGTAGTTTGACGTCTGTGACGTCATGCCCGGTTTTCGTCAATATAGAGCTATTTGTACCCAATTTGTTACCTTAACATCTTCACTTCGTGCACTCTTCCGGAGTGTGTTCCCATGCTCGTGCCTCCGAAGTCAACACAACTGTCATAGTTAGTAAAAGACGGCCCGTGCCTGTCGTTTGCAAAGCGACGATGGAAACATATTGCCGCGGCGTTTTTCGCGGCCTCGGAGATGCAGGAGAAAGCCGACTTTAAAAGTTTCAACTGCAAGTGTCAATAAGAGCCACGTAAATACTTGTGCACACTGGGAGCGGACGCGCGCGTTTGATCGAAGTGCATCGGGACCGATCTTTTACGATTACAACTTGATACTGACGTGGCACTTGGCAAAGAAAGGTGGAACCGGCATTGCGTAGCTCCCACAAACTGTTATAGCTCAACAGTGACGTACAGTCGTGTCGAAATAAAAATGGCACACTAATTACAAAGTATACGTACATACCGTGTTGCGAAGGTAATCTATACGGCGTTTATTTGAGCTCTATATCACACAAAACAAGGAGATAGAATCGCTGAGAGTCCCTTTTCGACGACAGCGTTTGTCACCGCTGCCTCGGAAAACAAGGAGATGACAAGGAGAAGAGAGTGACCTCTTAGCCTAAAATATAGGTCAGCGATCAAACTATAATACAGGAAGGGTCCACAAGGGTCGCGGGGGCGCGTATTCCATTCAGCAAGCCAGCCGGTCGTGGGCAGACGGTCTTGGCCAAGGACCGTCGGAGCAACGCTGTGCAGAGTGGGAGTGCCGGCTAGGCCTAAATAGCTCGCTCGGTCGGTGTCATCGTTGTCGTTGTAGCTTTTCCCGGGTGTTTCCTGACACAGCGTTCGCATTCGTCGTGGCCGGTTTCGAGTACTTCCTTCTTTTTGTACCGTGAGCTACAGGCCGAGGTTGAGCAGTTTCGCGTGGCTCGCATAATGAGCCGTGCTCCGTACTGCTGCCCAAGCGCGAGGAGCAGTGACGTCACACGACGCACAGCTGGCGCGCCGGAGACGCCGCCGCCGCGCGCGCCTCGCCGGTCTGCGCATGCGCGAGGAGCAGTGACGCCACACGGCGCACAGCTGGCGTGCCGGAGCCGCCGCCGCCGCGCGCTCCGCCACCACCGGGCGCGCCTCGCCGGTCTGCACATTCCAGAGGAGTGACGTCATAGCCGAGGCAGACGCACTGGCGCCGCCGCGTGTCCAGCTGTCCGCCTCCATTGCGCAGTAGCCAAGTCTGACGCTGCACCGGAGCCGCTCTATAGCGCCTCTCATTTTGTGCGCATACGCTCACGCTACATATATCCTGGCATAGCCGAGCTAAGCCACCGCAATTTTTTTCTTGCTGCTTGAAATTCGGAGCCCGCGAGAAGAGCACGTAGAAAACTAAATGTCCGTTGCTCGCCGCGACCAGTACGCTGTCGGTCATGTTGATTTGATCGTAGAAAGACGACTTAAGAGCTGATGTCATACGTACAGTTTTGGCGTAAGATCGTTTCATGAATCTGGCCTCTGTTCTTTAGCGTATGGCACTGCAACAATAACACACCGCATCTGCCGCTTCCCCCCGCCCCCCGCCCCAACACTGTACACAAACAAACCGCAACTAATTCTCCGAAAAACGTTAACAAAAAAAAATATTTCGATACTTTGCTTGTTTTCGCGTTTCCGGCAGTGACGTCACGGACGTCACTGCCTCGTATCGACCTCCGAAAAAGGCGTCAGCGGTACCAGGTGCGTTCTCAGGCCCTTCCCGCATGCTTTTTAATGGGCGGAAGGCTAACAAAAAGGGTTCGAAATAAGGACTTAACGCAGAAGGTTGCATTTCTCCAGCGCCTCATAATTTGACGAGCCTTACACGAAAAACGCGTTTTTTTTGGCCATCCCGCGTCCGGTTTTTTTTTTTTTTATACGTAACATGGGTCTAAAGTATCAAACTGCCGCGTGCGATTAGCGACTTAGTAGCGCCTTGTTAGCGCTTTAGTTGCGCCTTGTTAGCGCTACCGTAGCGCCTTGTTAGCCCTTCCTGTACTGCGGGTACTGCTGCGGATTTGCCCGTTCATGGCGGTTCCGGTTTCTGTAGTTGGGTGAGCATCAGCAGCACCATGGCGGACATCTGGGACGCTCAAAATAAAAACGCGACAAATGCTGTTACATACGCAATTACTGAGTGTATGTGTGGACGACTTAACGCCCAGAAGAGCCTTCTGAGTGCGCGGAATCTTTCACCACCGCGGTACCGACGGGTACCCGGCGAACTTTGTTCCCATGCTGAGGGACCGAGACAGAGCTTCTTGAAGCCGGGATCACGCATGTCGAAGAGAAAGTAATGAGGTCGTACCCAATCAATTAGTCGCTCAAAGTCCATGACTCTCGATCAAGAATGCACTGAAAGAATAAAACACGTAAAGGACGAACACACACACAGTTCTTTCTTTTGAAAGAACTGTGTGCGTCTGTGTTTGTCCTTTACGTGTTTTATTCTTTTTGTGTATTCTGTAGTTTTTCAACGCCCTCTGCTACATGTACTCTGGATCGCCTGCCAGACCGTTTGCTTGGAGAGCTGCCCTTTTACTTCCTTTTCTTTCACCACCAAAGGAAAAACAACAACAACCTAATCGCCGTACACGCGCTGCTCCGCAGCAGCAAGCACGGGACAAGGAGCGTAAAAGCGCCAGCACTGCGCTGCTCCAGCGCTGCTCAAGCGCTAACCACGAGCGCTGCTGAAGTGCTAACCGAGCATTACGTCGCGCGCAAGACGGTGCCACATGAGCGCTGCTAGAGTGAACTAGAAACGACTGAGGGGGGCGAGCCGGGCGAGCTACAGGCTCTGCGGTGCTCATGCTTTCAGTTGCACCTCAAAATGTGGAAAGAGATCAGGTGGAACTAGAGCCACTCTATGTGGCAGCGTAGCTGCCAGAGTAGCGCCACGCTTTTTGTTCCCTGTGCCGCCTCTCACCGCGATTGGTCACACGCGGCACCATAGCAACGAGCCGAGCTGGCACCGTGCCCATAGCAACCGAGTTTCTACACGTCACGTGACCTCGCAAGAGCCGTGATGTCACCGGTAAAATGACAGCGCCCAGAGCTGGTGGATGCGAGTTTGTTCAGTGCGCGGTGTCGTGATGAGCAGCTGCTTGCCGACGATTTCGGATTTCTTCGTGCTCGCTGATGCAAGTATAACGTGAAGATCTGAAAGAATGAGACTTTATACCCTTCCTGTGCAAGATCGCTCTAAATATTAGCACCTGTGCGACAGCATCAATCATATCGCCTTAAGGGGGATTCAACCGCTCTTCACACAATGGGCGAATTTCGCTACACAAACCTGAGTTTCAGGAATGCACGATAGTATTCATTCTTTTGGAGGTTACTTATGATAACGTAATGAAGGTTGTACGGCCCTTGGATTTGTCTGTTAGAGCGCTGGAGATATTTAATAAAATCCAGAAATATGACCGTTTTGACTGTTTTTAGCGCGTTTTGAGGCATTTTTGAAAATACAATTATTTAGAAGACAAACGTGACAAAACGCTTGGCCGCACGTACTAGGGGTGTCTCTAATCTTAATTTTAAGACCATGACGAGAAAGCAAAATATTGTTGTATTTGCGTATTTGTGTAAATAAAATCACCCTGTTAATTTGATTTCCAACTTGTTAAACGAGATGGCGACACTAGTACTAAATGCCCGGCTCTGTAAATGCCTCAAACCGGAGATTTTCTTGCTGTTGCTGTTGTTGTTTTTCACTCGAGCTCGAATTCGACCGCGATGTCTCGTTGCTCGTGGATCGGTAGCACGTGTAGCGAAAGCTCGCGCTGTAAAGCTTACTGATCGTGGATTCAATCCACCACCTCTGCCCTTTTCGATCTGGATGAGCATCGTACCGGCGTGCTGTCATGTATCACTATTGCGTGATGCACGTGAAAGTCGTCAGACAAGCAGCGGTATACTGCACTGTCTTTCATCTCCAATGAAGACACCGGATGCCCTCAGAGCTGACATAAGCACGAGACACATGGACGGCAAAATCGTCCGATCCGACGTCCGATCCGACAGTCCGAACGCCGCTCCGAATCGCCGCACGCGACAGTTTGAGACACACGCTTCCGACCTTGCATGCGACACGACGATCCGTTCGGCTCCGCCCAGGAGATCCAAGCACTCCAGCGGAGGTCCGCGTCCATAGATCTCTGGTCCCAGATTGACGGTTTAGCTCTCACGAGCGAAGTTAGGAGCTCGTTCTCGCTAGCGCGTGCATTCTTTGCCGGGGCCATCTTTTTCGAATGGGTCAGCGGGATCCAGGCGTCCGGCTTCCCGTCGCCCATCCCGCTTTCTTATTCGTCCCGAGGTCCACGCCTCCATGGACGTGCAGAAGTGTGGACCGTGCCGCGCAGAATTGGGGACCTCGTCACTAAATGAGCTAAGCTTAGGGTCGGCACTCTGTTACCCAATATTGCTGTGGGCGCCGCCATCTTAGTGCTGTTACAGAGCAGACGCAACTGCCGATCGTCAGGATTCAAAAGTGCGACTTCCTCGGCATTTGATTCGGTGTTAGGAAGCTCATGTAATAGTGCTTTGCTCTGTAGCTAAGCGTTTAAATATTTGTGGAGGACGTAAAAGCATTTCCTGTGATTTCAGATAAATTTTTAGATAGCTGGCAGCCGTGATTTTAAGCCACAATATGGACAAGTGTCGTTACCCTGAAGCGTAGCTTATTTAGTGGCACTAGAGAAGATCATGGCGGAACAGCGCAGCACTGAGCTAGATTTCAGACGCCATGTTCTTCTATATATAGTGCCACTAAATAAGCTACGTTTCAGAGTAACGACACTAGTTCATATTGTGGCTTAAAATCATGGTTGCTAGTTATCTGAAGATTTACCTGAAATCACAGGAAACGCTTTTCCGTCCTCCACAAATGTTTAAACAGTTCGCGACAGAGCAAAGCAATATTATATGAGCTTCCTAATACCGAATCTAATGCTGAGGAAGTCGCACTTTTGAATCATGACGATCGGCAGTTGCGTCTACTCTGCACAAGCATCAAAATGTCGGCGCCCACAACAATGTCGGGGAAGTGGAACAGAGTGCCGATACTCTAAGCGCAGCTCATTTAGTGGCTCTAGTTCTTCAAGAAGTGGCGCGCGGCACGTGTCTCGAGCATTTCCACAAAAATGATTGGCTTCACTTTTCCCAGGATAGATGGGCTTTACTCCACACATCCTGGGAGCGGGTTTGCAAACCAGTATTCGGACGAAGAGCAGGCCGATATAGGACATAGGAAGTGCAAAACTGCCACTTTATTTATTTTCTTGTTTTCTTGCTTTAAATTAAGCTCTATAATTTTTTTTTTTTTTTTGCAAAACAACGTTTGCGTCTTAAATGAGGTGGTCCAAATGGCCGCAACGCCGCACCTTGTACTTTCGATAATTTCGAACGTGGATGGAACTTCGAATTCATTTGGAAATCAGAGGTTATTCTACGTTTTATAAGCCACTGTAATCTACGTATGTAATGGCTCGTATCTCGCGCCGCCTGATGCCCGCTTCCTGCAGCGGCGGACGCAGAGCGAAGAAGATCTAGCTCGAGATCGGCGGCGAACAGCCCTTGGCCCGAGCCCACCTCGAGCGCCCGACCTGCATGCGCAGCTGCGAGCATGCAACTCGTTTGTTCCGGAAAAATTCTGCGCCATCTGTGAGGAAAAGGGTACAAATAAATACCGGTTGAATCCCCCTTAACGGTGCTCGGATTCCCGGATATGTTGGACGATCGATAAGACTTTTATCTTTAAGTTTTCGTATACTCCTAGCTTTGTTTGAACGTTGGAATGTCTGAGAATCGATGCGAAATCTATGCGTCGCATGCAAGGCCTTGGGGAAGTTGTTTCAGCCCCAGGTAACCGCATAACCACAGCAACTTCTAGCGAGGAAGCTCCTGCGATCTTTACGTTTTGTACTAATCAACGATTTTACGATAGAGTAATGATATATGTACTACGTAGTGCAGCTCCACCGGAAGTTGCTATATGTACTCCGCTAATCTCGTATAAAACGAATGGTTACAATGAGTTCTCGAAGCGGTGGCGTAGCATAGGGTTTAACCCCTAGCGCTTAGACATGTACTCAGAGTGAAGACCGCACACCCACCGTCCCCAGACATAAGACATAGTTTGGACGGTTTCAACGGTTGGTTGCTCTGCCTTGACCCGTTGTAGTCGCGCCGACCTCCTCTCTGGAATTGCCGCTCCGAGCCCGGTCCCTCATCTTTACGAGGTTGGCGTTGCAAGTGGCCTCCTGCTCTGTAGTATGATGGGCTTCGATTTCAAGCTCATCCTTCGGCTTTGAGTCGTTTTTGGTGGCGGCTCCTCGGTACTGGTCTCACCGGTGTTCTGCTCCCCCTCCGCTTTGTCCTCGCGGGGTCGCTTGGTGACTGCGCCTGTGGTGTCCATCACTTCTCCTGGCTCAGTCCCTGCCGGCGCATCGTCTGCCTTGTCGACGGCTTGGCCCACGTTGGCACTGCTCGCAGGTAACACCTTGAGTGCAGGACTCCCCTCTTCTTTACTGTCGCTGCCTCCATTGCCGTCAGCAAGGTCAGGCAAGGCGGGCGTCGCCTCACTTGGTGGCTCGTCCGCCCCTCCTCCGGCGACTTCTTCGACGTCAGCCGCATCCATGAGATGTTCCGACGGGTCGTTACCTCTCACAGTCTCAGCGACACTCGCGTATGTCCTAACGCACTCGCCTTCGTCATGGCCGAAGCGACCGCATGACGCACAGCGCGGCACTCTACATTCTCGCCTTATATGACCCGTGCGGCGGCACCGAAGGCAGAGCGGCGCCCTGCCTGGAACCACGACGAGAGCCAGGTCTCCAGCGACGCGCAGCTGATGCGGCAAGTCGTTTGCCGTGCCACCCGCCCTCAGCCTGAGTGTCACCGAACGGGTAGTCGACACCTTGTCCTGGCATCCTTGGAGACGCCACTTGTCTCGGGTGATTTCCATCACTTTGCCGTAAGGCGCTAAAGCGGCCCGTACCTCGTCGTCGTGGACGAAGTGGAGAACCTAGTGCAGCTTAAGACGTGTGTCTTGGTTGCACGGGTCGATCACGACACAACGACTGTCCTTGACTGTGAGGTCACCGGCAGCGAGGATCTTCTTCTTGCCCTCTTGGCTCTTAAAGGTCACGGCCCACACATGGTTGTACTGGTACGCCCCCAAGGCGACCACATCGGCGAAAAGCCCTTGGCGAACCAGCTCGTCACGAAAGTGCTCGAGACGATATGGCCTATTCCGTTCGTCTCCATGCAAAAATGCAAAAAAACAGTATGCAAAACAGTTGTACCTGATGGTAGCGGTGGCAGAATCACTTGATACTCCTGGTTAGTCATCTCCGAGTTCCTGTTACCGCGGCCCTCTTGGGCCGCTGAAGCCGCTCCGCGGGAGCTCATGATTGCCACGTTCGCTCGCTTTTTGCTTTTTAGGGCAGACGGTATTAGTTTTTGGTTTGGCGTTAACTTTTTTACATAGGCCTGAGAGTTTGATGGGGGCGGAAAAGACTACATCAATATTTGCGCGATTCCCAATCTTCTTCAGGTTATGAGAAATGTTATGAATGTAGGGGATGACTACCGGTCTTTGGTTACTGTATCTTTCGCGTGGCTTGCGGGATGTGATTTGACCTTTTTTAATCTGTTTAAGGAGACTTTCGGCGACTGAAGTTAATAGATGTGAAGGATATCCCGCACTTAGTATCCTAGATACTTGTCCTGCGAAGCTTTTCCGCCCCCATCAAACTCTCAGGCCTATGTAAAAAAGTTAACGCCATACCAAAAACTAATACCGTCTGCCCTAAAAAGCATAGAACCCCATACATGCCTTGCTCAGAAGGAGTGATTTATTCCTTTCCCCTTTCATGCGGCAAACAGTACATAGGACAAACTGGAAGATGTATAAATGACAGATTAGGGAACACAACAACAACACCCGATTAGCAAACTCAGGACTTTTGGGCTTTCACTGCCGTGACTGTGGGTGCACCGCGGACTTCAAAAATAGCACCGTAATTGGAAAGAACCATGACGACTTAACACGTGAGATAATAGAGGCAGCTACCATCATAAAAAGGAGTGACACTTGTGTTAGCAGTTCATCCATAACGCTTTCTGAAAAAGAATTGGTATATCTTGACTCTCGAAGGTAATGTGCAATAGACAATACTATTTGTTTTGTACAGAAGAGAACGAAGTGACATGACGAATTTAATACGGGTAAAATAAAACAAAAGAAGACGAAAATACAATTTGAGTTGAAAGTCAGCGCGACGTGAGTGACCGTTTTTCTGGTGCGAGTGTGAGTGAGTTTACTTTAGCGCTTCTCCTTCAATATGAATATCCAACTCGCCCAAGCATCCATTCTAAGAAAGGTATACGTCACCTGTAGGGCCTAGGGGAAGTAGTTTCAGCTCTTGGTTACCGAATAATCACACCAACTTTTAGCGAGGAAGCTCCTGCGATTTTTAAATTTTGTACTAATCGACAATTTTACGAATTGGCAGTTCCGAAGATTTTGATATAACATGCTTTTGTTGCAACAGCTTGCATTTGATCGCAGTGTTTTTTTGGTTTGTCGTTTCAAGTGACCAGCTGGCGTTTGGTCAAGTGACGTATATGAAACGTCCTGCTATATAACAATGCATCAACACATACCATTAAACTTAGATGCTCAGAGGTGTGTTCGTCTTTGTAATTAACAAGTTACAGACATAATTATTTCTTACGAGTGTAATATTTATTTTCTGCAACTGGGCCCGTTTTGTGCTCCTTGATGGTGCTCCTTAATGTCAGTATGCTATGACGTTATCATCGTGTGTGTATGATTCTAACAATCCTCTTTGCAATGCCTACGAAGGCCAAAATGACGTCAGCCAACCCCAACTCACGCATTGGACACGAAATTACGTTACTCGGACGTATGCGCTGGTCAACAATCAGTTCGTCGACGAATATTTGAATTCGGGTTCGTGGCCAATGAGTGCCCTCAGCCCTGAAGGAACTTATCACCACTTGCGAATGCCAAGTGCAATGGTGTGCTTAAAAAGCATGGGGTCATCGCACCGGTGCCCTAGTATGTCACGACCACGTGATTTCACAGTTCGTTTTTGAGTTGAGCATTACAGCTAAGGAAGAAGAAGTTAAAAAATCATTTCATGGCTCCTTTAACACGGATATGTGTGCTACACCAGATAAAAATATTAATTTTTTGAATGCCGGTAAACTTCCGGACGACCACTTGGCCGGTCGCCAAGAACAACTCAAATCCGGCGTTTGTCTCTTTTGATGGTGTTAACGATCCTCTGGAGACCACCATGCTGTCATTTCTGGTTGAACCCCGTCGGCTGTTCATCGCCCAAACGAGGGTGAGACCGTCGTCGAAGTCGCTCCTCGCCAGTCGGTGAGAAAATCTCATCTTGAATGGGTGAATGGGTCTTGAAAAAGTATGATGCTAACCATACATTCGCTTACTATCGGGCAGTTCAGCAGCGGTCATGTCCCGATGCAATCGTCCTGTCGCGGCCGGCGTAATCAAATTTTGTTCCATCAGAGCGAAGTCCGAAAGTATAGACCAACTCAACTTGCTGACGTCATACGACCGCGGTGGCGCTGCTGTCGGTACTGCGCATGCGCTAATGCTTCATTCCTCCCAAATTTGGCTTCTGCGCATGCGCAGTGCCCACACCTGTTGTGGGCAAAGCGGGCTTGTTTGTAAACAGTGTGTTGGTTTATAAAGACGGTACGTACGTCCCACAAAGCGCCCGCCATCCCGGCGGCGCAGAAAACCACTCGCCTTGTCCGTGCACATACGGTACCTAGCAGGGGGGCTATGTTGCACGTTTTGGACTCCCAGGAGACTAGGGAGAAGGAAGTGACGTAGGTGTGAATGAACGTATCTTAGCAGATACCGTCATCAGCGACTCCACCAATCAACATCCAAAGAGCGTTGTTGACGTCACTTCCTTCTCCCTAGTCTCCTGGGCCAACGCCTCCTGGGGTGCTATGTTGCGCTTTTGGACTCCCAGGAGACTTGGAAGAGGGAAGTGACGTCAACGACTAGAGAAACGCAGATTGGATGTTGACAGAAGAAAACAAAATCAACATCCAATCTGCATTTGCTGCGTTGTTGACGTCACTTCCCTCTCCCTAGTCTCCTGGGAGTCAAAAAAGCGCAACATAGCCCCCCAGTACTAAGATGCCTGTCATTAGAGTCCCTGTATAGACCTTTCCAAAAACGAGCTTGTGGCCGGTGCCATTTTGAGCGTTCGTGCGAATGGCGCGTGCTTCGCTCGCTTTCCGAAGCGACGAACACGCACGTGCTGGACTGTGAAGATCGCACGCTGGACTGTGATTTTGTAAACATTGGAAAGGTCTATAGGCTCCCTACGGGAGCCAGAGTTGCGCGTTCATGCATGGAATGTGGATTCAGCTCCTCACGTGACTGAATTCGGCGAATAGCAGCGCCGCGCGTTCGAGGCGCGCGGCGCGCTCAAAAGCCGGGGAACGTACGCCGGGGCGCGTGCAACGTCTACTTTGCTGCACGACACTTAATACGGCTCCTCACGTGATCGGATCTCGGCGAATAGCGGCGAGGGCGGCAAGCGGCACGTGGAATCAATATGAGTGGCGCGCCTCCTGCCGTGCCCTCTCCTTTTTTTCCTCCTCCCCTTCACCAAAACGACCGCGAGGGATACGGCTCTGACCCTATCGCTCGCGGCCGCGAGAGCGCGGGAGATTTGACGTCTGCTATTGTGATACCAGTAAGGGTGTGCGAATAGTGCTTCAAATCGAAGAGTGCAGTGTCATCCCTATCGTTAACAGCGCAGAGAGTGCAAAGGCTATGAATGACGTGGTGCAGTACAGTCGGAATAGCGCACCCGCAAAACAGCTACTCAAGTCCACGCATACAAAGAAAGACAAACTTACGCAGCGCTGGCTCACTCTTTGGTTCAGGTTCAGAAAGCGTTTATTGGCCTTATGGAAGGAAGGGAGGAGATCGGACCGGTAGCTTATGAGCTTGGATCAAGGCCGCCTTGTGGATAAAATCCAAAAGAGAGGTCATGACAGCTCGACGTTTGTCGGGAGGACCCTCAGGATAAGTCCATTCCTCTAGGCTGGTGACGTCTGGTGGTGTGTGCTTCCGTCTGATCTCTTCCAACTCTGGGCAAGCCCAAAGTAGGTGATACTGGTCGACAGGAGTGACGGGGTCGTTACAGAAATTGCAGTGGGAGGCTGTGGGTCGCGTAGACCAACGTGCCATGCGCGCCGGTGTGCATGCTGTGTTTGTTACGATCCTCCGGAGCAGCACCGTGTTTCCCCTGCCCAGCCCGCTCGGGAGCGGATCTACACAGGGTGTCAAGGCCGCCCTCAGGGTCTGTCTCGAGGTTTGTTTGGCTAGTTCCTTCGCCTCCTCGGGATCGTAGTCTGGTTCATCGCAGTCTACACCGAGCTCCGGTGCAAGCGAGTACTTGTGATCTTGCAAGTGATGTTGCACACTCTTCGGCTCGCGGGGGATATCTAGCTGCGCGCGAGCCTTAGAGTGAGCTTGTTCATTGCCCTGTATGTCCGCGTGGGCGGGTATCCAGGACACTTTGATGGTTGTGCCGTCAACAAGTAGTTGAGAGGCCATCCGCCGGATCGCCTTAACCCTCTTGTTCGGTGATTGACGGTTGCGGCATTCCGTGAGGGCTGCCACAGAGTCTGTAAAAATGTGGAGGTGTTTGGGCCGAACCCCCTCTTCTATGATGACGCGTAGCGCAAGTTGGATGGCTCCAAGTTCTCCACCCTTAACCGATGTGCCGCCGGGCAATGTCTCCGCCATAGAAAGTTCTAGGCGGGGAATTACGACCGCGACGGAGCAAGCCGGCGTGGGGAGGAGACGAAGGCAGCGTCAGTATACACTGCGAGTCTTTCACTGGTGTCCGTCCATTCTTGGACGAGCTTGCAATGTTGACGCACTTGGCATGCTTGCTTGTCAGGACGGCTGGGTCCCGCTCCCCTGGGTACCGGACGATCGTCCACGATGCAGGCGTCGTCACTCCATGGAGGATCGATCTCCGGAAGTGAGGGAAGGGCTCGGTTGTCCGAGCCTATCATTTCCAGGATCAGACGTCCGGGGGCTGAATGCTGAAGTCGCTCTAGGTGAGCACGGGCGCGCTCTTCCACGGTTTCCTGAACCGTGTTGAGCCTTGCGTGTGCCTTGAGTATGCCCAGCGGGGTGTAACGGGGAAGGCCGGTGATAACGCGCGCAGCGTTGTTGGTGAGGACTTCCAGTTTCTTCCACTGTGTCTTGGTGAGTCTGTAGTGGAGGGCACCATAGCAGATCCTGGATACGATGAGGGCTTTCACAATTCGGCGAGCCACCTCTTCGTCAAGACCACCTCTGGTGCCACAAAGCCTTCTTATGACGTTGAGGGCCGCCTGGCATTGCTGGGTGACCGTTGTCAGCCAGGTATTGGCGGTTCCATCTTCGTGGAAATAAAGTCCTAGAATTCGTACCGAATTCGCCGAATTGATCGGGCGGCCGTCGAGGGTCAAGTGTAGACGAGAGCTCACGTCTGCATCTCTTTCCTTTTTGGGGGCTACGACGACGTAGCTCGTCTTCTCCGGTGAGGTGGTTAAACCTACGCTTTGAAGGTGACTTGCCACGACGTCGAGACCACGCTGAAGGGTCCGTTGTTGTTGTTGAATGTCACCCCGTACTGTCCAGAGTGAGATGTCGTCAGCGTATATAGTGAGGCGGAGATTGGGAATCTGTTGGAGTCGATTAGGGAGGCGCGCCATTGCCAAGTTAAAGAGGAGTGGGGACAGAACAGAGCCCTGTGGGACTCCCACTTTGTTTGGCTTGGGCGCTCCAAGGTGTTTGCCAATCCGGACCGCAAAGGTGCGGTCCTGAAGAAATGACTTGATGAAGTTAAGGGCGTGGCCTCCTACGCCGAGTGCTTGCGCTTCTTGGATGACTTCCCAATGTGGGACGCTGTCGAACGCTTTCTTCACGTCGATCGCGACGACTGTTCTGATGTTGAATTTTTGTTGAATGGGCTTCGGAATGAGATCTCGGGAGAGTAGGAGGAGACTTTCCTGCGTCCCCATGCCTTTCCGAAAACCTGTCTGGGCCGGATGAAAAGCTCCTGTCTGTTCCAAATGCCAGGAAAGGCGGCCAAGTAGCATTCTTTCTCCTAGCTTGCAGACGCATGAGGTGAGTGAGATGGGACGGAAGTTGGCTAGGTTGTTCTGCTCTTTGCCAGGCTTGGGAATCGGGATAACCGTGGAAAGTTTCCATTGATCTGGGATGTTGCCGGAGTGCCACATCTCGTTGATGTTCTCGAGAAGCGTGGTTTTTGCGGTGTCGGGGAGGTTTCGGAGCATGGTGGTGGTGATTCCGTCGGGTCCTGGAGCGCTGTTAGGTTTCCCACGATGCAGTGCTTCCTCCATTTCCCCCATGGTAAAAGGTAGATTCATGGCGTCTGTTTCGTTGATGATGACCCGTTCATATGGGTCTTCCGCCGTCGGTAGGGTGCTGGTCGCTGTTGGTTGTGGGAAGAGCGTGTCTCCAGCTTCTTGGGCCAATGTTTCCACAGCCTTGTTTGCTTGTGAGTGCGAGCGTGAGTGTCGCCGCGCGATCCCCTCTTCCGGCCCAGCATAGCTCTACTGACGGCCCATAGCTTGCGAATTGACGTCTTTTCTGAGAGTGAGGCACTAAAGTCCAGCCGCCTTTGCAGGGTAAGCTGCTCCGCATACTTGCGAGCTGCTATAGTGGCTCGGGTGACCTCCCTCAGAGCTCTCGCATTTTTCGGGCCTCTCCTGTAGCGTTGTAGCGCTCTCAGCCTTCGGGCCCAGAGGTTCAACAGATGAAGATCCGGGGTGGGGTCATGGAGCTTTACCAGTTTTTTGGTGGTCGCAGCCGCGATGGCTTCCTTGATGGCGTCGCAGAGAGTGGGTGTTTTGCTGTTTTTGAGTCGGTTCCGGTAGATGTCCCAGTTTACCACTCTTACGAGCCGCTTCGTTCCAAAGCCGCCGGACCGGTCAGTGCCAGGCCTATCCTGATGGGTAGGTGATCGCTCCCACGAGTGTCTGCCTCCGGCTTCCAGGTGTGGCTCGTCGTGTGCGGGTTGTTAGTCCAGGTGAGGTCAGGGGTGGTATGATCCTGCCTTATGCTCAAGCTTGGGCGTGTCTTCTCTCCTGGGATATTCATGAGGGTGTATCGGTGGTGGACCATTTCATCCATCAGATCTCGACCGGCAGAGGTGTCCCGGGCGTAGCCCCACGCTGTGTGTTGAAGGTTGAAGTCGCCTCCGACGATCTTCTGCTCTCCCGGATAAAGAACGTCGAGATGTGTAATCCATCCATGGTCCCTGGGTTCCTTGAGGGAAGCCCCAGGCCGGTAGTATACAGACACCAGGATGACAGGAGTGTTTTGTCGTGTTGTTCGGACAGCCACCACTTCCTGGTGTTTTGTGCACCATTGTTGGAGGTTGACCTGGTGTTGCGGCCCCGACACCTTGCGGTACACTGTTACGTCACTGTGCACGGCGGGAACTTTGAATTGGGCCTCGTATTTCTATTTTTTATAAAAAAACTACGCAACTCTATAGTGAAACAATTTTTTTGTAATGTCCTGATATGCCAATTCAACGCCTATCATGAATTTTTTTTTTTTTTTGCGTGTCAGAGGCCCTTTAAAGCCACACCAGTCACTTATTCTAGTTTGATATTCTACCGATGTTACGCTTTAGCCTATCACCGACTGTCGGCGACGTGCGCAACCAAACGCGTTGGTCTGGTTGGCACTCCGCGATTGGCGGAAACCTTACAATGTCGTCTTTAATGGGATTAATTCTGCTTTGGCCAATGCAGATAAGAGCATGATGTCAGACTGTCCACGTCGACGGTGTTGGTTTAAAGGGAAGCTGAAGCGGTTCTGTATTTAAATAATACCCCTAAATCCTCGGTATTTGGCCTCCAGGATCACAAATATGAGGATTATTTTTCAATTTGGTGCACGGAGGTTGCAGAAAATTATTTTCAAAATGCCGCTGAAGCCCCTCGTTCCCGGAGCATTACGTCACAAAAGGAGTTTTTGGAATATCCACTGATCTCTAAGACAATTGCTGGATCGCGTTTGCCCGCTCCGCGAATGCGGCCACTCGCGGCCATCTTTTTGGTAGAGTTATATTACCTCTAGCCAAGGTACAGCTGCTGCAGCCATTATCAATTTATCATTCATTCATGGCAGACAGCGTTGTGGCAATTGTAGTGGCAGGCTGCCATCAAAATAGCGTGGGTGATATTTCGTGCTTGATTGAAATTTTTTTGACGAAACATATTTTTGAAACCCGGCGTGAACACTAGCCCGATCTTTGAGGACCTGGTGAAAATTCCACGAAATCGCAGGACCGGGGAAAACCAGCACAGCACGCATCGAAAGTCGCATCGAAAGAAGCATCGAAAGCAGACACCGGTACGGAGTCTGCTTTCGATGCGAGCTGCGCTGCTTTCCTCCGGTGCTGCGCTTTGTAGACCTTTCACCGGGTCCTCAAAGATGAGGCTACCGTTCACGCCGGGTTTCAAGAATCTGTTTTGTTCAACAACTTCAATCAAGCACAAAATATCACCACGGTACAGTGTACTAGATCCACGACTGTTTTATGGCAGCCTGCCGCCATTACGCTGTCCGCCATATTGCTATGATGGCTAGAAATAATATAACTACAAAAAGATGGCCGACCGTGGCCGCATTCCCGTCCATAGGCGGAGCTGGTCAAACGCGATCCAGCAAATAGACATAGAGATCAGTGGAGTATCCGTTCACGCACATCTTCAGCGCCTATCAAAGCTATGCACGCGCACTCTTGCTATATTCAAAAACGTCAAAAAAGACGTCTCGACTGGTGTCAGCACTGATCTCTATTGTAGTAGGCTGGATCGCGGATCGGGAGCCCGTCGGTGGCACCACCGGCGACCAGTACTTGACACCCGGCGATAATCTCAAACCTATGGGAGAACCAAACAAAGTAGGAATATTGAAGCGTGTACGCTGTGCTCTAGGTGAGTATTTAATGATGTGCTGCGATCATTATATCGAGTGTTTTGAGATTGAATCGGTATTTGTCAAGCGTTCGAATGCCGATTAAGAAAATCAAACGTGCCGGAGCGCCCACGGCTGAGCTGGCAAGCTTGCTCTCGTAGTGGAGTAAACAAAGGAACTTGTCGTCAATAAGACCGTCCTCGGGGAAGTCCAGAAGTTGATGAATGTCGAAAAAGTTCCATGTTGACAGCGACGTTTCGGGAGCGAGCGAATTCCGCGCAGCAAAGCCTTCAAACTTGCGGTCTGCTAAACCCAACTCATCGAATTGCCACAGACTCCGCGGTAACTCTAGTCTCATTGAGGTGCACTACATTGTTTCGCCGAGCGGAGTCACTCTCGACCGCAAGACATTAATTTATAAGATCTGTGAGGGCTCTCAATTTTACTCTTTGTGCAGAAGCTATTTGGCTGGCTTCTTGAACAGCAGCCAAAAAGTTTCAGTGCCGACAACAGCTAGAAGTGGGGGAAATGACACCTTTTCTCGTTTTTCCCAGAGTCCTATGCGTGCAATAGCTGGTGTCAAGTGATGGCTTCCGGTGGTGCCACTCGACCCTAGCAAGACAGGCCTCGATCCGCGATCCAGCCCACTACAATAGAGATCAGTGGGTGTCGGTGTGACGGAATATACACCTTTCCAATGTTTATAAAATCACAGTCCAGCGTGCGATCTTCACAGCACAGAACGTGCGTGTTCGTCGCTTCGGAAAGCGAGAAAGCACGCGCCATACGCACGAAAGCTCAAAATGGCACCGGCCACAAGCTCGTTTTTGGAAAGGTCTATTAGCGATGTGCGCGGCCAAAAGCGTCGCTGTGGTCAGCTTTCCACGATTGGCCAAACCATGGGCATATGAGCACTGTCAGATTGTCAACGTTGACGGTGTTAGTTTCGGATTCGTATGGTTCCTAGCTTCTACTGTGCTTTTTAAACACACCATCGAACTCGTCGTCGCACCCGATGGTAAGTAGCCAGAATAACAAGTGGTGACGTCACGGCGAGGCAAATACCAGTCGTGACGTCACGGAGCGAAACCATAAGAGGGCGCCACCGAAACATCTCGGCGCTAATACTTGACAAGCTTGCAAATACACGCGCTGCCCACACGAGCGACACGCGTTTGGTGGCCGAAAGCTCCATCTATGACACAACGACTTGTCGGAGGTGTTTCGTGTTTTTTCGCATTTAGTTACATCTTCGACGAAAATGAACGTGATAGCCAGATTCACGAGGTAAAAACACTATAAAATGCACCTCTAACTCATTTTTTTTTACCTTTTTAGTTTTTTTTGTTTTTTTAATAACGCGATGTCTCCAAGCTTTCATCGCGCCTTTTTGCACCCACCATCGGCCTTGTCGGTCATTACTGGTCATAAGATGCGGATTATAACTCGTGGACGTCGCAGCGAGGCAAAGCATGATCGTGATGTCACGGGTGGAAACCATAAGGGCACCACCGAGACATTTCGGCACTAATAGGGGAAATAGAAGGAGAGAGACTAATGGGCTTCATTCCGTGTTTTGCCGCATTTCACCAAAGCACGTACGAGGGTTCAAACCCGCGGCCAATATCGCTGCAAACGCGAAGTTTATTAAAAAAACAGAATTAGTCATGCCGATTCAATAACTTCGTTCCATTCATTTGCGTCTCCTGCACCGGTTGGAACAGGTGCAGAAAAATGCAAGGCAGTGTACTTGTGGTATGTGTATTGAGATACGACCAGAAGTACACCGCCCTACACACTTCTGGACCGGTGCGTTCCATCCTCACCACTGCCCCTTTCTACCTGGTTGAGCATCTGAACGTCTCAATGCGTAAAGCAGACGCTGGGGGGCACCACATATTTCCGGAAAGGTCCATTCTGGACCGGTGCAGGAGGTGCCGGTACACTCTAGTGCCGGTAAATCGAAAGAAGGAACAAAGGCTTTTTTTTTCTTTCTTTTTTATGTTTTCCAGGAGTGGCCGCAATTTTATTGCCTAGCCAAAGCCTAGAACGAGTTACTATAATAACAAAACAATATGTTGGCTAGAATGTAAGAGGGAAGGACGGCAACGACGAAGAAATAGACAATCAAAGATTCCTGTCTGGTCGGTCGACGACGGCCTGTTCCCAAGACTCCTACTTTAGGAGGGCTCGCTCTTACGAGTCCGATGCTACCCAGAGAGGCAGCCGCCACCCACACATTGCCCGCGGCGACGGCGATGCTCGAGGGCCGAGACTCCCAAGCCGGAAAGGCAGGCGTATATATTTTTCGGTTAAGCGATAACAGCGTATACTCATTGGAGACCATAGCTGCATGCGCTTGTTCAAAGGGCGTGCCCAGAAGGAACTGTCACTTGTCGCTCAGGCAGTATACAATAATTTGGGTTGTCTCGAACGCAGGTTGATGATGCGCTCATCGATTCGCACGCACTAAGCAGCAGTTGACTCAGCTATGGCCGCGATAGGGACTATACGTAGATTGCATGTGACGTCATTCGCGGCCACGCCAGTATATCTTATGCGCCGCGAGCGTTTGGTTTCGCCGTGTTATAGTTTCACGCCGCAGAAGTTGTAGTTCGAAGAAACCAGGAAGTAGAAAAAACCGTCAGTGTGTAGCAATGGCTATAACCTGTTGGCGCTCATAGCTGAGTGCACAGCTGCTCAGCGCGTGCTGACGGTGCGCTTCCACAGTGATTTTGCAACGTGCAATCCACACGATCAAGATTGCCGGCCTTGGCAACCTGTGGACCCCTTCAAAAATTATGCCCTTTTATGGTCGATCTGAAAATACTGCATGTGGCCTGCGCCAAAAAAACAGCATAAAAATTGGAAAGCCTATCAATTGTATGCAGTCTCTTAGAGGTATTATATCAGTAACAGACTTGCCAGCTTTTTCGTGCTTTTTTTTGCGCACGTTATTTTGCTTTACTTTAGATCGATTGTAAGAGGGCGTAATTTTTTAAGGGGTTTTTAAGTGCGAGTTCGTTCTGAGCATGCCAAATGAGCAGTGCACTCAAATATTTCGTCTAGTGAATACTCAATGTACGAGTATTCCTGTCACTCCGATTGAGCACTTAGAGTCACTCTCAAATAAGTGCTTGTTAGAACCGAACTCAGATGTTTTCACATTGAAAACTGTTTGATGCCGATGGAGTTCCTTTGTTTTGTTTCAGGAAGAAGAAAAAGTGCCGAAACCGGTAGCTGTTCAGTTCTCAGTAAGCCCTCAGCCCTCTCAAAGAAGTGACCGCGGATCATCGCTGAGGACGGTAAGCATGTGAATTTTTAAAATCGAGCAGACATATCAAAATGGGCAGTTGCTCATCTATTAGGTCACATGCCCATTATCAAGCCACACGATTTCTAGCTATATCTTTCTATAAAAATACATATAACTTCGTACCCTATCAACTCCCTGGTATTTCTTTTAATAAATATTTTTTGGTCAATCAATCACTACGTCGATGAACTTCTTAATATTCTACAACAAAAGAAATAACCTTGTTTTGTTGCCTCAGTGTTTTCAGACAAACCACGAGTGAAGCTGAACATCGCTTGTGTTTCCCTATTATCCAACATTCGGTTTCCCATAGATTTAATGAGGAAATAAATGTTTTAATTTTTCTAGTGCAAACAAGTGTAATATTGATACATTTTATATACAGGGTGTTTTTACACATTCTTTCAGATTTGTTTAAAAAAAGCATGAAAGCTACACTTATGCGATTTGTACAGGTGAGTTATATGGCCAAGAGCACATAGTATATGCAGATAGTCGCAACTATTAGTCGGCTAATTAAGTAAAGTTTGTTAATTAACTTTTTAATTAATGTAAGTAGACATATAGTTGCAATTCCAAACTTACTGAGCATCATCGAAAATCACTAAATCAACTACTTTTAGAAGGTTATAACGCCGGCGCAGCATTTTACGGCGTTCTGTAAAAACGCTGCATTTGGACACGTTTTAGGGGCGAAGCTCCTTAGGGTCTAGCCTTGTCCGTCCGTCCCTCCGTCCGTCCGTTCGTGTTCACATCGATTGCCATCCCATCTGTCTTCTTAAAAAAAGATAAAAATGTTTGCGCAGTCGACAGGATTCGAACCTGTGCGGGGAAACCCCAATGGATTTCTAGTCCATCGCCTAAACCACTCGGCTACGGCTGCGGGACGAGTAGGGGCTCTGAGATGTGGTAGTAACTCAAGAGCTGGGGATGTCATAGATGAAACGTTGCATGTAGCCGCTCAACGTCTATAGAGGAGAAGGCGCTGCGGTCAAATGCGTATATAATCGCGTTACACTTTGCATGCATTGGCTCAACGTTTATAGACGAGAGGGCGCTGCGGTCAAATGCACAAATGCGTATATAACCACGTTCCGTACCACACATTCTCTTTCTGACATGGACCGTTGACTTAAGGGGGATTCAACCGCTCGTCACTGAATGGGCAAATTTCGCTACACAAACCTGAGTTTCAGGAATGCACCAGAGTATTCATTCTTTTGGAGTTTAATTATGAAGACGTAATAAAGGTTGTACGGTCCTTGGATTTTTCCTTGAGAGCGCTGGAGATTTTTAACAAAATCCAGAAATATGACCGTTTTGGCTGTTTTGACCGCGTTTTGAGACATTTTTCAAAAAATAAAATTATTTAGAAGACAAACGTGACAAAACGCTTGGCCGTACGTACTAGGGGTGCCTCTAATCTTAATTTTAGGACCATGCATTTCTTCGCCGAAAAATAACACGGAGCACTTTGGTTATTTGGGTCGCACCGAATAGTATGTACCTTGAATAACACTGTAAAAGTGTAATTGCTTTAGTTAGTGCATTTTTCTTCATCAGTGAACGATGCTTAACTTCGCTACATTTCAGTCCCAAACATGTGTTCCGCAGCAGGTTTGTAAACACAAGCGACGATTCAAAGCAAAATTACAATCGAAAGGAATATAGAGCGTGTTCAAGGTTCGCCAGCATTCCGGTGACGCTTATATATTGCTAATATGCCAGTTCTCTCACTATATGAAAATGACCGCTTCGTGCATGAGCGGATAAAAACATTCAAAACGTAAACAATAAAGTACGTGGGCTGTGAAAGGTGTCTCTTCGTATGGTTTTCTCTGCCGGGCACCTTTAAGCATGCTTGCAGACACTTGTTCTCAAAGATTTCGAGCGTGCGGGTCATATTTTAAACGTAGAAAAAGCATACTCGCGCAGAGCAAAAAATAAAAATAAAAAAATAAAGCGGTACTTACTTAAAATCGGAATATATTACGTGACCTTCAATTGATTTTGATCGTGCATGCACTGGTAGTTACTGATCCAGTGTTACTGAGTAGTTCTTGCCGTCTTTCTTGGCTTTCCAGATGTCCTTCGTTCGTTTGGCACGTATATCCCTCATGCTGAAAAGCGCCGACGTGGTGTTCACGCTAACAGTGTCCGACAGTGCACATAAAAACACGTACGAAGCCGTTTTAGCACCGTTTTTAATGCAACGAATTTGAAAGAAAACCGCGGTAACTGACCAGTTATTTCATCTGCGTGACTGAGAAATGTTCCAATGCGCCTAGTACGCACGAATTATTCATGATATTTGCTCTTATAATCGAGCACAGAGAAAACCTGCACTCGTCTTTTCCCATAGAAATGCATTACCGGAAGTCAATTTTCGGACTGGTTGCTGTCTGCTTCAATTTGCGTCAGCACACTAGCGCCACTTGAACCTCTAGCGTACATTATAATACCTCTATGCCTCGTCTCCCTCGTAAATTGGAGGGAAGTAGGGCGGATGTGTGTTGCGCGTCGCAGCCACTGGGGAGCAGGACTGCGGGCGCGTAGATGCGCTCCGATAAGAAACCGAAATCTAGAGACGCGTCCAAATAGAGCGTTTTTACAGCACGCCGTAAAAGGCTGACCCGGCATTATATCCTTCTAAAAAGAGTTTTTTTTTTTTCGATGATGCTCAGCAAGTTTCTAATTGAAACTACATGCCTATTTGCACTAATTAAAATGGTAATTAACCAATTTTACTTAATTAGCCGACTAATAGTTGCGACCATCTCCCTATACTATGTCCTCTTGGCGTATAGCTCACCTGCACAAACCGCATAAGTGTAGCTTTCACGGCTTTTTTTAAACAAATCTGAAAGAATAAGTAAAAACAGCCCCGTACATTGCAGAGTTCGGTGAAGTACATCTAAAATGTACTTGAAAGTAGAAACCCAACGCGAGGGGATGTACTTAATTTCATTTCATTTATTAGCCATTTTGAAGTGGGGTGGTAGGGACAAAAGGTAGTTAATAGCACCTGACCAAGGTCCCGAGCCCCATACAGGTTTCAGAGCGGCAACACAGGTAAAATCAATAAAAAAAACAAGAAAAACAACGAGGTTGTTTACACATTTTTATGCAATATATTATTGATGCTTCAAAATATAATCCTTTATTCTTTTTCTGAACATATATATATTAATTTACTCCTGCAGCTATTCCCAGAATTTGAGGATGAATGATTGGGAGTTGGGGAATTTGCTGTGTGTTTGTTCATCATAGCTCGTGCCTGTTTGTTCTTTAGCATAATCCACACGTCTTAAGTTGTAGTGAGTTTTTCTTAAGGGAAATGGTAAAGTAAAGTAGTAAGTACACATGGTCCAATGTACTTGAAGTAAAGTAGTATAAATAGAATGAACTTTAAAACTAAAGTACAAGTACATTTTAACACAATCTTTCATGATGCCCTTTCATTCTCATATACAGTGCTATTTTAACTGGTATGCCTTGCCCCAGGGTCAATCGGGGTGCATCGCTTATTTTCCGAAATGACGGCGAATATTAGGTAAAGTTAAGTGGCCACAGAATAATTATTTTCAGAAATGATGCCAAATGTTGAAGCCCGACTTCTGAATTTGGCGCCGCTTGTACTGGCTTGCTGCACCCAAGGTGGTAAACGTTCATGAAGAGAGCACGATATCAGCCTGTAGCTTCATCAAGCAATCCTCTCGTAGAGGAGTGTCCTCTCCGTTACGAAAACACCATGAATGTGCGGGAAAGTGGATGATAATTAATCATAATTTGACACCTGAGACTGTAGTGCAGAAAAATGAAGGAACTTTCAAGTCGAAAGAAACGACAACAGACAAGAACGTCTCAAAACATTCAGACATTCTCTTCTGTTGTCTTTTCTTCGACGTGAAAGCTTTTTCAATTTTCTGGACCACAGTTTTGGGTGTTACATCACGATTAATTCTCGCCTCCTGATGCTTTTAACCTCCTCCCTTGCGCTGACCAAGTGTTAACTAGCGAAAGTTCACAAAGCTACAAGAAAGCCGCCCCCAGAACAAACGGTGCGATGCATCTTCGGCTCGCGTTTTCGGTGATAGTAGAATATCCCTCCCAGTATTTCTTCAGAGTTGACAAAGCATCATTTTGTTATACAAATGCAGTTTTGTGATGCAATGATAAAAGACCAAATTAGGGGAATGTTCTTTGAAGTCGGGAGTTGCATTTTCCAAGGAATGTACCAGAAAAAAAAAACTTTAAGTAAAGTACAAGTACATGCTCAGAGAATGTACTTCAAGTAAATTACAAGTTTTCTAAACCTAATTGAAGTAGTACTTTAATCACAATGTACTTGAAGTACTCCCCAACACTGATATATTGGCACTACGAAGATTTTTATTTTGTATTACTCAATCTCTGCAGGTCAGTGAAAAGTCGAGCTTTGCACAATGTACGCTTTGATAAATTAACTGAACCAACAAAGATCATGCCGAGAGTGTCATTGCACAAGCTGCACGTGCTGGCGTCTGCTGAAGTAACTGCACCCAAACAAAAATCTAAAACGAATTATTTGGCACGTGCATTCATCAATTAACCCTTTGGTCGTTTACTTTGAATCATCTATACAGATAAGGCGAGCGCGTGCAGTGAGTGTAATTTTGTTACCAAAATATTTCCTGGTGCTTGGGCAATTTCACAAAAGGAATATGACTTCCAGTTGGCGAGCTTTGTGTCGTGAATTGGGTAGACGAAATGTACCATTCTCGCCAGCCAGTTTAGCTACGCCACCGCTGCCACAGTGCATCGAGGGAACTTTAGTTTTTCTGCATGTGCCTAGCTGGGGCTCTGCACTTGCAGAGTACGAGACGTCTTGGGAAATCACGCCTGCCTCCTGTAAACTAATTATGGTGGCTTCATGCATGCGCCGAACGCTTGGTGAAATCTGTCTGTTGTTGGTTGAACTCGTGAAAAAAATAATTGAAGTGCAAGAAATTCTTGAAGAAAGTCATTTTATCTTCAGTTTTTTTTTACATTTAAATTGCTTACCTATAGGTTGTTCTTTTGTTGCAACTGATAAGTTATTTCTCGAAATTCGCCTAAAGTTAAAAAAGAAGCTCCTCAAAAATATTTTTATACAGCATTGTTTTGTAACGTATACAGTATTTTAACATATTTTTTTGTTTTAAATTTTTTAACAAATATTGCGCGTGTTTGTGTTTTAACAGATTACACATAGATACACGTACTTAAGGCCTAGAAAACTCCCAGGAAGTTGAAAAGCACAAACTATGTTTCGATTATTTTGAAACAAACAGGGCTGCTCATGAACAGTGAACCCGACGTTCAGATCGATATTCAGAATCAGAGGTTGTTTTTTTATCCCAAACATTATCGATACGATAAATTCTACAGCAGAGTTTTGAACGTTGAAGCTCACACTTTAGGCGGAAATCTACGGCAGTGCTACATTTATTAATTTATCTTGGAAGAATAAGATCTAGAATGGGAGTTTGAGTTTTAGCTTCTCGCACATTCTCAGGCCACCGACGCCACATTATTTACCACGTATTATCACATTAGGTGCGTCTGTGTCAGATCATACACTTACAATATCAAAAGAGCTTTTCACAAGATTGATTTACGCACCTGAATTCTGTTAGTATTGCTTACTGAATTTGTTCTGTGAAATATCTCGAGAACCTGTAAATCGATCCAGATCCTTGATTACGCTAGAGCTATTTTAAATACCATCAGTTAGAAGCTCGGCCTTTTTGTAGATGACAAAATGCCCTTCTTTGAGGAGCGATAAGTAGTGAATATCTGGTGTTTATTCAATAATAAATTTATGTTACACATGAAAGCACATGGGCCCTTATGCTTTATATCGTAGTTATCCGAAATGACAGGGTGCATAGCGTTATTTAAAAGAGTAGAAAAAGAATTTTTCCTGGAGTTCCTGAGATCTTGGGCGACAAACAACAATGAGCAATTTTCTATCCAACTGCCAACGACTGTAATGAGGCAAAAAAAAGCAAGCATTTTCTACACACTTTTTTCTTCTTTTTCTTTTTCACAGTTTATGGCATTTACGAAATACCGTAAATCTAAATTTCGGAAGCACTTAACCACACAGCCAATTCCAGTTTAAGGCCTCGGTCCGGTAACGGAAATGAAGAAACCGGCAAACTATGCAATAATGTTTTCTTTTTTTTTTGTGATTCTTTTAGTTTTTGTTTGCTAAGTGGTTGCTGGCCGTGATCAACAAAAGAGGGGGTAAAGCTGCATGCGAGCTGTTTTAACTTCAGGAAGATGGAAAGACCTAAATTATGCTTTAGTAAACTAAAAAAGAAGCTAAAGGGACAAAAAGAAAAAAAGGGACAGTCAACGTCTGAGAGTCAGAGGCTCGAAAAAGGTTTTTTTTTTCTACTCATTTTATAGCTTTTTTCCAAAATTGCTGTCAACGTAAACTGAATCGCAGTTATGTTTTCATTTACAATTGTATAAAGGAAACGCACAATCAAAAGAAAAATTGGGTAAGGTTTGTTCCAATTACTCGTATACAACTCTGTGGCCTCTCTTCGATTGCGAACTTCGACAAATCTCAAAGAAAACTGTCAACTAGCAAAAAGTAGCTATTTAAACGCACACAATTCAAAATAGGTACGCCACTTCCTCACGCACAAAGAAAGCTCTGAGTTCAAGAACTTATACTCACAACAAAACTGAATCAACAAGGACTATAGAATGAGTCAGGAACGAAAGAACAGTCTACGATCATAAAAACAATCATCAAACCTTTGCGAAAAATACAACCTAAAAATATATATATCTTTAAATGTTGTGTGGATGCGTGAAAAATATAACTGCCCAAAGTTCCTAATCGCGCAGTTTCTCTCACAACAGGTTTTATGCAATCAAACTCTTGGTTGATCCTTTTTGTTTCAGAGCAGTTTGCCTTACGTTCGTTACACCCTTGAATCATGTCAAGCTTATTCAAATTATTCAACCTTGTCTCTCCCTTTTCGAGGGTCTAGGAGAACTCGTCACAAGCTAACTCGTCACAGCCAACTCGTCATAGGTAAACTCGTCGAATAGGGCAAGTCGTCATAGGGCCTCTCGTACACGGGGAAGTCGTAACAGAGGGCAACCGGACACTTGTCAACTTCGTCACAATTTACCTTTTTCGCCGATCCTGCGTTTGCAATTCGACTTGAATAACAAATAAAAAATAATTTACAACTAAAACAAAAACAACGAAATGGCCTTATATAATTAATGAACGTTAAAACTTTTGTTTATTCGCAAGATGGGGTTAGTGTGGAGGTTGAGATTCGGTGCGATGTGCGGTTTACAGCCGAACATTTCGGGCGATGCTTTCGACCGTCAAAAGCGGTCGATCACTGTCGTGGTCTCCCAGAACTCTTACAATGCGCTCATTGAGAGCCTGGTACTTGGCTGCTAGGCCGGACGGTTGCTGACCAGCATCCAGCTGTGCGATCCTCATCTCTTGCAGGGACTGCTCCTTCTGTACATATCCAAGGAAAGACCAGATGCTCGGTTTGGTGCAGTTGATGTTCATCTGAATATAATCAGAGATGGCAACTCATATAACTCAGCTAAGGAAAATGGCGATACGCTTAATATAAAGATGATACAGACCTGGAAGTTGCGGTGCCACGCTTCGGCTGAGTTGTTCGTGCGAGGAAGACCTTCTATGACCGAATTGTGGACGGACCACACGCTCGTCGCGAAGATGCCAGACAACAGCCCATTCCGTCGACGACGTCCGATGTACGTGTCCTCGAAGTACAGCGGAAGGAGCATGGCTTCGGGTGGAAACGATGCTACGAGGTCTTCGAAGGCGTCGAGTACCTCCGCAGGTGGCAAAAATACCAAGGCAGGCATTCTCACCTGGAATGGAAAAAAACATGGTGCTATATGAATTAGTATAATTCTTAACTCACAAGCAAATGCACGAGCTTACCAGAACCGCCAACTCATCTGACCCGTAGCGTGCCTGGAATCCAAGCTTGCAGACTTTGCGGTAAACCGCCTGACAAAGGTGGAAAAAACAACATTGAACCCGCGCTTGGGGGAAGATGTTGCCACTGGCAATGATGGCGGCGGACTCAAAATCACAGTACACAGGTTCCAGCGCGGGCTGCACGAGGACGCTCGAAATTACAGTGAAGAACCTGGAAAGGTACCCCCGGTCGCCTTAGTCAGTCACGAAAATTAACAAGTTTTCCACTCAAACTTAGTTTCAAGATACTGTAAACGACTTAATTTTCGCGGGCTCAAATTTGCGCGAATCGGGCCAAAGCTGAAAATTTGAAATTATTCGCGGATTCTAATTTTCGCGAATCGAGTGTAGCTTCCGTAGCGTTCACATAGTGCCCGAATAGTTCGCGGGACGTATTTTTCGCGAATTGTAGGCGATTCGCGAAAGTTCGGTCCTCGCGAAAATTTAGTCGTTTACAGTAATTCGTACATTTGGTAGGTCCCTTCCGTTTTGTTTGGAAGCAGAGCGTACACCAAGGGTACAATCGCGTCCTTGTACACGACATGGGTCGTGTACACTTGAAAAAATATAGACGGCTGACTTCCCGTCCATAAACCACACCTTAGATCTTAAAGGGACACTGACACCCCCCAACTGTTTTTTTTTTTCCTTTTTTGTCAGGCGATTGATTATGGTGTCGGAATACTACCCAATTAATATTTTGCTACAGAGTCACGTATTTTTTTAATAAAGCCAGAAAACGCAACTGCGCGAAACCGAAACCGAAACGGAGAAGTGGAGAGGATAGCGTGAGTGGCGGAAGTCACATGGCTACACCCGACCGTGCGTTTTTTTTTTTGTTTTTTTTTTCTCCTCTTTCCGCACGTATAGCAGACGAAATGCGTCCGTTCGCCGTGGTATTCCTTTGCAGTTATGTTTGTTCCGCTCGCTGTTTTGTACTTCAAGATTTGTTGTTTTGTACATTTAAGTGTTGGCGATTAGTAGTGAGTGCCCGAGTGCCGTGGTGAAGTCCCGTAATAAGCTCCGAAAAGAATACTCCCAGTCCCAAGATGTTGCGTGAAGAGTTGCCTCACATGTCCTGCATCTGGAAGTGGGCAGAGTGCACAAGTTTCCGAAAGATCAACGGGTCGGGATCAATGGCTGGCTGCAATTCCTGTAGAACCATTACGCGAAGCTCGGAAAGCGGACACTACCCAATTCATATGCTCCTTGCATTTTGTGGAAAGTGATATACACTGAGTTCGCAGGTGTAAAAAATGGAATCCATACTATTTAGTTCAGCGACGTATCGTCCACAACAATTTTTTTGCTGTGATAATTGTAAAAAAAGAAATGTAAACATCGCAGAATGCTTGACATAAAAAAAAAAATAAAAGGTACACCCACACCAGGAATCGAACCCGTGCCCTCTGCGTGTGAAGCGGACGTCTTTCCACTAAGCTACTGAAGGAACTCTCGTATACGTAATTATGCAGCGGGTAGACTGTATGTCGGAAGTTTGCTGCCGATTTCCCTTCAATACATGCACTCCCGGCTTGAAGTCGCGCAGCACCACGCATAGGGCACATTCGCACCTCGTAAAGTACCCGTACGCGTGCGTATTCAACTCGAAGTACGCACTTCGTGCTTGACGTTTGAGCGAGCGATGTCTTCAGCCAGGAGAAGGGACGACGGCTCGGCGACGTCTTCGTGCAATCGGCTTCTTGGTCGGGCGTGTCGTACGGGATGAGTATCAGTTCTTTTGATTGGTCCAAAATTTCTCTTTCGAATTAAGACAGAATTTGCCAGTACCGTGAACGACAGTTCTGAAGTAGAGGTCCAACGCCCGTCGTCCGCTGCCATCCGCTAGTGCTAGTCCCACGATACGTGAAACGACGCCATGTTGAGAATTATGCAGTGAACGCACAGAAAGCTTCCGGTTGTCTGTGCTACCTTTTTTTTTTTTTCAATCAACGTATTTGCAGCTTTTTTGAAGCCACAAAAAATGGGTTTTATATTTTTTTCTATTTTTAATATTAACTGTGTGCCTTCAATAACCCACGACTTTGATTAAATTTGGTGGTCGCTTCGAAACCTTAGAAAACGGCCCGTGACTTCAGAAAAGAGTGAGCGAGACTCGAACCGGCCAGTTCTCGATCGGCGGTTTTCGGGCGGAAAGAAACCGAATTTCGAGTCGCAAATTCTGTTCTGGGTAGTTAGGCTCTCATATGTCACGTACAACTAAAAACCTCGGCGAGCATAAATACCCTGTCAGTGTCCCTTTAAGAAGAAATCAAGGTTACGCTGTGTGGCGAAGACAAGAATGCGGTTCTGATCGCCAACTCCGCTGTCGTGGACGACGAAAGATTCCTAGGCTTCTTTAAGGAGACCTGCAATTGTGAAATCAAATAATGCTTATTGTGGAACATAACAATTGTAGGAGCCAGCTCCGAAAAATGAAATAATTTTTCTTCTTTTTCTAAACTCGCTCGAGCCAGAACACCGTGGAGCTCGGACGTCTTTTCTAAAAACTGGTGATTTGTGTTGCGAGCGTGCAATCGTGTATCACTACTGCGTGATCCACAAGGTCGCAGCGATCTGGAATGTCGTCACTTCTGGTATCCGGTGAAACATCGTTTTGATATCTCCACGCCGCTGGAAGTTGCTCACGAAAAATACGTGATTAGTCACAGATTCTTGTTTTGCCTCCCCTATATTTTCTCGCATATTTCAGGTTGAAATGTTTCATTATTTTTTCGTCCGGCATACCAGATACGGAATCCACGTCACTGAGAACGACAGGAAACAGAAAACGTATATAAACGGAAAGCTCAAATATATTGTTTCGTACGGCGTGTTATGGAACAACGTCTTTCTTTTCGTCTTGATTAAGTCAAATATTACAGACAAATTATTTGGTATATATGTACTTCTATATTATTGCTATAGCATATGTTTGTCTTGGCTCAACTACCGGCAAGCAGTGTGTTTTCAACTGAATATGTAAACTGTAAAATGGTTAGCGTTTCCTTTTTAAGTATTCAGAAAAAAATGTTTTCTCAATGTCCAATATGCAGCAAGCGCGAAAAATCGACCAACCTCCGAAGAACAAGCAAACTATATCTCAACTTTGCTTGGGACCCTTTTTGTCCGGGTTTGGGCTTGGGACCATTTTGTCCGGGACCATTTCTCCCGGGACCATTTTGTCCGGGACCTATTTGTCCGGGACCACTTTGTCCGCCATGCACACCAACGTTATCGTAACAAAGATCCCTTTGTTATTTTTCTGTGCGTGGCTTTGCAAATCAAGAAAACTATTCCCTCTCGACTAAGGAATCCGTATAACCGGAGGTTGGGGTCATGAGGAAATCTAGGATGAAGATTTTTTGCAGTATTTTAGAGATGGAATATAGTATACGAACTCACTTTAAAAAATAGGTTCTTATGACGCTGCCGAAATGATTTCGAGCCCATAGCTCAAGCCTAGATGTGTTAACCAATCTTTAGCGGTACTGCGACTAAGCCTTTTTATTAAATACATTGCCTCGAACCGAATTGTCCATGCAATCCATCCCCCGAGATATAGGAGGTGTCTCTGAAGACCGGCTGATTGAATTGCGGGATGCGGCAACCCATGCATGCCAGATTAGGAGAGTTGAATATTGATGTTCCTTTGGCGCCCGAATTAGCGAAGTGGGCGGAACGTTAATGACGGATGAGCCAATGCGGTCACCACGGGCTGCGAACTCGGAGAGTCTAAATTTAAGAGAGGGCCCATTTATAACCATAAAGAGCGTTTGTTATTTAATTAGTGGACGTCTGCTGGCCAGATTGATTAGAAGGAAAGGCGAGGAGGAAAGCTGGCAGAAGCGCTTGATTGATTTGTTCGAGAACATTTTATTTCGTGCCTTTTGATACAAACGATCGAGTCAATCAAATCCCGTAATGTTTGCACGACATGACCAGGCAGCCGCGAGAAATTTTATGTTATTCAAACGCTGTGCTTGCGCCGAAAAACAGACAAAAGTCTAAGACACCCAAATTCCGCAATCTGTTCAGTTCAACGGCCACGTAAAACTTTTATCGGTAATATTTCGAAAATATTACGAAGCATTATGTTCTAGCAATATGCTGTTTAACATTATGCCATCTCCTCAACAGAACTAGAAATTGCATCTGTATGTTGGTACAAAGCTTACCAAAATGTAGGTATGCAAAGATATGTTCTCTTAATTGTTCACACCATTATAATAAAAAAAAACATTTACCAAAGGTAGTTGTTGTAAACCAACGAACTTTGTAAAAACAAAACAAAACAACAGAAGTACAACAATATTAATCGAAATCTAGAAATGACAAGGATGGGGATGTTTAGGAATTTACACGTATTTACAGAATCTGAGTGTTGCTTAAAAACAAACACACTGGACGTTCCCGTAAACATGAAGTCCTGATTAAAAAGAACAATGCGAAATCGGAGAGCATAACAAAAGAACAACCTCACGCCAGAGCCGCGGCACCTGTGGGGTGGAATGCACTTTTTCGTCATATCCGACTGACCGAGAATTGTGGCGTGACTAGAAGCATTTTGTTTATCGACGTCGTCGCAGCACCTATTAAAACCCGTCACCACCCCGTGCCGGTGACAGTAAGCGATTGAATTATGGTGATAGTAGTTTTGCAAGATCTTTTTAACCCCACGTGCCACAATTGAATTCCGCCTGCATTGCGTGCGACAAAGGGCCGTTATAAAATTAATCTAACTCGCAAGGAAAAATACAATCATTTGGGTTTTTCTTTCTTTTAAATAGTCTCCTTTGAATGTAGTACGCATAGTTCACATTTATTTTATTTGATTTGTGATTAAAAATAATTAAACCTCGCAGGATTTCTTGAGATCGTTAATAATTCGCACACTTTAAACACGTCGTCACAAGAAAATATTGCTCCCCTGGAATACTTTCTTTAAAATAACAGTTAAGTATAATTCCGTTCAAATCGATTTACTTTGCTTTCGTGTATACAACCCGCTAGGAGGGGGTTGTATACTAAAACAAAAAGCTATAAGAGTGCACCCTGTCGAGGCCCTTGCTTCTAGATTTCAAAAAATATGCGAACGGGAGAGTAATAAAAATATTTCCACAGGAAAGAATACGTTAGAGAATAACACACTTAAAATAGTTAAAAAAGAAAAAAAGGGTCATCATGTGGTTAGCGTGTGGTGAAGCATATGCAGCCCGTAGTTTATCCGAGCGCGTGGCACCCTCCCCGATCCGGCACTGCGCATTCCATATGAGGTTTCTTTTTTTTTTAGTTAATTTATATGTAACGGCTAATAATGAATACTTGCCTGTTGTGTATTCCCAATGCTGATGATACCGTTATGCTCTCCACGCGGTGTTCAGAAAATTGAAAATGACCCAATAGTAACCGTATCGGTGCAATAGAATGTAGCAATAGAAAGCAAATAAACATTTCCGTAGCAACACGTCCGAAGACGAAAAGGACGTTTACTAAAACGTGAAATGCTTCTTAACGGACCCCCCCCCCCCCCACACACTTTTCCTAATTCTTAAATTACATCCTTCTATCCGTGCATTTCCCGCTACATTTAGCGGTGAAATTAACGTCACGTGACTTGACGTCCTTGGACCTATAGACACACTCAGTTTCCCCCTAGATTTGGCGGGGAAATTGAAGTCACGCGACCTATGCACCAAGTCAGTTTTCCCGCTAAATTGAACAGGAAAATTTTTGTCACGTAACCGGACGCCGCTCGACCTATCCACCAACTAAGCTTTTCCCACTAAATTTAGTGGGGAAGTTGACGTCACGTTACCTCTGCACCAAGTCAGTTCTCGGTAGTGTGGGAAACGGCCTACACTGAAAACGCGGCCTTCTGGTTCTTTTCGAGCTAGGGCCAAGGACCTGTGTTCTAACTTGTACCCCCCGAAGCTTAAAAATGTCATCGATAGTTTTTCAAAACAATACCTTACAGTTTTCTTAACGACCAGAGCCAACGCATAAGGTACGTGTCCTTTTTAAAAGGGTTGTTTCCGAGAATGCCTGTTGGAAAAAACCTCTTGGCATTTTTTTTTTAATTTCTTTTTTTTAGATTTTTGTTTTTGAAGGGAAGCTGAAGAGCTTTTCGAAAAATATGAGTTAATGACTGTTTCTGACATGGTTGTGCCCGCTGAGTCCAAATATCACAACCGTTTGACCCGAAATAGTCACTAAACGCAAAAAAAAGCGAAGAAACCAGAAGTGATCGCCTCAGCGGCATGACATTGGCTAGTCACGCGTGACGCTCCACTACGTCATAAAAGGTCCATCTCGATTCTCGCTTGTTCCGTCGCTTAAAGGGGCAATGCAACAATGTTTGTGCTTTGCGCAAATACGGCTTAGAACGGATCCCTGACGTTAATGACTTATGAAACACGCGTTCGTTTTTCACCCCACGCAGTCCCAGAAAAAAATTCAGAAAAGAAAAACGATCAGCGTTCACCCCCTCAACTCGCAGCCTGAACAAGCGGCCACGTGATCTGGAGCCGATAATACGCCGCCAGTGTTGATCATAGCCACGCGCTGGAGTTGGCAAAGCACAGGACACGCTCTGAGTTCCAGACATTGTTATGGCTCAGTTATTGTCGTCGTTGCAGCGATTGGACACGGGCCACAACCCGAATGCTTCTCGAGCTAGTAATTATCACGAGCCCAAATCGAGTGTCCACGCAATGATCGGGTCCAATCTATGAACCGCATTCAAATATCGTCATATGACGTATGGGTGTACTGCGATCCCCACGTTACGTCATCAAATTTTGCAAAGGAGAGATTGAGTGAAAATGATCGCTTTCGTCCTTGGAATTACACCGCAACAAAAGAGTTTCTTGGCCAGTGGCGTTGCGTGCGAGTATCCTTGAGTCCCACTAGTGCCAGTAAGCTCGAGTAAAGTGAAAAACGTTCCAATTGAATATCGTTGCATCGCTTCTTTATAGGGGTCATGAAACAATTTTCCTACTTCTTCCTCCTTGGCTTTAATCCTCGACTCAAATGCGAATTGTGAAATCACGTCGTCGTGACATTCTTCGGCACCGGTGCGATGACTCCTAGCTTCCACCGTGCTTTTTATGCACACCATAGAACTTGTCATTCGCCAGTGACGATAAGTTCCGTCAGGGCACTCATTGGCCACGAACGCGAATCCAAATATTCGTCGACGGATTGATTGTTGACGAGCGCATACCTCCGAGTGACGCAGTTCTCGTGTCCAATGCGTGAGCTGGGCTCGGCTGACGTCAGGTTGGCACCGCTGACGCGCTTTAGGAACCGCGGATGTATCATAGTGAAAAGGCGGAGAGCTTTCAAAGGAAAGAAGGTACAAAATAGTCCGCTATATTTTCAAATGTTCTTACCGAAAGTCAGGCTTTTGACTTTCTACCATTTTTTCTTTTGGCCCACTGAACGATGTGCTATTAGTAAAATCCCAATATAAATTGATTTATTCCAGCCCAAAATTCGTTTCAAGGGCCCTTTAAGGGGATTCAACCGCTCGTCACTCAATGGGCAAATTTCGCTACACAAACCTGAGTTTCAGGAATGCACGATGGTATTCATTCTTTTGGAGGTTACTTATGATAACATAATGAAGGTTGTACGGCCCTTGGAATTTTCCTTGAGAGCGCTGGAGATTTTTAATAAAATCCTGAAATATTACCGTTTTGACTGTTTTGAGCGCGTTTTGAGGCGTTTTTGAAAATACAATTATTTAGAAGACAAACGAGAAAAATCGCTTGGCCGTACGTACTAGGGGTGCCTCTAATCTTAATTTTAGGACCATGACGAGAAAGCAAAATATTGTTCTATTTGCGTATTTGTGTAAATAAAATCACACTGTTACTTTTATTTCCAACTTTTTAAACGAGATGGCGACACTAGTACTAAATGCCTCAAATCGGAGATTTTCTTGCTGTTGCTGTTGTTGTTTTTCTCTCGAGCTCGAATTCGACCGCGATGTCTCGTTGCTCGTGGATCGGTAGCACGTGTAGCGAAAGCTCACGCTGTAAAGCTCACTGATCGTGGATTCAATCCACCGCCTCTGCCCTTTTCAATCTGGATGAGCATCGTACCGGCGTGCTGTCATGTATCACTATTGCGCGATGCACGTTAAAGTCGTCAGACAAGCAGCGGTATACTGCACTGTCTTTCATCTCCAACGAAGACACCAGATGCCCTCAGAGCTGACTAACTTCCCACTGTATAAACATAGACACAACAGAATTACAATTGATGGCTCCGTTGGTCGGCACATTTTGAACGTTGCAAAAAAGTATAACTAGTCATCAGCAGACTCCTAGCGAAAGGCCTGATAAGGCTCTGAAGGCGATACTTTTGTTGATTCTATTTTTTGTGTGTGCTATGTTAGCGCGCGTGGTCAAACGCTTGCATACGCTACAAGCGTGGCTCGTAAGCACCCTAAGATCGTGCAGGGTTGAACAGAGATATCCTAGTATGTAGGGCACCTCGACGTCCTTCTGCTTAGGGTGATGCCAACCTTTGTAGTACCCAATGCCGACAGCACGCGCTCACGGGTAAAATACAAAGAAATCGACGAAAACAAAATGTCGTCATAGCACAGTCAGCGATACAAACGCGTGCCGGGACACGCTCTTTCACGCGCTTCTAAACAAAAAAGAAAAAAAAAAATAGAAGTGTGGGACAAAATGGCCAGATGTCTCCACCCTAAGCAAAGCGCACATTAAGGCACCCTATAATATGTATTTGGAAATAAAAAAAAAATAGTTGAATGAGTTGCAAAGAAGGCTAAAATTCTTATTCCGAACAACACTCGTTATATGAAACATTATTTCAGATATTTTCATTCTCTGTAGACCTTGTTTGGTGGCTAGTGGATATGAAAAACAACCAAAAAAAAAGAATCATGATTTCTATTATTTTGAACAATTACAATATATTTTCTTAACCAACAAACAGGTGCTTACTCTGAGATGCAAATGGAATTTTGACGTTAGCGTTTTGGCGCTCGAAACAATTTTTTTGTAACTTTAACACTTCCCGTATTGCGGATTACTAAGAAAACCAAACGGGCCATCAATAGGTAGAAAATACGTTTCTACATAAGGTGAGGCGTACGTTTCTTTTTTTTTCTCTTCACCTTTATAATTTTTAGGCAAAATCAAATGAACCTCTAAATAACTTTAGTGTGTTCATAAATAACCTCGGGAGTTCACTATGCTATTGTCCGTTATGAACACCTCTTTCAACAGTGATCCTACTATGCCACGGTGGAATAAACCGGTGCTACCCTACTTGTCTGGAAACAAATTGGGGTGTGTGTATGTTTATACAGCTTAGAACATAGTCTGCCGCTTCAACGGGCGACTTGTCTCCCAGCTGTAGGTGAGCAATTTAGCCTGTGCAGTACAACCGGTAGCATGGGTCTTTAACGTGCATCACGCATAGTGATACACGACCGCACGCCGGTACGATGCTCATTCAGATCGAAACGGGCAGGCATGGGGATTGAAACCAGGATCACTCGGTTATACAGCGCGAGCTTTCGCTCCACGTGCTCCGAGCTGGTGTGCTCTGTGACTCTAAACCACCCGGCCACCGATCCATTTTTTTTTTTCGCCATTGCACTTGGCCATTAATCCCTCTTTATCTGTCTGGACAACGTGGTCTGTACTAAAGCCCTCCGATGTGTTTGCGTTTGTCTTGCGCGCCAGTGCACGAGACCCGTGTCTCGAGCGGCCCTTGGAAGCAGTTGTCGACGCAATACTACAGCAATACTGAAATGAGCGGCCCTTGAAAGCGAATGGCAGCGGAGCACCCGCTCCTCGCACGTGTCTTGCGCGTTTCCACAACAGTGGTTAGCGGTACTTACAAGTGTCAATTTTATCAAATGAATTTAGTCTGCACTTGCCGGGAGCGCCTTCAACTAATGGTATTTACGAGGATAACTCGAGTGCAACATGGCTTTGTGTATTTGAGGGGTTCTTTTTCGCTGACAGGCAGACAGACGGAAAGTGTCCTTTCCTGCCATACCCGTTGCCAATCTTGTCAGCTGCTGTGCACTTGGCGTTCAATTGTGGACGAGTAGTAGAGCCGCGCCACTTGCTTGGACAGAGAACTCCTTGGTACAGTTCACGGGATGGAAACGGTTGCTTCTTGTTGCTTTTGACTTGACGCGCAGAAGTGTGGACCTCTTCGACGAGGTCCACACCTCTGTACGTGCAGAAGTGTGTATCGTGCCGCGCAGAAGTGTGGACCTCGCCACTAAATGAGCTATGGGTTGGCACTCTGTTCCCCAATATTGCTGTGGGCGCCGCCATCTTGGTGCTTGTACAAAGCAGACGCAACTGCCGATCGTCAGGATTCAAAAGTGCGACTTTCTCGGCATTTGATTTGATGTTAGGAAGCCCATGTAATATTGCTTTGCTCTGTCGCTAAGCGTTTAAACATTTGTGGAGGACGTAAAAGCGTTTTCTGTGATTTCAGATACATTTTCCGATAACTGGCAGCCATGATTTTAGGCAACAATATGGACAAGTGTCTTTACCCTGAAGCGTAGGTTATTTAGTGGCACTAGGGAAGATCATGGCGGAACAGCGCAGCATTGAGCTAGATTTCAGACGCCATGTTCTTCTATATATAGTGCCACTAAATAAGCTACGCTTCAGAGCTTATTTAGTGGCACTAAGCTACGCTAAATAAGCTACGTTCGAAATTAAGCTCTAGAAATATATATATATATATATATATATATATATATATATATATATATGGGTGGTTTCATCTCAAATCGTGCAGGCAAAAAGGGTCGAATTTTTAATTTCGCTGAAAAAAATATATGTTATGGCGTCGTCTCTAAAAACGCAGTAGCCACAAACCGCAAGTCCGTCGGATGCTTTGTTCTCGACTTACGAATTTTAAAAGAGGCCGCGGCGGAAAGCAGTGTTTTTCACATCCGTCGTGGGTCGGATGTTTCGCTCGATCTCCCGTCGTGGATTTTCTGTCCACATTATATTAACTTTTTTCAAGCACTCCTTGGGCACAGGTAAAACGCTATAATACCATGAAATAATTTTAGGCGTTTTGCTTTTTTTCTGCAAAAATGTCAAAAACGCCCCCTCGGTCAATAGTTGACGAACTTTGACAATTAAATACTGGCGATCTACTTGGGTTACATCAATATTTTTTATGTCTATGGAAAGCCCCAAACACGCTCTTTATAGATATTATAAATTATTTAGTTGTATTAGATATCCTTAGCGGGACGTTTACGTTAATCTTATGCGAAAACCAAAAAGTACCAATTTTAAGATCAATTTTCTCAAAAAACCCATTTTTTATTTTTTTTATTTTTGTTAAAATGTAGATATGATAGTTGTCTACTCGAAAAGCAAGTCGAGAAAGTGTATATTTGTTTGTATGTTCTATATTTAAGCATCAATATCGTACAAAAACGTGTTTTTACGGCTTGAAAGGGACTTGCGAATTGCGCGTCTTCACAAACTTTGAAATATTTTTGCATTTTTTTTTAAAGCTCCCACGTAAAAATGAAATACAGTAGTTCCACCCTGTTATATTTATTGATCATTTAAATTTTATTATAGGCGGCAAGCTACATTGGAGCAGTTCAAAAGAGAAAGCGACACTTCTTAACAGACCAGCAGGCGTCGTAAATTTTTAATGTATAGAAATCGGCAGACGTCGTATTGATTCGGGGCCTTCATTGGCCTATATTAACGTCCCGCCCTTTCGGAACCAGCAGATGACCACGACCTTTCGCGCTCGTTGTGTTAGATAGGACGGCCCGTGACAGTTAAGCGAGCAGCGCACCCTGTGTCACGAGGAGTGAAATGGTACGAATGTGTCGTTGCCGCGGCGAACAGTGACGGCCACCCAGGAGGAGTCAGTCAGTCAGAGTATTGCAGAAGGGAAAGCAAAGGAACTGTTGCCTGGGAGGATGAGAACACCACGGCCTTACAATATCGACGGTCAACAACAGTTCTGCTTGCCAAAACAACGCCGCGTGCGAGCTAAAACCGGCGGCGCGGGCACGCACACGAAGATGGGCCGGTTTCGTTAGGGATGTGGGAAAATTTTGAAACCAGCCATCCGTGCACGCGTGAAACGATACCGCGTATTTGCCCAAGCTTCGAACGCCCTATCCTAGAAATGGCCGTGCTCTGCAAAGTGGTTGTCCTGTGCTTGTCCTCCGTGTTTTATTCTTTCAATTTTATGTACTCTATCTCCCTCCGCGGAAATCTGATAGCACCGAAGGGTTATCTCTTTTGTAAACAGCAAAGCCCGGAGACTAGCATCAAAAACGAGCGTGTTGGTAAATATACTTGTGTCTATTCTGCCCGGAGACTAGTTGGGTCGAAGTCAGCCTCCTTGTCAACTATAGCCGTTTGTGAAGAGTGGTCTTCTCCCGAGATGAAAAGTTAGCGCCGGCTGACGTGTTCTTTTGAAAAAGGGAAGGGGAAAGAGAAAGTTTGAGTAACTGCATGCAGTAACTCCCTCGAAAGCTCCTCTCATGATATGAAGCTCGAGGCATGTTACGTCTCGGTTGCCTTCTGGCGCACCGCTGCTTGAAACTATTCTTGATTTTGTTCCGCACAGCCCCGACGGATGTGCGGAACAGAGTGAAGAATAGATTCGAGCATCATCTGGAAGCCATCATCCTGCCAGGCTTCAGTGTCGTGGGACTGGACTCGGCGTCGGTCAGTTAAGACGTTTTTTTATTTTATTTCGTGAGTGTTTCTTCACTCCGCTGAACTTTGTTTCTCGGGTGCGGTTCTGCTGAACATTTTTTTTTTTTTTATGTTTCGTTAACTGTTTGTTAGCATTGTTTACTTGTTTGGTTTATTTCTTCATGGCGTAGCGGCCTGACGGTGCTGTAGAGAGCGTGTTCGCACGCATTTGGTTGTGTCCCGTTTAGGGAATGCCCGGAGGAGTTGGTTTTTATTCTTGCCGCGTGCGGCTGAGTTTTTCTGTCTTAATTAATTTTTTTTTTCCTTTACGTGTCGTTGACTTCTTTGTCTGACTCTCCACCAGGCGTGGACCTATCGCCTTGCCACCGCTCGAACGTAAATCTTTTATTTTTTTTTACCGCAATTTTCGTTAAGATCGGAGTTGGGTAATTTTATTCTTATTTATTTATTTTTATTCCCTACCCTTCTCCGTGACAATCTCTCCCTGTGTTTCGGATCGTTTTTGTGTCATCACTTTTGTGTATTACGGAAGTGAAAGGCCATTCCCTGGCGATCTGTGCGATGTGCGGTGAACAAACCCTAGCGTTTGGTTTCGGAAAGAATGGTATATAATAGATCAATGATGTGGTGATTTTTTATGTCTTAGTAATATGACAGCTAATAGCTAGTCATGGTAGTTTACAGTGAAAGTTTTATAAATCGAAAAAATACAACGTCTGTGCCTCTTCGATATTGAAGGTCTACTAGGCCTGCTGATTTGATTAGATATGTTTCTCGTGGTTTCCCGCTCTTTTCAAAACATAAATAACTATTCAATACCACGAAATGCGTTTATAAGTGATTACAAAACGCAGACGAAAATTCAAGAAAACTTTTTTACAATTCATAGAAGCGCACGTCTTTTTTTGTCTGACTTAGGTCTTGCAAAACGAAGACGTTTTTTTCCGATATTGAGGCTTAAATATAGAGCATACAAACAAAATATACACTTTCTCTACTTGATTTTTGAGTAGACAACTATCATATCTACATTTTAACAAAAAATAAAAAAAATAAAAAATGGTTTTTTTTGAGAAAATCGATCTTAAAATTGGTACTTTTTGGTTTTCGCATAACATTAACGTAAACGTCCCGCAAAGGATATTTAATATAGCTAAATGATTTTATAATATCTATAAAGAGCGTGTTTTGGGCTCTCCATGGACATAAAGAATATTGATGTAACTGAAGTAGATCGCCAGTATTTAATTGTCAAAGTTTGTCAACAATTGACCGAGGGGGCGTTTTTGACATTTTTACAGAAAAAAAGCAAAACGCCTAAAATTATTTCATGGTATTAGAGCGTTTTATCTGTGTCTACAGAGTGCTTGAAAAAAGTAAATATAATGTGGACTGAAAATCCACGACGGGAGATCGAGCGAAACATCCGACCCACGACGTATGTGAAAAACACTGCTTGCCGCCGCGGCCTCTTTTAAAATTCGTAAGTCGAGAACCAAATATCCGACGAACTTGCGGTTTGTGGCTACTGTGTTTTTAGAGACGACGCCATAACATATATTTTTTTCAGCGAAATTAAAAATTCGACCCTTTTTGCCTGCACGATTTGAGATGAAACCACCCATATATATATTTCTAGAGCTTAATTTCGAACGTAGCTTATTTAGCATTGCTTAGTGCCACTAAATAAGCTCTCTCTCTCTCTATATATATATATATATATATTTTTTTTTTTTTTTTTTTTGCGAAACAACGTTTGCGTGTTAAATGTGGTGGTCAAAACGGCCGCAACGCCGCACCTTGTGCTTTCGATAATTTCGAACGTAGGATGAAACTTCGAATTCATTCGGAAATCAGAGCTTATTCTACGTTTTCTAAGCCACAGTAATCTACGTATGTGCTGGCTCGTATCTCGAGCCGCCTGTTGGCCGCTTCCTGCAGTGGCGGACGCAGAGCGAAGAAGATCTAGCTCGAGATCGGCGGCGAGCAGCCCGTGGCCCGAGCCTACCTCGAGCGCCCGACCTGCATGCGCAGCTGCGAACATGCAACTCGTTTGTTCCGGAAAAATTCTGCGCCATCTATGAGGAAAAGGGTACAAATAAATCGCGGTTGAATCCCCCTTAACACAAAGCAGCCACTGGAAACTCGCTATTTGGCTACATGATCGCGGCTTGTTTAGTACACTTTACACAACTACTAACGTAATAGCTTTTTTCTAGAACAGTCAACTTATGATTCTATACCTAGTGCCGTCTCCACTTTGCGTGTGCCTTTTAATGCGCTGAATTGCCTTCGTAGTCGTTACAAATGATATATAAATTATTATTTACATATTTGCATTCAAAGTTAAATACGGGTCAGTCTGAGGGAACGAAGATCCATGGCTGGTTGCTGCAGCTCGACCGGCGTTCTCTCGTACCTGTGATGGTGTCGGGCTGCTCGTGTCTCGAGCCTTGCTCTTGCTTGGCTCGTTACCAGATGCGCGCGCTTGTGCGCGGTACTCTGGCTTGTTCAATGTTGGTCGCTACACCTTCTTACCTTCAAAGATGGTAGGCAGAGCGTCGGGTTTAGGCGAGCCTTCTTCAGACCTTAACCCATACGCACATTGTTTTTATGCGCGGATTCCGCAACACGTTCCGAATGAAAACCAGGGTACTCGCTCACACTCGTCTGTTTGCATAGCGGGAACCCATACCCTTGAAATCTCGGTGTGTGTGTGTGTGTGGGGGGGGGGGGGGCACTAAGCGGGAAGAAGAACTCCGACGAGCGCTGTTCCGCTGTTCGTGCAAGCAGGCGGCAACACATGAGTACGGCATGGTGCAACAGCGCGAGTCAGTTGTTTCGGCGCCACGAGAATTCTGCAAACCCGTGAACAAACAAGCAAACAAGCGACACGTCAGGCGATTGAGTCAATAGGGAGTTTCAGCGAGTCGTTTTTCATCCAACTGTTCCGAAATCACGAACGGTGCAGCTAGTCCGTTCCGTGAAACCGTACGTAACATTTGACATATTTTAGCGAATCATGAAACTGGCGCAACCATGTAAACGATGAAGATGATTGTGTTTCACCGGTGGCGTCATCTTTTAGTAAACATGTGAAACATTCTGCAACGTATAAATGCGTGGCGGCTCGTGTTCCGGCGTACGACTGATCTAAACAAGACGGCCGACGTAACATTAGCCGGTCGTAATTTCAAGAACTGCGAAGCTAGATAGAGTAAAAAGTATCTGAACGACCGTAAAGGTGTGTGGTGTGTCTCCGTCAAATTGAACTTGAACGATTTTTCGCGTTGTGTGGCGCCGTACCTAGCCATTTCATCTGCTCGTGGTCGCCACGGCAGCTAGTCCGCCCGCAGATCGCAAAAAGTTACTTGCATGGGCAGTCTACAGCTTTCACGATCGCTTATTATTGTAAGCAGTCCTCGAAATGATTTGGTTCAACCTCTCAAATGAAGCAGAGTAACAGAATAGCAAATCGCCTCCCGCTGTCCTCAGCCACTGTCCACCCGCTGTCTTCAGTCGCCAAACCGACCGCAATCTTTTTTTTTACCTGAGTCATGAATGGTGCTGGCTGCGTTGCGGTGACGACTCCAGCGGCCGTAAGGGGAGAAACGAACGAGAATAGCCTCCCGACGCCCCTAACGACTCGCGCGCGCATGCGCACTGGTGTCGCTGATGCGTTCGAGGGCGAACCGTTCGTGTGGAAACGACCTGCTAAAACTCTTTATCAGCACGACCGGTCAACGGATAAAAGCTAGCGCTATGCGGCGGTAGAACGACGACGGCTCGAAAAGTCAGTAGAGCAGACTACGAGGGGGGCGCGGCCAGCTACGGCTACGGTAGCCAGACCTTTTGTGACGTCGGCTGACGGGCGTCCTCCTTTCTCCCCTTTCCATCTGCATCGGAGGGGTGTGGCTTCAGCGCTATTTTGAAGTCGCTTTTCCGGTTAATCCGCGCACAAAATGACGAAACCAATTTGGTATTCGTGATGGCTGAGGTCTAATTAACCAGGCTCGGCTGTTTGTTCTCATATTCATAACCGGTTCAGCTTCCCCTAAAGGGTTTCCTACTCGCTCGAATTTATCTTGCGCATTAGGTCGTTTCATTCCTCTTCCACACCACTTTTTATATTTTCCCTTGACATCCAAGATGTGTATTTAAACGTTGACCTGCAAATTTTCCTGGAACCAACTTCTAATGCCATCTATGAAAATAGAACTTGTAGATTCATAATTTCTCCGGCGTTTCGGTGTCTGGTTTTGTAGACTTACTCGCCCTTACCTGCAATCCCTTCCGGTTGAGCACGAGGGGAGGGTTTTTAGACACAAGAAAGGAGAATCTATCAGACCTTGACTAGCACCCATGACAGAGCTATCGAAGAGCGACTCGCCAACACCTCAGCTGGGTCTTCAGATTTGTTGACGATTAAATAGCCATCCACCCGAAATCTGACACGTCCAAGGGAGTCGTTAAGTTTTTCACGTTCAGCTCGTCTGAACTCACTTTCACCAGAGACGATCCTTCACGTGAGGATCTCGCTATATTGAGAGCTCCGCCTGTTTATGATGCTTTTTTTTTAGCATAGGACAAAAAAAGCAAGCGCTATCCTTCTCAACTAATCATCTAAAATCAAGTAGACACGGCTTCATCAAAACCTTTACTTCATCAGCTTTTTCAAAGTTATGCCCTCACATATCAGAGAAATCCTTAAATGTTCGACACCTTAGGCTGGTAAATGCTTGGTTTTCAGCCGCCCTCTGGAGGAATACCTTGCAGAGGTTCATTCTTAACGTTAATCGTCCATGTTCTGTAACCAAAAACAAAAGGCTTAATTAATTTGGAGTTATTCCATGCGTACACATCTCATACCATCCGTTAAGGGCTCAAGCATTCCGATTCAATTCAATCGTTTTTTTTTCGTTTTTTTTAATGCAGAATGTGTTGTAAACAGTTTTGAGAACGCGGGAACAATGACGAGATACCGCAGGGGTGCAATGTTAAAGGGGCTGTGCAACAATATTGGGTAGGAACGTTGCTCCCTTTACCTCAGCTTACTGGCCCTAGGGGGACCCAAGAATACACGAAAGCAACGCCACTGACCGAGAAGCGTCTTCGTCGCTGTGGAATCCCAAGGATAATAGCGGACTTTTGCTTTCAGTCTCTCCTTCACGAAACTTGATGACCGAGCTGTGGGGACCATGACAGCAATGCTATTCCCAGGAGTGCTTCCTCAAGTTATGCAATCCCCACTGTGACCATATTTAAATGCTGCGCAAGCAGTGAACACGAAGACTGCGTAGGAATTCGATTTTGGCTCGTGACAATCAAGGCGTCGACATGCATTCGGGTAGGGGTGGCTCTCTCGTGCCCAATCGCCGAGATGACTGGAATGGCCGAACTTTGACAAGACTCAGCGCGCGCCCTGTGCTCTGCCAACCCGAGCGCGTGGCAATGTTAAAAACTTTGGCGGCAGAAAATCAGTTCCAGATCACGTGGCGGCTTTTCCTGGCTGCGAGCTGAGGGGGGTAAACGGTGTTCATTTTTCTTGTTTTTTTTTTCGGTCACTACCATTGCGTAGAGAGAAAAAAAAAAGCAACGTGTAGAATTCTATGCTGCATTTATTGAAAGTAGAAATATTGATGCATCGGCCATTCAAGTACGCTAACAAATTTGTTTCGTGTGTAACAAAAGAGTTTAGATTGCTCCTTTGGGTTGTGGAAAACAGTATATCGGGCAGAGGCGGAGGTGTTTAAACCACATACTGAGACAGCATAATTGTCACGCGCTTCAGTTGTGTCCTACAACCACATTATCGTTCATACCCGCACATGCAACGACTGCGTTTTATGTTTTAAGAACACTTTAATTTTGGGAGGGCATATTTACAAATTTGGCAGGGAAATCATTAAATTATTGACCATGAACGCAGTTGGCACTAATGTCTGGTGTCTGCCTTATTGTTCGTGTTCTTTCCAAGGACGGGTTCGCCTACTTGACACCGGAACTAGTGTAGTTACTGATCACTCCCACTCAAACTAAAAGTGCAGGCCTTCTATCAAATCATACATTATCTTTCAAAAAAATATTTACAATTTAATTTTTACACTTTACTTTCTGTCTTCCCGCCACCCTTTCTTTTCCTTATACTTGCCGGCTAGAATTGCAACATAGGTTTCAGAGCGCAGCTCTTAGGCGTCGCTGTCGCCGTCGGCGTAACCGCGCGTTGCATTATGGGACGCTTTCCATAATCACGTCACACCCGACGTCACGTCTGACGTCGCGAGAGTCACGAGTGACTTCACGAAGGTCACTCGTGTAGGTCACGACGAAGGTGACGACCTTCACGAGGCCTTCACGAGTGACTTCCCGGGGGTCAATAGGGTCACGAGTGACATCACGAGGGAAGGAGGGAGGGAAGTGAAGGAGGAGTGGAGGAGGAGGGAGGAGGAGGATGGAGGATGGGGAGAGGGAGGAGGAGGAGGAGAGGGGTAGGAGGAGACAGAGAGGAGGACGAGGACGAGAGGAGGGGACCAGGAGAGGGTACGGAGGTGGTGGAGAGGCATATCCTCCTCTCCGTACCCTCCCCTGCTTCTTTTCAAGAGCTTGCGCTCTAATTCGGCATTATGAGGAATTTTATACGTCTTTCATTTTTTATTCGAGTGTACTAAAAAGTTTTCTGCACGAAATGTGTTTCTTTCTGCATTTTTAACGGCCGTTCGGTTCCTGTCGTTTCCATAGCGTTCGTGTCCTTCACATTCATTTAGCAATAGTAGATTCATTTCAAGTCTCTCGAGTTTCGCATTTCGACGATAGGTTCGCGGCATCAGGATGATTTTGCGTCGGGAGGCACTGGCGGCAGTGCGCAGTCGGTAGCGGTCACCTCGAACACGAAGGCCTGACGATAGCGCTTTCGCCAATACAGTTATCGACCGTAACTTTGGCGTCAAGCTGAAGCGTTTACTCTGATTCTCAAGAAAGTCCTGCGTGGAACTACCAAGCCAATGCCGATTCTCGGCGTTTTTCCCAGGCCCGTTGTGGGCGTCCACAGATACCAGCGGACAAAGCATGCAGTATTATGCTCAGCTATGGGGCATGCGAGGGCCAATGTACTAAATCCCAGACCTCTGCAATGCACAGGAGTCGTCAGTATGCATCCAACAGCAACTGAAGGCGGAGACTATCAAGAGTGCAAGACCTTTCCTGTGCTTGTAAGGAAGAATATCAACACAGTGGATCCCCACATAGCATCAAAAAGAAACAATTTACGTGAGCCAATATTTCAACACTTACCACAGGGAGCCAAACCTTCACGAGCAAGTGCCTAAAACACTTTCCCAGAATATCATAATCAATTAAATTCCTACCCTTGGTTATGATCTCAATTCCGCGTCCACCGCGGGTACGTTATTATCATAAATGAGAAGAAATGCAACCTCCGTATCGACGTTATTGTTAAACATCGCAGACATTTGATCAAGAGCTGCGAAAAATGGCACCGCGAGCAGAGACCGACGAGGAGTGTCGTGTGCTATCGCCGTCTGCTCTTGTCGTCTGCTTCTGAACGGACGCTGAACTGACTCCGGAGCCGGTGCAAGATTTTGAGGAACTGGGTTTGAACTCGTTCAGAACTGGGATGAATCGAACGCGCCAGTGCCGCGGCCGTGCAACTTCCGGTTGAATCGAATGCACCAGTTCCTGCACTGCTGAACTAGTTCAGCCAGTTCAGGCGAATCGAACAGTCCTAATATATCGGGCAGACGCGGAGGTGTTTAAACTACATACTGAGACAGCATAATTGCCACGGGCTTCAGTTGTGTCCTACAACCACATTATCGTCATACCCGCACATGCCAACGACTTGCGTTTTATGTTTTAAGAACACTTTAATTTTGGGAGGGCATATTACAAATTTGGCAGGGAATCATTAAATTATTGACCATGAACGCAGTTGGCACTAATGTCTGGTGTCTGCCTTATTGTTCGTGTTCTTTCCAGGACGGGTTCGCCTACTTGACACCGGAAACTAGTGTAGTTACTGCTCACTCCCACTCAAACTAAAAGTGCAGGCCTTCTATCAAATCATACATTATCTTCAAAAAAATATTTACAATTTAATTTTGCACTTACTTTCTGTCTTCCCGCCACCCTTTCTTTTCCTGATACTTGCGCTAAATTGCAACATAGGTTTCAGAGCGCAGCTCTTAGGCGTCGCTGTCGCCGTCGGCGTAACCGCGCGTTGCATTATGGGACGCTTTCCATAATCACGTCACACCCGACGTCACGTCTGACGTCGCGGAGTCACGAGTGACTTCACGAAGGTCACTCGTGTAGGTCACGACGAAGGTGACGACCTTCCGAGGCCTTCACGAGTGACTTCCCGGGGGTCAATAGGGTCACGATGCACATCACGAGGGAAGGAGGGAGGGAAGTGAAGGAGGAGTGGAGGAGGCGGGAGGAGGAGGATGGAGGATGGGAGAGGCGAGAGGAGAGAGGGTAGGAGGAGACAGAGAGGAGGAACGAGGACGAGAGGAGGGGACCAGGAGAGGGTACGGAGGTGTGGAGAGGCATATCCCTCCTCTCCGTACCCTCCCCTGCTTCTTTTCAAGAGCTTGCGCCTCTAATTCGGCATTATGAGGAATTTTATACGTCTTTCATTTTTTAAGTTAATTCACTTGTTTGCGAGTTTAAAAACAGTTTTTTTTTTTACTCAATTTTAATAAAGTGGTAAAACGTTTATGAATGCGGTTTTCAATGCGTGTTAGTATAGCTCGTGCACATTAATGGGAATATAATTATCACTTTACAAACAAAGTAACTAAAATTTATTAATTGACTTTTAATTATTGTTTTAGCCTCTATGTTTATGTTACAAACCTTGAGGTGGTCGTAGGCCAAGACTGTTCAATTTTGTTGAATTCGCGTGACCAGCCTGTGTTCTGCGATCTTCGTCGTCCTCGACTTTTGCCTTTTTATCCGGCTAATGTAGCAAGTTCGGCTATAGTGTCCACTCTCGCGGGTTTGCCGGATTGAGTGGAAAAAACAGTCGGATTAGGTAGAACGTTTGGGGGGCAGATATCTCGGAACACGGGCGAGGTACGCGAATTCTACAAAATGATTCAGTCTTGGCACACGACCGCCCCGAAATTTGTAACATGAGCATATATCCAAATTGCAGTCATTAAAAGTTAAATAACGAAATTGAGGAAGTCATTCTGATAATAGTGATGGTGTTATATTCTCATCTAATGTTCGCCGAGCCATATAAACACGCAGTGAAACATAACCGTTCCCGCTTTATTAAAAAAAGTTTGGTGCAACTAAAAAAATAAAAAAAAACTCTGTCTATTCGAACGAAAGTAGGCCACAAACGTAGGTTTAACATTATTTAAGACGAAATGCCCGAGACTGGGGAAAATACGAAGGTCAACACAACACACAAAGTAGCAAGTACATGCGAGACAGGAAAAGAATGAACAGAAGAAAACGTGAAGGGGACGAAGCTTCCATGTTGTAGAATTAACGAACAAAAATGTAGGACGCAAGCGAGCTGGTGAAGGTTTAACATAATATAAGGCTAAGCGTTTAAGTTTGCAACTTTGTGTGTTGCGTAAGTTCATGTCTTTTCACCAGTCTCGGGCATTTCTGTTAGATTATGTTAAATCTTGTATATCTTCGTCGTCCTTTGTCTCGTGTTTATTTTATTATTTTCGTGTCATGTCATGCCTTTATGCCCAGAAAAGACTTTCGGTGTCTTATAAAGGCATCTAAACAATTGCATCTTAAATTCTGCATCTCGTGCATTTATGCATTTAGAAAGATGCGGGTTAGTGGCAATTTGTTTCTTTATTTCTTTGCAGAGCTGCAGCTCCCGACTGAGACCTATAAAAGGAGTAATACATTTCTAAAATGAAAATAAGGATCATTCAGGATGTTGCCCTTAAAATATGTGCGGCACTGAAAGAGTGAATTTCAGAAAGCGTAACTACATATAGCTTAAAGTGGGGTTTGTAGCGCCAAAAGAAACAAATATCTAAATACTTGGCGCTTAAATTTCATTGTTTAAATGCTCAGACGTGGTGGATGCCGGACAATCTGATCGATGACATAGGCGACATATTTATCAGCGCTTATAAAACCTTTGTCACGAAGGACGGAATGCAAATAGTTTCTGTTTAAGTGAGTGCGGTAAAAAATTGGGTTCCTGAATGCATTGAGAATGTATCCAACAACCCGTTTTTAGATGTTTTCCAGATCTTTTTTTCCACTCATTTGTATTGTATCTGTGTGTGTGGGTTGTGAGTGTGTGTGTGTGTGGGGGGGGGGGGGTTAAAACGGTGCTAGCATACTCCAGCACGGGTGTATAAAGATGTAGAATATTTGGACGTCCACTCTGCATCTTCTTCCATTGAAGAACACTTTGCAAATTGTGGAAGACTAGAACACAGAGAAATTCGGAAGCCTTGAACGCACAGAAAATTGCAGACCATCCTACACGCATTCGTAACCGCGGCAAACCAGAAAAATGCTCGCTCGTAGGAAACAATTTCGACAATAAAGGCAACTAAACATTACTTAACGCGCTTTTATGTAAATGTGTGCACGGTTAAAGCGCCGTGAAAATGTGACTCTTTTTCCGCCACAGGACTTTTGATAAAAAAAAAAAAAAAAACACCGAGAGGGTCCGCCACTGTGTGGGATGTTGTAGAATTCCTCTACGAATGATTAAGAAAGAACAAAAGCACGCATGTACTATGCACTATATATTTTCCATGCATATTTAGCTTTCGGAATCTATTGAACGTCTTGACAATGCAAAACGTTTTCAACTAAGTGTTTATGAAAAAAAATACACTGCTTCTGTCTTTATATCGCGCTGGTTGGGAAAGAAAAAACGAAGTGATCAGTGGCCGGTTTTCATAAAGAAAAAAAAAGTGATCAGTGGCCGAGTGGGGTAGCGCACACCAGCTTGGAGCACGTGGAACGAAAGCTCGCGCTGCAGAACCCAGGGATCCTGGGTTCAATCCCCACCCCTGCCGGTTTCGATCTGGATGATAAATACCGGCAGGGGTCGTGTATCACTACTGCGTGATGCGCGTTAAAGACCCCAGGCTAGTAGCTGTACTGCACTGGCTAAATTTCTCATCTATAGCTGGGAGACGCCCGTTGAGGCAGACCAAGTTCTAGGTTGCATAAACATACACACAACCCAATATTTTTATATTGCGATGGTGAAACATGTTATTTACAGAAAGTTTGATACTACTTTCAGTGTCTCTTAAACGGGTACTCCAGCGTTTCCTTCGTCGTCCCCGATTTGTCCAAAATTATTAAACACATCAACACACATTGCTGAAATGAAGTCCGAAATATTACGTAAAAATAGTTTTTTTCGTGAAGTTATTGAATCAAAACTTTTGGACCTCACTATGTTTCTTTTTTTTTTTTTTTTTTAAACTGAGTCTCCGCTGGCAAGCAACAGGAAAGTGACGGCAAGCGGCGAACAAAGGTTCACTCTCTGGACGGTAAACTTGATTTTCGACTGATTTCAAGCAGTTTCATGGGGTCAAACAAATGCGTTGGAAGCTCGCTCCAGTACTCGCTCGCCAGCACAAAACAAATGCTTGGCATAGTCTATCTTTTAGACTGCCTGTTCGACTGGCAAGCCTGCCTGCATCTGACGTCACGGCACTGAATAGTAAGGGTACATCGACTGTTGGTTGTTGCGTCATCTTCTTTTGCCGATCCCACAATAACTATTCTGAATTCAGCGATACTAAATATAGCATACCGGAAAGGGTAAAGGTCGGGGATCCAGAAAATAGAGTTAGCTAGAGCAGCTCAAGAAATCGCCGGAGTACCCGCGTCTTGCCGACGGGGAACCCAGTTGATGCAGGGACAACGTGGACACGTTGCTTGAAATAGAGTTATCAAAATACATTTGCTCGTTACTCACACAAAAGAGGGACTTAGCACGTTTCTCGCTACTGCGATTCAAGTGGAATGCGTTACCTTCCCATTGAAAGTAACGCGCCGCTTCCAATATTTATAGTGGAAGTGGCGTTTAGAATAGGTTAGGAATAACCTGTGGCTATAGGGGCACTGCTCATACTTTATTGTCTATTCGCGTTTTTTCTCGTCGTCCAAATTACGGGCGTGAGCTCGGTTGAGAATATGTTGGGTACTTGTGTTGTACACGTTTGCCCTCAAGAACTAACTAAATGCCGTTACTCCTTACTTCATAAAAGAAAAAAGTAACTAAAATACGTTAATCGTTCCTTCTCTTGACAAATAACTGGGTCGTTAAAAGTAGCTTGGTACAAGTAATGCCTTATGTACACGTAATGCCGCTAAACTTGGAAATGGGTGTCAGACTCTGAGGGGTGAAAAACTACATGTTCCGGATTCCGTGTAACTTTCGTGGTTATGGTGCTTCTTAAAAAAAAGGAAGAAAAAAGATTATCGTGTTTAACAAAACAAACATGGAGTTTCACTTCCGACTTCGTGAAGCATCAAGCGAAGGTCGTTTCATTGTTTGCTTTATTCTCTCATCTAGAATGTGTTCTGAAACCTAAACTGGCGAGAGAGATGCAAGATCATGTGCATCTCTATTAACATATCGAACAAATATGGCGTCATTGGTCTCTGTTAAGCTCATATTCCAGATATCCGACAACTAAATTCTGGCTAAAAAAAAAAACGACTTTCAACCGCATTTTAGTTGTCATCTATGCACTTAGAAGCGGCCTGACGCGTTAATGCGCAGTCGCTCCACTTCACGCGAATCCTGTTCCTGCGCACTTGCATTGCACACAGGTTCAAAGTGCGCGTTTGCCCAAAGCTCGCGTCGGATTATTTGCAAGCAGCGTGTTGGCCCTTATAGTCTTGCACACAATGTGGAACACACTTTGTACGCACCTTTCTTGCGTTTGGATGCTTTCATTCTGGAGGGAGGATTTGTGTTTTCGAAATGGTCGTTTTCTGCCGCTACTTATGTAATATGCCCTTAAAACATCTTCCTTAATATATTCAACTAATAATCACCACTAAATCCCGTCTTCTTTAGCTTAACACATTTGTCTGGCTTTAATGCGTCAATCGCGTCCACAAGAAAACGAAATATGTGAACTCTGCAACCACCTTCCGTCGGGCCGCCAGCCCTACGTTGCCCAGCAGCGGCCGCACGTCACCAGCATCGCTGTGCATAGAGCCGCAGCAAAAGCCGTTTGGTACAGCGCCAACACCACATGCGCTGCGCCGATTCTGCCGTCATCAGTTCGTAGCACATAGAACGCACGATATCTTTTGTACTACGCACACACAAAAAACAAAATGGGGCTCAAGACGCGAAAACGTGCGGGCCTAGCAAGAGTTTTCCCAGCTCACCAAAACCTAGGCCGGGGAGGCGGAATACTTTAGTAACAGCCTGTTTACGAACCGAGACCAGGGCTCGGGATGCCGTGAGTAATTGAACGCAGTCTACCGATGCAATCAAGTAAACTGCTTGCTTGCTTCATCAGAAGATTTCATTATGCCCGCACAGCATTCGTTTGATGTCTACAACGTCAAAGAAGTAAAAGTCAAACAAAGAAAATATTATTACAGTCATGCAATGCAAATTGCATGACTGCAAGCGAAGACTGCAGTCGAGCAATCCAAATAAGATTACAGAGTCAGACGAACCATAAGAGATTAACGACTCAATCAAATTATGTAGAACTAATCAGAATAATAACATCGCAAGTCCGCAAACAAAACAAATATATAAAATCTGCATGACTGCGTTTCAGGCATTGTCCAATTTTGTCCCAAAGTAACCCCCAAATATTTAGTATACGGCGTGCGTGTTCCTCTGCTTTTTATGTACTTCGTGTATTTGTTTACCTGCCAAAAGCGCTCATGTATTGTTTATTTTACCCCCTCAAATAATGACAACGTCCGTTCGCCAGCCTGGTCATCGAGTGTACACTGGGCGTCTTCTATGTTATATTTTGATAGGTGTGTCGCTTCTCGCAATTTCAGGCAGTGTAGTACACGTTATTAAAAAAAAAAAGGAACGAAAGCTCGTTCTTGGTTCCTTCTGATTTTCGGAGGGTGTTCCTGTTCCAAGTTCCGTAAGTGTAAAAGAAACTCGTTCCCGTTACAGTTAAAAAATGGAACGTATCGTTATATATACGTTACATTTAAATTTGGCTGATTATCATATTCAGTTTGACCAAAAAAAGTTTTCCTTCTTGAATCTAATCCCATCAAATGGCAACATTCGAATTTGAATGCAGTGATGGAGGGCATCGGGAGAAGAAGACAAGCGGAAGCAGGGTTTCATTTGTTGATATATGCAACTTTAAAAGTATCAGCTTTTAACCATATTTTGTGGTGGGAGATTCAGACGAGTCAAATGTATACAGTTACCCCACATTGCAAAAGCGTTTTGCAACAGCCTCACACGTCTCAATATAACGAAGTCCCTTGTTTGAACTTAACAATTGCTTCTCGATGTTGCTGTCCACGAGACGAGCAAGTGAAGAAGAGGGTAGGGCTTTTGAAACGTCAGTCTTGAAAACTACAAGTCGTTTCTCGTGAAGGATGGATTTGTTGTTCAGTTTGAAGTGGAGGGCAAGGGGAGAAAAAAAATATAAATTTTTGTATATATGTTAGGCGACCAATATTTTGGGATACAAAGGTGCGTTCGATGTCGGGTAACCTGTTCTTCTGTTGTAGCTGTAGTTCTCTTCGTAGAAGTTCAGTGATGGCTGTAGTCGGCTTTAGATTTTGGGTGTATGGGGATTTGTTGAAGCAAAGAAAGTAGCTGAGTTTAAAACGTCCCTCTTTCTGTGTCTTTTCCTTCGACTAAGAGTTTTTGCTTTTTGTACCACAGTCTCGGACACTTAAAAAGGAATCTGTGTTAACTAGCTCTCCTGCACCCGACTGTTTCCTACTGAGGACCGCACAAAACAAACCCTACGATAAGTAATTAAAAAGTTCCTCGAGATCCTGCTCCTCGTAAAGATATAGACCCGTTGCTCTCGGGCAAGGGGCACGAGCGCGTCCGCAAGACGCGACCTTGTTATGCTGGCAGCATTATACAGGCGGCGCTGTAACGTTCGATTTTGCACGTGCCACGTTCGAATGCAAGCATCTGTCAGCATCTGTAGACGCGCGAAAACAAAACGTCTAAAAAAAGAAAAACTAATATAAAAACAAGAATTATACAGCTCGAGGCCGCAACGTCCCATTCAGCTTTATTATTTTATTGCGTTCTTTCACAGCTTCCGTGAGCCCGTATGTTTCACTTTACGTGATAGCGAAGCTGAAGCTACTTGCAAAAACATGTCCCCCGAACGATGCTCGCACTGCACGAGCGCGCGTGCATGGAAGGGACACTGCAAGCTCGGAGCTCGGTCTTGTAGCCTCTGCTACGCTGGCACTTCGAATGGAACGGAGTACAAAAAACTGTAGTGGGGAAGCGTGATGACGCACGTTCGAAACGCGAGCCAAATGTTCTATTTTGCTCGCCTGGAGCGCTGCTCAAAACTTGAGAGCTACGGGCCTATTGTTTTTATACTTTCAGAATTTCCCTCTTAGAAATAAAATACAAATTACCCCACTGACGAAAAAAGGAACGCCGATTTCTTTTTCCGTTCCAGTAAAAATGTAACGAGTTCCCGTTCCAGTTCCACCGATGCGAAATGGAACGGCGGCGTTCTTCGTTCCTCCTAAAAGGAACGCGTTCCAGAAACGCCGTTCCGTACAACACCGTTTTCAGGCAGCAAAGGCACATTTTGGACGCGGACATCCTCTCCACAGGCGATTTTCATCTCTCCACGTGGGGACACCCTTTTCACTCACTTTCCTCTTCTGGCTCTTCTGGCAGACGGCGCCATTTTTTTAGCGTAACCGGCCAACACCTTCTATCTTTTTTTTTTTTTTTATGTATATACCAAAGGCCTTGGGGCTTAGGTATCAATCTCGAAGAGGCAAACACGGAGCGTGGGTCGGGCACAATTGCTGCGTCAGACTTCGGCGGAGACTCATTTTTAATCAGTGACGACAGGAGTCTCAGCAGAACGCTGACGCCGTACTCGTTTTTTTCCCCTCCCTGCACGCCCAAAAATGGCGCCGGGTGCAAAGGCGTGCGTTACTTCTGTTATTGAGGGCCTCCTTGTATATCTTTTCTTCTTTTTTTTCAACCGATATATTTGTTGTCTCCCGTTCAAGACCTTGCTCGTGACTCTAAATGGAAAGCTAAGCGGTCCAATATATGTCGTGTGAATTTCGAGGCCTGACCGCGACCTTTGTCACCAGGAGGCCCACATAGCTGTCTGCTGCTCCATTGCCGTGTTGGTCTGCGGTGGCGTGGCGGTGGCTTCGTTGCTCGGTTTCGACGTCTACCGGTCATACGTCGGCAAGAACCCTTGGATGCCCACAGAGACAGGGGACCACAGCAGCGCAACCATGAATGGGTCTCGACTGTCCATTGCACAGCGCCCCGCTACCCGCCCCATTTTCGTACCATACGGGAACTCCAGTGATTATTATGATGTGGAGACGACTGGGACAACTAAAAAGATTGCTAATATATCCTCATGATTACGCCCTAAAACAGGCATTTGAAAGTTACGAATATGTATATATATATATAAATATTTACTCGCACAAACGGGCAATAAATGCATCGGTGCAACGCAAAGCACAGACTTGGAGTCATGCACTCGTAGTTAAAGGGATCGTGCGCATATTTGCTCCGCGTGTCGGGAAACAGGTGTCTGCGCGTCCGCCTTTCACACAGTTCATGTAGTCGCACACGCTTCTTTATAGACATTGAGTATATCTGCCTTCTTTAAAACAATTCCCGACCATTTATTTTCAACTCCAATGGCGTGCATTAAATGCCCTCTCTCCCGTGTCACAATTCTGCCGCGAGGGCACGCCACTTTCTTAGGCACACTCGATCATTGTTCGTTTATTTTGGGTGAAGGGAAAGGGGAGAAGCTAGAACAAATTGCACACTTAAATAAGGGGTTATACTTCCATTCCTCTCCCTCAGGCCTTCTCCGTTCGGTAGCATCGCTCCGCTGGAATTGGGAGCAGTTAAAAAGGTAATGTAACGATTCTTAGGCTTTCAATAAGTACCAATTTTAATTAATCCTCGACGTTCATATCCATGCCCAAATATAAACCAACAAAAGAGCATTCCAAAACTTCTCTGAACCTATACCGAGGAAATTCGCCAACTAGATATAATGCCAACCGTTGTTGTGAAAACGCGAGAGACACGTGTCACGAGCGAATGTTCCGTCGCCATTGGCTTCTAAGGACCGCTCGTTTCTGTGCTGCGCCGCCATTTGCTTCCGAGAGTCACAGGAGGGAGGTACAGACCTATTCGCGGTGAGATGCTCGCTAGGGGCGCTTCTGTTTTCCTCATTATGGATAGTACACCTGCTACGCACGCGATTGTGTTTTACTTTTTATAGTGAATCGAAGCTTGGCATTGAACCTGCTTGCACCAATGCAGGAAGTTGATGGATCCTCACTCTGGGTTGTGCTAACTTTCCACCAGGCGGCGACACCCAAACTTTTCGCCGCGAACACTCTGCGTCAATATTTTTTTGCTACATTGTCGAGGCAAGTGTAGCTTCCACTGTGCAGCAGCCCAGCACTGCTGCGAGAGTTGGAGTCTTTGTCTTTTGCGCCTCATTTGCATGCGCTCGCGCAACTAGCTTTTTCAGAGTTGGAGCACTGGGAAAGCTAAGCTGGCTTTTGACAACGTACCCCGCTAAATAGAAGATGAACAAACACATCACGGGGTTTCAGCCCCGGTATGAGAACCCCATGCGTGCAAGCTTGCGCGTATTGCGCTCGAAGGTACACTCTTAAAAACAAGCTTGTAACTGCAGCAGTTACTACCCTTTTCTGACCGTTACTATTTTTTACTAACTATTTACTACCTCATACGCGTGATAGGTAGTAAAAAGTTGGCAGATGCAGCAGTTACAACCTTTTTTCAACCCGTTACTGCGTTTTACATTATATTTACTATCTTAAACGCGCGACAGGTAGTAGCTGGAGCTGCTATGCCGTGAAGCGAGAACATGGCTGTTGCGAACTTATGGGGACGCTATTTTATAAACTGTCGCAAGTAATTACTCTGTGTGCCGTTACTTACTAGTAAGAGATACATCCCTTGGAATGTTTAGCAAGAATATTGGAGAACAATATTGGTGCGAAAGCAGCACCATATTTGTAACATCGTTCATGGACGAGGTGGTCACCGAGTCAAAGTGGTCACTTGTTTGTGTTAAATGTATAATACGTGTGGCAAATGCTCATGTAAGCGGCATAAAAAATATCTATTTAAGCGATAACAATTTGTTGGCCAATTTTGAATTTCACGTTGACTAGCGCCGCATCTGTCTTGTGAGAGTTTGTGCCAGTTACTAGCTAAAGGTAGTGAAATATACTAGGTTTGTAGTAACCATTACCATACTCGTTTTCACCTTAAAAATAAACAAGCTGTGCGCGTTTTTAGTACGCCGCGCAAAATATTTCTGACAATATTTCGTCGTCGGAGGAAGAAGCGATGGTTTTGGCGTTTGAAACATGTACCTGTGGATGAAATCACATAAATTAAATCTAAAATAAACCTACATATATCTTAATTCTCTACGTAAAGGGCACATTAGTAACGTTCCGCGAGTAGCCTGAGTTTTTTTAGTGCGGCTCTTGAGGTGAAGAAGAGTATAGCTTCTTGAACTAGTAACCAACCGTTACTAGCTTGACCTTTACTACCTATGGTTACTAGGTACCGAGTAACATATGTGACAAGCAGTTAGTAGCTTTTACCTAGTAAATCCCACTAGCTTGTTTTTTTATGAATGTGACGTTGCAAGGCTTGTTACTGCACGTGCTGTCTCCCTCGAGCAGTTTCTTTGTTTGTTTTTTATGAGTTTATATGAGACAGCCTTACAGAAAGTCTTAGAGCCCATGGCTCGTCAGGCCCTTCAAGTGCCTGACGAGGCCACGCCACCCTTTTTGGCAACAGCGGTAGCAAAACAAGAGACACAAGAATGGCATGCTTTCACTGATATACAGTAAAAAACAAATAGAAATGAAAACAAATAAGAAACAACCAGTGGTGTGCGAACAGCGGTGGGCGAGTTAGCTATAATATTACATTTTGCTTCAAGATATCTTTAAAAAACTACACTTTTTTCTGCTATCACTTGCATTTACCATTCAAGCAGTTTAGCATTTAGCTGCAATCCCCCTTCTCTTTTTTTTTTTTTTGTCGCACAGCTGCAGATGCGTTGTTTTCGCCGTAAGAGAAAGTCTCGTGATACTGGTCCGGGTCCTACGGAACCGTACAATGAAATCACAATCGATACATGGGCTCCGTTTGCCTGGGTACGACGCCAGCGCATCGAATCAGGAATTTACTATTTTGATTGGGTTTACATGAGTGCGACTGCGATTGGTAGAAGAGGAAGATGTAGGCAGAGAGCGCGCGTGGGATTCGTCCCTGCTCGACTCGATGCGCCACGGTCGCATTCATGTAAACCAACGTTACTAAAACACTCGGTTGGGAAACTGACCCTTGAAACCCGGAAAACTAGCTTCCACCGCGACCGAACTAAACACGATAACAACGCCACCCCTTAGCGACGAATCAAAACATGAAAGTTAATTTCTATAACTACTGCGAGATGGCGCCACCGGCCTTCCGCGACTTGGGCTGAACCAACGTTAGTAGATTAGCTCAGTTACCGAACTGCTCATAGACGTTGCTGCACCGAGCAGTACCTCCCCCCCCCCCCCTCCCCCTCACTCACCACGACTCCACCTCCCGTCGCTGGACGCGCCGGACGGCTGCTATGGTAACTACAGTGTATTCTATAGAATACATACGTTTCCAGGCACAACTTCTAGATGGCGTTCAAGGTCTACTCTATAGACCAAAGTAAAATATATGACGTATAAGAAATTTCTTGATCCAATAAACGCATAAGATTAAATAAGATCATAAAAGAGCACACAAGAAACTTATTAGAACACATAAAAACAATATAAGATTCTATAAGAAGTTACAAGAGATTCCTTAGCAGTTCCTATAACTGTTTAAATAGAAGAAAATAGGTGGTGCTATGGAGAATTTGGACTGCTTATATAACATTATCTTGTCCTTATATGTTCTTACAAGGTTCTTGCAAGCTCTTATATGATCTCATTTAATCATATGTGTTTATTGGACCAAGATATTTATACATATATGACTTTTTTTGCTAGGGGAACACACATTTATGAAACGAAAATCTAAATGGCGCTTCAAACGTCGGGAAGCGGACTTAAGTGAGTGAGGGGGGGGGGGGGGGGGGAGTACCCCCTTCCGCACGAGTTCCACAACTGAGTTATACCCAATTCACACGGCAGCGTAAAGGTACCTTTGGCACAGCAATCTGTGGTAAAGGGAGCTGAAGATCGTGATTACACGGCGCATAAAGGTCCCTTTCGCTAGGGTAGGTCCTGTGTTAAACGGAGCTCGCCAAGCTCCCTTTACAGCTACAGGGAGTAGCCTCGGACCCACGAACTCAAAATAGATATCACAGATATAAAAATATATCTTGTTTAATGCATTAAAACAAATTGAATATATACAAGTAGCAAGTTATCGAATGATTGTGAACACAAATGTGATGGAATAATACATTAACGAGGAACCCATGCTCCAGCTAGCAGGTAGCAGCGGCGGCACATTGAAAGCAATGTCTGCTACGAACCCGACGGACCACTGCGAGCTCTTTTTCAAGGTTCTAGGCGAGTCGTCCGACTCTCACGCCCAGGACCTTTAATCCTCGTCGTCGTCCATCTCTTTCGATGGCGTGACTGGCGTAACCTTGAGACTCCAACGTGGTTCGTTGCTGCCGGGCACTATTTAGCTACTTCAGTGAGAGCTTTGCGGAAAAATGGAGCTGACTTGGCTCTCTTGGCATCTCGAGCTTCAGCTTCCTCGTTTACCTTCCGCGTCTCGAGCGTGCGGTCCGTGACGATTATGTCCACGGCATCGCTCGCTTCGTCGAAATCTTCAACACTGTTCGTAGCAGCGATGAGAGTGATTATTATCGAGAGATGTTGGAAGCTGTTCATTAACTTCATTTTGATTGCGACCCGATGGTGACCAGCTCCAGCGACGGCGACTCCCGGACGAAATCGCCGTGGTCGCCGTCGTCCAGGACAATCTCGCAGGCGCATGCAGGATGGAAGATCAAAAGGCCGAGGAGCAGAGCGAGAATAGCGTTGGGGTTGCCGAGTTACGTGAGCGGTTTTGATCGTACCGCGGCGAGGCGAGCTTATGCGATCATGGGGTCGCCTAGAATCAGAAAGCATTCATTATCACGTGCTTTTTGGGCACCATGGTGTGACTAACTTCTGCAGTGTTGCTTGGTCGCCAAATGAAATAGATCAAAATTTATAAATTGATTATTGGAATTACTTGAGCTCTAAAAATCGCGAAACCTGGTGTATATACTAAGTAGCCATGAGCATCTATTTAAAAATAATCCATCCGTTCAATGTTCGTGTCCTAGGGGTACAAAAGAGTAAAGACTCGAAACTTTAGATATCCCCGAAACACTTTGCAAAGGCTGAAATATGATCCATTATATCCGTAAATAATAATCACGCGCTTGTATTTTCAGCCGATGGCAATATTTTTTGTTCCAACCGACGGATTTCGGCGAGCGCTTCAAAATCAGCAATCGAGGCGTCGCGATGCGTCTATTAGCCCCGTGCGCGACCGAAAGCGTCGCTGTGGTCGGCCTTCCACGATTGGCCGAACGCTGACTATGACGTCGGAAAGGGGATTTATCATCGACGGAATAAGAGGAATGAAAGAACTTTAATTTTGACGGTGTTGGCAGTGTTCCTTTGAGAGCGCAATGATTTCAAGCTTCCACCATGCTAATAACAAACACCATCGAACTTGTTCTTTGCAAGGTAATGACGTCACAAGGGGGAACCACAGGAGGGCGCCACCAAAACTTCTCGCCGCTAATACTTCGTTTCACCTTATGTGCGAGCGAAGGCAAAGCTGGAAGCGCGAGCACGGAAGCTCTGTGCGTTCAGGCTTTGCTCGAGCGCGCAAGCTGGAGAGGAACGCAAAAAGCGCTGATCTCGCGCTCCTAGCTTTGGCTTCGCTCGCAGATAAAGTGAAACGAAGTAGGGATATTTGCCCGTGACGTCACGCTCGCAACGTCACGAGCTCATAAATGGCAAAGATTATCGTAATTACGATGACAGAACGTCGATGGGACTAGAAAAAACCGGGTGTTTCCGGAGACGTAACAAGCAGCGAGCTCTTGTCCTAGGACTTTGTGGTCGTCGCAGCGGTAGACGCGGCCATCTGTCTTTGCCTCGGTGGGCCTCTTCTGACTTAGATCACCAAAAGTACGAGTGTGGTGATTCCCATCACCAAGACTGCGCAGAGACCGGCATGCGAGCGAAGGTAGTCGGGGAAGGCTCGTTGATGACGTGATTGCTTTTGCTCGTACTCTAGTCTTTCAACGCAATCCTTTCGCTTTACGTGTTCGTATCTACGTGATACACGTGTGCTCCTTATTCGCGGTGAAAAGCTCGCTGGTTTCTTCACTATGAGCAGTGCAGAGCTACACACACGGTAATATTTGATTTTAATTGTGCATAGGAGCTTGGCATTGAACGCGCTTGTTCCACCAGGGCCCGTTTGCTCGAAGCCGGTTAACTTTAACAGCGGTTAAAAGTTAACCGCCCTTCCCTACTAGGTGCCTACAAGTACCTAGCCAAGTTTGACGAGGGCTGGATGAGCGACAGCTTGTGTTTTATTATAGGGTGGTAGCTGGTGTCACCTACTGGTTGTAGCGAATATAAGTGGCTTCCGTGGAAAAGTTCCCGTAAAAGGGGGGGGGGGGGGCAAAAATGCGCGCTACCGGGTTTTCGCGACGCAGCGCGGTATACATTTGAGCTTATGAAACAATTTTTATTGCTCGTGGTACAGATAATCGGTAAGGTGAAACTAAATTAACCCTTGTTTGGAAAGTTCCTAAATATTTGGCTGTCTGAAGTGAAGACAAGCCTCGTTGAAATTTCTTTCCAAATTTGAAAGAGGACGACGAAGTTCAGTCCTAGAAACGATGAGGAAGAAGTGACCAGTGAAAGGCGGGAGGTACACCGGCAGTATGGTTGGCCAGTATGTAAGAACTGTATATAACGCCATCGTAAATTGAAAAACCTGTAATTCGGCTCCAGTGAAAATTGACCAGTTAGTACATTACCCGAGCATCGAGGAGAACGCTGGAAGTGTAATTCTACGATCCGCGCGCGCTGGCCTTTCCCTTATAAAAAATTCGAAGTAAATAATTATAATAAGTCTGACGAACGCGCGTGCAAGGCAAAATTGGTTTTAGGCTTTTTGCTTTAGAACAGTTACTACTGCAGACGCCAGCACGTGCAGCGCGTGTACCTACACTCGTAGCATGCACCTCGGTGCTTGGAAAGTTTAGAAAAAGGTCTGTGGGGACGCTGTCTGCTTTTGTATGCTATCAATGGACCTCTTGGCGAATATGTGCAGCCACCTAGACACGCGAATCGGTTCGAGACTAGGTGACTGGAAAACAACGCGCGCCCAAGGCCTCTCCCACCCGTTCCACACCCAAAACGTCAGCTACATCCTGTTCACCCATTGAGGCGATGTGACCTAGATACGGCTCCCTCCCCCAAGCTCACCTTTGTCCCCATCGTGCGTAATCTTCCGCCCCGAGGTCGACACAACGAAACCGACGAAACCGCTCATAGGCAAGAAATGCAAGATGGCGGATTGTTTGGAACTATATACTCTCGAACCCAGGCGCATGAAATACTCCGCGCATGCGCACCTCCTATTTCTACAAAAGGTCCATTCCCGGCCGATTGAATCAAAGCAATCCACTTTCCAAAGACATTGCGATGCCGACAACCACGACCGGCTTTATAGGGGTGACCAGGTCACCCGAAGTAGCGCGAGCGCGCCGCATTTGCTTTTGCTTATTTAGTACTTTCTCTAGTTCGCTGAACCGCCACCACGTTTACTGGCGCCATAGCTTACCACGCTAGCAGACGCTTTCGCGTGTGTATCTATGTGTGTCCGCTCCCCGACCGGCGACGTTTTGACGATAATCGGCTGTATTTTAAAAACTTTTCTCGTCGTTATTGCGATTGTACGCATTCTTCTTTGGTCAAAAGATAACAAACTTCCCCTAAACTTAAACCAAATGCGCTACCATGCACATCACTGCGTCGCGCCAACCTTCGACCCCTCCAACACTTTTGCTGAACCGAGTTGAGATACCAAGTACAGCGCATATCCACCTCCTAGGTGTCATCATCGACCAGCATTTAGATTTCTATCGCTACGTCCAAAACGTCGTGTCCGGGGAAAGGTGACTCCTTGGCTTCGTCATTCGGTCTACAAGAAGAGCCAGTCGCGATGTTCCCAGATTCCTGTTCACAGCACTGCTGTTGTCCATCCTGGAGTTCTGCTGCTCGGTGTGGGATTCCGCAACCAGACAACTTGTTGCCTCCCTGGAGTCGGTGCAACGTCGCGCTTCCTACCTTATTATGGCTCCAACTTGGCCCCCGAACACCATCCTATCGAGCACTGCCCCTCCTCCGTCCAGTCGGCAGGGACCCGCTTTAACATCGTCCTTGAGTAGCGACCACGCGGCTCCTAGCCACTTTTCTGCGACCGGGCTCCTCGCTTCTTTTTGCCTCCTCCCTGCGGCGTACTCGCACTGGGGGACTGCAGCCCCTTTTAACCCGTACGCTTCGTCAGTAGAACTCCTTCGCACCCCATACAGTGCAACTTCGGGGGTCCCCCCGCCAGTCACCAGTTCACCACCAATCGACAGTGTCTCACTTCGAACATTCACCAAGAGCGTCACGGCCCACCTGCGGAGCATCTAACTCGATATTTTATTCCGATCACGGGAGTGGCTCCAGCAGGCGGACTGGATGCACCATCCTGTACACCCGTACATGCACACTATAGATGCTTGGCTCACAATACCAACTATTCTGCTCGAGAAAACTATGATATAGTGACTCATGTTACCCTATTCTAAACACACTATATGCTAGCATTGGCGCCTGCCTATTAAATGCGACAGAAATTATCCGAAACCAACCTTGTTTCAACGCGGTCCCATTGCCTTCCATAGCGGCCGCCGCGTTTTTGGTGTTGAGCTAGGGCGGCGCCAAGCGGAACACTCGGTCCCTCCAAGCTGTTCACGTGATATTTCTTGGCCCGCGCGCTCCCATAGGGACACGCGGAGTGAGCAGGTCGCCCCTATAAAGCCGGTCGTGCCGACAACTATCGCCTTCATTTAAGCTTAGGAATGGCCAGAATCGAAAGCCTATCTAAAAAAAATGCGGCGAGGTCATTGCTCTTGCTTTGCGATTTAAGTGGGGTAAGGCAAAGCGAAAGCCTCCTGCACCGTTCATTGCTGATTAACGCGCCCGATATTGCAGCTACAACAACATATTAGTTCCAAAGCGAGCGGCGCTCACTCACCGGGGGACCGCCATGTTTCCCCGCCGTCCTTACTCTGCCGGTCACGTGACCTAAAATTCCCCCTCGTAGGGAAATGCGGATAACTTCTAACCGCGGTTAGAGTGTGGCACTAAACTCCGTTTCACCTTATGTTGTACCGCAGAGAAGGCTAGAAGCGCGAGCTCATAGCTTTGGGAGCTGCTCTTAACGCACGAGAGCTTGTGCCACCGAGATGTGCCCTAGAGCATGGAGCTCGTGCTTGTAGCCTTTCCTGCGGTACATCAAACAAAGTATAGTTAGAGTTAACCAGCTTCGAGGAAACGGGCCCAGAGGAAGTTGAAATATCCTCACTCTGAGTTGTGAAAAAAGTCCTCCAGGCGGCGACACCCAACTTTCTCGCCGCGAATATCATTACTGCGTGATGCTATACTCTGTTTCACCTTATGATGTACCGCAGGAAAGGCTACAAGCGCGAGCGCCTTGCTCTGGGGCACATCTCAGCAGTACAAGCTCTCGTGACTTAAGAGCAGCTGCCAACGCAATGAGCTCGCGCTTCTAGCCTTCGCTGTGGTGCAACATAAGGTGAAACAAAGTATAGTTAAACACTCGAGGCTAGAAATGGACCTTTTCTGAGAAGCGTTCTGCACACGCGCGAGCGCCCGATGCCAAGCGGCGGAAGTCGGCACAAAAAATCGAGGAAATTCGGAAGGAGGCTGTGGATCAGCGAGTAGAACACGTAATTGTAGCATATATATAATTGTGTTACACAAAAAAAAAAAAGCGCACGGAAAGAAAAACACGACGTTTGGGTGGACGCCACGGATGCCTCTCTCTAAAGTCGCGTTGGGCATGTGCCACAGTTCAGAGAGCGAAGAAACTGGTAGCGCTCCATTTCACTTCCTCGGTTTTTAGTTCCTGCAGCCACCGCCTGGTGCCGTCGGTATGTGGAAAAGGTCCATTGCACTGCACTGGCTAAATTTCTCAACTATAGAGTGAAGACACCAGACGCTCACAGGGTTGAAAACGTTTTCGCAGTTACATCATGCGTGCAACCAAATTTTTAATTTACACCCTACCCATCTGTAAATGTAGGCCAATAAACGTTTTAATAAAAAACGAACGCGACGATACAATCACAAACATGCTGCCTTGAATTATGCGTGCTATGCTCGAGTACGCCTGCTTGTCAGGGACGCTGAAAGCCTTTAGCTCGGTTTTGCAGCTTCTGCTACACAAGCTGCTTTCGAATTACGCTATCTGAGTTGAATCGTGGAACCGCTCTCTCCCCTGTGATTGTCGCACATCTCTTTCCAGGTCACCGTAAAGAGGCAACACTTCCTAGGAGACCGTCCGTAGAGCTCTTCTTGCGACGTCGCAAAGGAAGGCCATCGGGGGCGCGCGTTGAAGCGAAGGCAATGCGCGTGAATCGACCGACGCAACGCGCTTTTAGTCACATACGCGTGTCTTATTAGGTAGAATGAAAGCTGCACATAGCAACGGGCCTAGGAGACATTTTATTATACGGGCAAAATATTACACCGCTAAATAATCGGTACGAAATGGCACGAGGTATGCGTACGAGAGAAAACATTGAGTCACGCAAATATTGCAGTAGGAATGTGTAATTTATGCAGAAATACTTCGACAAAATGGCGAGACACGCAGTGATTGGACACAACACAACAGGTCAGAGTTAAAAATCAGGTAGACGTAGTCAACACGGACACGGCTAGACAAGTGTCACTTACGATCATGTAAGCGATGTTATCGCGTGCAGTAACTGAATTCTTGCATTAAACCCCGGCAACATCGCAAAATTAATGTAATTTCGATCGAATGACATTATGGGGTCGACAAATCAGCTTGCGACGCTTGCATAATCAATCAAGACCGCGAGCTGATTAAATTGCATTTCATTTAATGAAAAAATATTAACTTTTCCGTGTGGCAGGGGTACTAAAATTACTGTTTACAGTCAACTAATTTACTTCTCCCTATGGGCTTGATCTGCCTTAGAACAAAATATAACTTATTTTGTATACAATAATACTATTACCTTAATACAGTTAAGACTCTAGTATAAACGTGGTAAAGGCAATAAAATAACATTAGTATAAATGAACACATGAGCACAAACAACGCACTTTCAATAATCACACAAACTTGTTATTCACCTTCCAGTGAAAACAAGAATATTACCACGCATATTTACAAATGTCGACGCAACTGCACACAGATAACGACTAAGAACGAGATTCCACTCTATCACTAGATTAAAAAGAAAAGACTGCAGCACTTTACTCGCGTCCTACATGAGACCAAGAACACACCCTAGTTCTACCAAGAACACACCCTAAAGTTGTTTCTCACCTGTCGATCGTACCCATATGTCCCGTAATATCCGTCACGAAAACATTTGAACACGAGCTCCAAGAAGTCTCTCTCTGTCGAGAGAGAGGTCTATCGATAATCGACGAGTGTCATCGTTGGCTAGTTGCCACACATGTCACTCTAACCGTAGCAGGACTTGTTCCACGAATCCACGTAAAATCCGTAGTATCAAACGAACACAAAAAAACTACCCGAGACTGCGGTGACGACAGAAAAACGACGGGAAGAAGGAAAGAAGTATCAAAAGAATCACACACGAGAGCAGCGGCAGCAGTGTGGGAGGAAAGGCTTAATGTCGCCGACCCATCTCTTGTTCGTATGCGCTTTCTGCGTTGATGACTGGATTGTTTTCGGTTCTCTTCTCTTCCAAAATGTCTCAGTGTTCCTTTTCAGGCAGTCAGCAGCTCACACACAACGTAACTTTACCAGAATCGGAGCCCGTATGAAGGAAGAAAATGTCGCACCGGGGCCGGTTCATTCGAAAATTGTGGGGAGCTGCGGGACTGCACGTAGTCCCGCGGTTACGGGGATAATCATAAATAAAAATTGGTACTTTCAACCTTGGTAGCGCGTTGTATATTGCGTTTATATTATATATTTTATTAATTGTACAAGAGTGTGCTTTTAAACCGCATATTAGTATTGGATAAACGCGCACGAACACAACCGCGTCGCTCGACAAAAAACATTTGTTTAACGTCGATAGCAGATATTTATTCACGTAGTTGCGCCATGGCCTTCTTTCTCCGACATTTTGACGTAACCACTTGGAGCGCTATGGCCTTCTCTTCTAAGAGGTGTTGAAAGAGGTGCTACAGAAACAGCATAACATTATTTCTTCATTTTTGTTTCACTTGTTATGTAGTCTGCTAACTTTGAATTGAATTCTTTATTTCTTTCGGATCAACCGAAAGGGGAACAGAGACTAAAGGCAGAAAATGCCTGACGAAGGTCTCTGTCCCCTTTGCAGTTCGTACATACTGGTACACAGTATACTATACACTCGTGCAGCTGTAAACATCAGCGATACAAATAATGTCATGGCTCTATAACACATCATTAAGAGAGGATCGCAACTAGTGATATAGATTATGAAAGAAAATTTTTCACAAGTTCAGAGACAAAAACCATCAATTTGTACATGTATAGAAATGGCTATAAAACAGTGTCACTGCCCACCAAGAGTGTCCTGAGCTCTTTCTTAAATTTAGAAAAGGAGGTATTAAAATCCACGAAGGTCCCAATTGAATTTAACAATTTGGTCACCTGATAATCTTTAGTTTGCTTTCCGTAATTTGTTCGAATCTGTGGAGGTCGTCTTAAAGAGTGCCGAAAGGTGTATCTATGCACTACATCACTTGTAGTTATATCATAAAGTTTCTCAGTTTTGATTAGTTGCATTAACTTGAAATCATAAATTTGGTTAGCCTTAAGTATACCGTGTTTTCTAAAAAGTGGCTCAGTTGGAAGGTCTTGCATATTTCCCGTGTAGCTTTCAAATAACCGCAAAATTTTCTTCTGTAATTTAAGAATCTTATTGTAGTTTGTGAGCGTTGTTGTACCCCATAATAAAATACAGTAGCATAACTTTGAATAAAAAAGAGAGTAATATATTTGTTTTTTTAACCATGTAGGGATCAGGTTTCTTATTTTATACAAACATCCAACTGCCTGAGAAAGCTCGGCAGTCAACTTACTTACATGGGCATTCCAGCTAAGCTCCTGGTTAAACCAAACGCCTAAAAGTTTTTGTTCGGGGACTTGCTCTATAATTGTGTTATCGAAATATACAGTTATTGGAGTATTGTCATGTTTGTTTATTGGAGCAAAAATTATATACTTGGTTTTCTTAGAATTTAGTTGCAGTTTACTTTAATGGAGCCACACAGCTAGTTCAGCGAGATAGCTATTTACCATTGACTCTAGGAATGCTTTGGAAGCAGAGGCGAAAAATGCGTTAGTATCATCTGCGTATATAATCAGTTCTGGAGATCTAGGAATAGCAGTTATGTCGTTTATATAAAGGAGGAACAACAAGGGGCCTAGGATAGAACCTTGGGGGACACCATATTTTACTTCCAACGTGGTTGAGGCAGAGTTGTTAACTTTGACGAATTGGAGGCGATTTGTTAGATAATGTTTTACTAAAGCCAAAGCTACTCCTCGTATTCCGTACAGTTGAAGTTTATTTAGCAGAATTCGGTGTTGAATCGTGTCGAAAGCTTTTTTAAAGTCTAAAAAACTCCCAGTGTGTATAATTTATTTTCCATGTTGTATATTATTTTATCTTTCGTCTCAACAAATGCCTGCTCTGATGATTTGCCCTTTTGGAAGCCATACTGAGATTTGTTTATGACATCATGCTTTATAAGAAACTGATATAATCGGCTTTGTGTAACCAACTCAAATATTTTCGAGAATATTTTCGAGAATATTGGCAAGACTGATATAGGTCTATAATTTTGTAGATATGGTTTCCCTCCTTTAAAGACAGGGGTAACTTTAGCAATTTTTAGGGGGTCTGGGAATATACCCGAATCTAGAGTACAATTTATGATATGGGATAAGATGTTACTTATAATTTGAGAAACATATTTAATGGGAGCGGGTTTTATTCCATCTACGCCAGGGGCTACATTGTTTTTTATCTTATTTATAAGACCTTCTACTTCTTGTGGAGTGGTTGGCGATAACATTATCGAATTGGCTATAGAATGCGTGGTCATCATGCCGCCATGTAAGGGCTCATTGTCGGATTCTAAAAGTGCACCAACATTTACGAAATACTCGTTCATCGAATTACAAAGTCCTATACCGCTAACATGATTCCCATCAATAATCACGTGATTTATATCCCGGGAATGACTATGCTTATTTGTTAAGGTGTTTACGGCTTTTTGGGGTCACTCTGAACGAGATAAAACAGGTGTTTATAGTATTCTTGTTTGGCATTTTTTAAATCAGAGGTTAGTTTGTTTCTATATTTTTTGAATGCAGCAAGAACATCTTGGTCTCTACACCTAAGAAAGTCGTGGTACATTTTATTTTTTTTCTTTAACGCGAATGTATAAATCAGGAGTCCTCCAAGGTTTGCGAAATTTATTTCTCCGTTTATTAATTTGTCTTATCGGGAAAGCTCTGTCATAACAATGCTGAAATTTTTTTAGGAAACTGGCGTACGCAAGATTTGGGTTTTCTTCTAAATATTCACTGTTCCAGTCCGTGACAGAAATGTAGTCGCGAAACCTTCTCAGCGAGTCTTCATCTATTTTCCTGTAACTGAAAGTTTCATTGTAAGTGGCACCTATCTTTCTATGGAGAGTCGAGAGACAAAAAATAGGTAAGTGGTCGCTGAGATCATGTTCGAAAACACCTGATGAGACCTCATTAGTGTTTAGATTTGTTATGCAAACATCGATAGAGCTACAGCGTTCCGAAGTCACTCTGGTAGGCAGCGTCACCGTATTTATACACCCGCAAGCAGCCAAGACATTTTTATTTCAATTGAGTCACTTTCATTTCCAAGTAGATCTATATTTACGTCACCCATAACAAAAAATGGTTTAGCAGTCGAACCGAGGAAATCAAGAAGGTCTTCAAAAATCGAGAAAAAAACAGACTTACTTCCCGCGGGGGGCCTATACACAACACCAATAAGGACGCTTCCAGCATGAACGACAAGACACTCTACATCTGTGGTGATCATAGAAAACTCATCAAGTACATACCAAGATATATCATCACTAAGGTAAATGGCAACACCACCTCCTCTTTTATTTTTTCTTCCCAAGCTCGCACATTTATAAGCAGCAAAACCAGGAGGTTCTACATCTTGAGGGACCGGCCGTGTCTCCGTACAAAGAACGACATCAAAATTTAGACATAATGAATTGAAAAACAAATTAAGGTCATCTTGTTTGTTGACTATACTTCTCGTATTAAGATGAATTAAAGAAAAGGCATTCTTGGTATCTTGAAATGTTCGGTTACATGATGACTCGTCATAGTACACACAGTCTTCCGTAAAAGTGGAAGTCATGAGATAAGAGCCACGCTTATCGAAACTCTTTTGGGACAGTCCGATTACGCGACCATTTTTTGAATATCACTTTCATTCGCGATTCTGATGACAGCCGACGTATCATCTTTCTTTGCATACACTTTCTCCCCCGCTGTCCAGACAAATTTCCATCTAGTCTCGCGCTTGCGGGCGATTGCCGCTCCAAGTAACTGCTTATTCGGCCTCGTCAGGTGCTCGTTTACATACATAGGATTTTCGGATCCCACTGCACCAATATCTGAAGTCGTCAATTTCTTTTTTTTTTTGCATTTTTCGAGCATCGCATTTCGCTTGGATCGCTGAACAAAGCGTACTATGATGTTTTTTTTTCCATTTCTTTGAGTAGCAACCCGATGGCAAATGTCAATATCAGTGTTCTCAAGAAGTTCACCCACCAGTTCACCGATGTTTTTTTTACGATGTCGATTGGGTTGCCCATTACAGGGGCTCCTTTGATCTCCAAGTTGTTAGATCTCATATACTGTTCTAGCTCTTCCACCTTGCTAGTGAGCTGACGGTTTTCAGTTTGTAACTCCCTGTTTTGCTGTGTTAGGTTTTGTATCTCCCTGCGTAGTTCCCTGACTTCGTCTGGTATTTTCTTCAAATCATCACAAGTGCCACTACAGAAGTTAACACTCTCCTTGAGCCCTCTAAGTTCAGCTCGTATTTCCTACGAAGCTCATCTATGGCTTTAGTAAACTCTTTCACGTCTTTACTCATTTCGGAGGGAAAAGTGGCTGAAACAGAGTTTGCACTATAATGCCCACAAAAGAAACGTATGCTGTGTTCGGCAGCAGTACACAAACAGTTTCGGGCAGATACTGACACCGACGTCTGTCGGACTCTCACGTGCACACAGGACGATAAAGTTAGAAATGATGTCGGCGTGCATCGCTGCCGAACTGGATGAGTTCGGCCCTCGAAGACTTTCTTCTTACATGACGTAGACTCCAACGTTACTAGATCAAATTCATTTGACAAGCCTGCTAGAACGCTTGGCACCTTTCCGTGGAGCGCCCGCTCCGTGGCGCTCGCTACGCTATCAGCATAAAGCCCCTTGATAAAGGAATCTTTTGTTTTACATGTACAGCCAATTATTGTTGTGGAAACGAGCAAGACACGTTTCATGAGAGGGTGCTACGACGACATTCGCTTTCAAGGGCCGTTCACCTCAGTGCTTCGCTGCCATTTGATCCCAAAGGCCGCTCGAGACACGGGCCTCGTGAGAAGACGCGTTTCACGATACTTGCAAGACGAACGCAAAAACATCGAGGGGCTTTATATGAGCCCGCCCTGAGAACAAAAACACAAAATTCGGTTGTGTGTTTGTTTATACAGCCTAGAACTTGGTCTCCCTATCGAAAATAAGTCTAAAGGGCCCTTTAAAACTTTTTAAAAGGTTTAAGGGGGCCTTCAAGAATTTTTAACAGGTTTAACGCACCCCTCAAGGGAGTCTAAAGGGCCCATCAAAACGTTTTGATGGGTTTGACTTACCCTTTAAGAAAGTCTAAAGGGCCCGTCAAAACCTTTTGAAAGGTCTAAGGGGGACTTCAAAGATTTCTTAAAAGGTTTGAAGGACCCTTTAAGATTCCTTGATGCGTTCTGGGCCACATCAGAATCTTTCTTAAAGGAAGTTTGTTGAAGTAAAGCCTGGTTCAGACAGTTGCGTTTGACTGCGTTGCGGCTGTGAGAAACCAGCACATCCCTGCTGCTTATATCGCGTGCCAAGAGTATTCCTCGAATTGGAGTCCACGCTTCATACGAAGCACAGATGTTCCGGTGACTCGCTTTCGGTTCTCGACGCAACGCAGTCAAACGCAAGTGTCTGAAAAGGCCAAGAAAAACTGTAGCCTGCCAGTTGTATTTGTATGCAATTTCTAATTCAACATTTTTAGTGCTTAAAATGCTAAGCAAAAATTATGACTGCGTGTTGTAATGATGTGATCAATACGGCGACAAAAAGAGGAAGAAAATGGAAGAAGACAAGGATAAAAGGGGAGGAAAGAAAAGGAAGTCAAGGGGAACGAGGAGATTCAGGGCGAAAGCGGACGCATTCGGAAAAGCTTGGCTCCGGAATACACCGGCGAAGCTGTCATCCATAGAAGTCTGCCGACCTGTCCTCACCGTCAACTCTGAACGGCAAGCCTGGCTCAAGAGCGAACCGGCAAAACCGTCCCAACAACCGGTTGACTGGTCACCATCGGCAGCTGGAGCCAAACGAGACCGGCTTCTACCACCAGCGTAAACCAGTGCCAACCTTGGCAAGTTGAACTTTGGATGAACGCCCTTTTCTTTTATTTATTTGCTCATAAGTTTCCTTTTTTTTCACTCATAAGTTTCCTTTTTTTTTTCTTTGCGGGGATTCAGAAAGTAGAACAACTGGGTGCAAATATATTTCTTTCATATCAAAAATCAGACGGACCTCTCAGTTTCCTTTCTTTTTACCATAAAGAACCTGACAATAACTGGCGTCCGCGACAGGAACAGAATTACGAACATGGGTTGATCAGGAACGAGCTCGGCAAAGAGAGGACAGAGTGGCCGAACGAGAAGCTCTCCGACAGAAAGCGGAACTGGAGGAAAGAACGGAGAGAACTCTCCAGCTTAAGCTTAGGGTGATTGAAGCCGAGGGGTCGGCAAGTGACAGGCATGGTGCGGGCGGTGGTGAAGGACCCCAAGATCGAGTTACTGCGTCACAGTACCTCAGTCCCCAAAAGCTAATGCCGTCGTTTGACGACCAAAGAGATGACTTGGATGCGTACCTTTGCCTTTGCACTTGATGAAGCCACATGCGCGTGTCAGTAGCCGTGACAGTGTTTTACACTAATCATGAATCGGAGTATAAAAAATTCAATTTCTGAGGGGCTAATGGGTCTAAAGGGTTGATAGATGTAAAGGGTTGTTGGGTCTAAAGGGTTGACGGGTCTAAAGGGTTGACGGGTCTAAAGGGTTGATGGGTCTAAAGGACTGACGGGTCTAAAGGGTTTGAGGGCTAACAGGGTCCCATAACACATCAAGGCGGATGGGTTATTTTCAATAGGGCTGCCTTAACGGGCGACGAGTCTCCCAGCAGTAGATGAGAAATTTAGCCAGTTCAGTACAACCGCTAGCCTGGGGTCTTTAACGTGCATCACGCAGTAGTGATACACGACCGCACGCCGGTACGATGCTCATCCCGATCGAAACGGGCAGGGGTGGGGATTGAGCCCAGAATCCTGGGTTCTGCAGCGCGAGCTTTTGCTCTATGTGCTCCGAGCTGGTGTACGTTAGCCCACCCGGCCCCCGATCCCCCCCGCCCTATAGACAGACGCTGTGGAACCGGTGAAACGTTCGATGCACGTTGCCTGCGGTGGAGCGTGAATCTATTGCGGGTTTAATCAGAATATTCTGGCGGGCTAGTTGGTTACAAATTACATTAATTACAAATAGCGCTAAGACAAGGGCAGACAAAGAAGTGGACAGGACAGGCGCTAACTCACAACTACGGTTTTATATACAACGATAAAGAAGAAGGTGAAGGAAGTGGCTGGTGTTGAAAAAAGAAGAAATAATTCTATTTCTAGCCGGGGCGCTCCAAGAAGGTGTTAAAATTAAACAAGGGTATAATGAATTTGAACTACATACGATAATAATTTTAAGGGTTAGAAAAAAAACCTCTAGACCGTGAGAGACAAAATAAGAATAAAAAGAATAAATGATCGTTCATAGGCCGCCGATCAGTGCCTCGTGCAGCCTATTTTCCTTTTTACATCCAACAGGCACCACAGCTACAGTGTTCTAGAGGGTGTAGTGGCAAGAGCGGCGCTCGCTTACAATGGGCCGCGTGAAGACGGTCAACGTAGATGCCGCGAGTGGCGCTGAAGTTCTGTGCCCTAGGAGAGTTTGTGGCAGATGGCAGATATGCGATGAGCGAAGAAGACGACGAAGCTGAGGCGGTACGCTTCTCCCGAACGTAGCACCGTAGCACTTTTTTTTTTTGTGGTGTAGTGGTGGGGAGTCTTCCCCGTTCCGTCGCCGTCTCGGTCATAACTGCAAGGAAAAAGACCAACGCACACACTGCTTCGCGCCGGGATGGAAGTCGGGCTACCCGGTCAACAAGGGCAGCCACCAGCGATCGTAAGCCGTCGCTGTTTCGTGCGCCAAAGGAGGAGTCGCGCAGACTACAGTGGGAAAGAAATCTTAATCAAGAAGATAAACGCCTCGCCGACACATCAGCGGTGTGCGAGAGATCCTTTGAACCGCGCCTTATCCTTCGGACTATGTGCACATCGTCAATATCGAAGAGGTTAGGATTCTATGCCGCAATATATTATGACTGATTTGTAGTCTTTTTGCGTACTATGTTGCTGGATATCTGTCATGTGCTTGCTGTGTATGTCAATGAAGTGTATTACCAGTTTTGAGAAGTCATAAAGCAGTGAGATGAGAATATGTTTTTGTTGTTTTCATATTAGTGTTGTTGAAGTTTGTGTTCATCTCGTATTTTAATGCTTCATGTACTCCCAATCGAGGTATTTTATCTTCATAGGCCGCCTTCCACAAAAAAACAATTTGTTATATGTTCGCCAGTTGCAGTGGCGCCTTGGCCTTTCCCAAACGCGCTCCGCCTTGCACCTTACACAACGCTGGTCCCGGCATCAGCAACACGATGACGAAAAAACAATACACCAGTTTATGGTTCCTCTCACCATTAAAAAAGTGAGAGATTTATTGAGATTTATTAGTCTATTTTTTCTTGTTATATCAGTATCGCGTGGTTTCTTTCGCAGCTATTAAGCGTGCAGCCCAAGTGATAGCGTTGCTGAACGACCTGTGAGTAGTGGGAAAGAAGGGGGGTCGATATTAATCAAATGATCTGCATCAAAAACACGCGAATAATAAAAGTAGAGGATAGCACATACCCTAGAGGCATTAGTGCAAAGGAAAACCTACAATGTTTCACATTATCACTTGTTCTGCGTCGCGAAAAGCTCCAGTCGAACCACAGTAGTACACGCCGAGCAGCGCCGACGACGAGGCCGACGGGTGCACGTTCCTGTGGCAATATCTATACTTTGTTTCACTTTATCTGCGATCGAAGCCAAAGCTAGAAGCGCGAGACCAGCGCTTTTTGCGTGTCTGCCCAGCTCGCTCGCTCGAGCAAAGCCTGAAGGCGCGGAGCTTTCGTGCTCGCGCTTCCAGCTTTGCCTTCGCTCGCACATAAGGTGAAACGAAGTATAGGAAGGACGAGACGATGCCATGTCCGCAGGGCTCTATTGGGGAGGAGATTGAACAGTCACGCCTCTACCGGTGCGCTTCAGCTGTGGGGACAACAAACCGTATTTTCTTGTTTGCTTTTGATCCGAGAAATCGAAGATGACGATTCGAAGGCCGCTCCTCGTGCGACCAAAGCACGGGCCAGAGCGAAGCGCTCGTGCCCAGACCATGCTCGGCGAGGTTCAATTTCTTTGTTATGCTGTGTTGGTAAACACCGGGCTGTGGGGACAACAAGCTCGATAAAGCGTCCCTATTAGCCCCGAGAGCGAACACAAGCGTCGCTGTGGTCGGCCTTCCACGATTGGCCGAACGCTGACTATGACGTAAGAAAGGGGATTATCATCGACGAAAATAAGAGGAATGAAAGAGCTTTAATTTTGACGGTGTTGGCAGTGTTCCTTTAAGAGCGCAATGATTTCAAGCTTCCACCATGCTATTTACAAACACCATCGAACTTGTTGTTTGCAAGGTAATGACGTAACAAGGGGGAACCATAAGAGGGCGCCACCACAACTTCTCGCCGCGTTCGATCTCCTGCCCACGAGCACGAAAGCTCCGTGCGTTCAGGCTTTGCTCGAGCGCGCGAGCCGGGGAGAAACGCAAAAAGCGCTGGTCTCGCACTTCTAGCTTTGACTTCGCTCGCAGATAATGTGAAACGAAGTATAAACATGAAGCGCGTGTGTCGCCGGCGCTTCGTTCTTCTTTATTCAAGCCTCTTGCCACAGTTCCTAGGGCACAGAACAGCAGCGCTACGGTGTCGTCTACGCGCAAAATCTTCACGCGGTGGCCGCCGCTCTTGCAATGCACTACAACTCTCTAGAACACTGTACCACAGCCAAAGCTATACCGGCTCGAGCGCGAAGACCCACCCGGTGCCCCACCTCACACGCTCTCGTGCAACATAATTCCGAAGATTGAGTATTGAACCTCTTTCTAGGTCAACGCCAAAGATGGTGTGGAGACGCAGTTTCCTCCATTGGCCTGTCCTGTCCACTTCTTTGTCTGTCCTTGTCTTATACCCCGGTTACACGGGCACACTTAACTGCGGTTACGCTAAGCCACAGAAAGGCCGGTTCAGACACTTGCGGTTGAGTGCGTTTGACTGCGTTGCGGCGAGAACCGAAAGCCAGTCACCGGCACATCTGTGCTTCGTATGAAGCGTGGAACCCAATTTAAGGAATCTCTTGGCACGCGCTATGAGCAGGAGGAATGTCCTGGTTTCTCGCTGCCGCAACGCAGTCAAACGCAGTCAAACGCAACTGTCTGAACCAGGCTTTAGTGCACAATACTTGCGGAGGACATTCTGCGGCTATGCAGTCAAAGCTATGGGCAAACGTGCGCTTGAGCACCTTGAGCACCCATCGAAGCAGTGCACGCGCGCTCTTCACTTCTTCTAAAATAGCTCTCCGAGAGTATAGTGCGGTATCAGTGGTGCCGCGTAACAGCAGTTAAGCTGAGTTAACCGCGGTTAAGCGTGCCCGTGTAACAGGGGTATTAGCGCTATTTGTAATTTAGTATGCTGGTTTAATGGACCTCTTGGCGAATATGTGCTGACACCTAGACACGCGAATCGGTTCGAGACTAGGTGACTGGAAAACAACGCGCGCCCAAGGACTCTCCCACCCGTTCCACACCCAAATCGTCAGCTACATCCTGTTCACCCATTAAGGCGATGTGACCGAGATACGGCTCCCCCAAGCTCACCTTTGTCCCCATCGTGCGTAATCTTCCGCCCCGAGGTCGACACAACGAAACCGCTCAAAGGCGAGAAATGCAAGATGGCGGATTGTTTGGAACTAGATACTCTCGAACCCAGGCGCATGAAATACTCCGCGCATGCGCACCGCGTATTTCTACAAAAGGTCCATTCCTGGTAATCATTAATTCTGTGCAAACGTTAGCACGAAAATAGCGTTGTTCGGAAGCAGTCCTTTTCCTTTTCCCCTTGGTGGTGGTGCTGCTGGTGGAGCACCGTGCGCGACCGAAAGCGTCGCTGTGGTCGGCCTTCCACGATTGGCCGAACGCTGACTATGACGTGGGAAAGGGGATTTATCATCGACGGAAATAAGAGGAATGAAAGAACTTTAATTTTGACGGTGTTGGCAGTGTTCCTTTGAGAGCGCAATGATTTCAAGCTTCCACCATGCTAATAACAAACACCATCGAACTTGTTGTTTGCAAGGTAATGACGTCACAAGGGGGAACCACAGGAGGGCGCCACCATAACATCTCGCCGCTAATACGCCACGAGAACCTTACGCGCGCCAGAGCCCCGACCAGGGCGCCCCTAGCGGCAAACATCAATTTCATTGGTAGGTCCTTTCTAGAGGCTGCACTCAGATTACGTTCGCTCAAGTTTTGCGCAACGGAAAAAAGCTTGCGGAATTTGTATGAACCTTAAATCTCGTCGTAATAATGACGGGCGCACTAAGCCCGCGCGATTCGTCACAATTGCTTCCCTACAAGTGGGCGGCGACAACCGCTAGGTGGCAGCGAACAATCAGAGAGCCTCTATTACAGAGAGTGTTCAACTGCGCGATCGAGGTCACGTGGTTTATGGGTCGCGTATGCTATAGGAGTTACAGGTAGGGATGCCGCGAACCACCCTAGGTTCTAATTCGAAAGGTTCGATATTTTCGAACCGAATTGATGTTCGAAATCAAAAGGTTTCGATATTTTCAACCGTACGGAGGTTCAAAATCGAAAAATTCGCAACTTTCAAAAATTGTGGGGTTTCGAATTCGAAAAGTTCGAAGCTTTCACGGTTTCAAAAAATTCTTGTGCGATTATTTCGAATATTGTTTGACTTGAGGTTCGAGAAATTTGAAGATTTCGAACTTCCCTAACTTGAAAATTCGAAAGATTCGAATGTTTCGAATTTCTTTGGATCTGAAATTCGAAAAATGCGAACGTTTCGAATTGTTATAAACATAAAGTTCGATGAATTCGAAGATTTCGAATTTCTTTCTTCATAAAGGTCGAAAAGTTCGAAAGTTTCGATTCTCTTTCAAGGCTAATTTTGAAAAAAAAAAAAAAAAAACTTCGAAGGTTTCCAATTTCTTTGAAGTCCAAGTGCGCAAAGTTCGAGGTCCGGTTTTAATGTTCCGCCACAGTTTCTGTTTCAAATAACGTTTTCACGCCTCACTGGTTTTCACGAAATCAGGTTTAGAAAAAAAGTTCGGGTGTGATATTTAGACTGCGCGAAGTTGGTCACGCAATTAAATGAGACGACTAGTTTCCCGGATGTGTTGGAATATTTGCCAGTGCAGAGTGACGTTTGACCATAGATCAGTAATTGTGACCGCCAGCCCGGGGTGGTCATTAACGTGCATCACGAAGTAGTGATCACACAAACGCACTGTTTAACGATACTCATCGAGTTTGAAATGGCCAGGGGCAGGCAGGTGGTTGAGGCTCAGAAAAACCTTAAAGCGATCTGGCAAACTGCCTCCTTACCCTCTTGCACGCTGGTAGTAATCCGATCGAACGCCGCCCAAGTGACGCTGGCATATAGTAAGTTTAGTTTGTACATGATGCAAAACCCTGAGACTGGGAATGAAATTTGAAAGAAAAAGTGTAAGAAGACAGAAAAAAGGGGACAGGATAACGCCGCAAACGCAGCTCTGGGAATGAAATTTGAAAGAAAAAGTGTAAGAAGACAGAAAAAAGGGGGCAGGACAACGTCTCAAACTCAGCTCAGGACAACGTCTCAAACTCAACTCAGCTGAAAAGACAGCTCAGGACAACGTCTCAAACTCAACTCAGCTGAGTTTGAGACGTTATCCTGTCTCCTTTTTTCTTTCTTCTTACACTATTTCTTGCGAATTTCACTCCCAGTCTCGGGATTTTGCATCATGATCAACATATATCAGCTCGCATGATACCTTGACAATTTTTTTGTTTGTACTTGCTTTGGAGGTTTATTTTCCGGGACGGAAGAAACGCCGAGCAAAAAGCACAGAAGCTGATACAACTTGAGGTCGAGGAGCGTTCTACGATACCAGTGGCGTCGGAAGAGGAAAAATGGGGGGCTCCAGTCTCTCTCTCTCTCCCCCCCCCCCCCCCAGATATTTCGGACTTTTAAAGTAAACAATGCGGGGAAATGGGGCATGGTCGAGCTTATTTTAATCCGAAATTATTTAGGTATGCACTTTTATGCACTGAAGAGCTACTGTCGCTCTTCAGTGCATAAAAGATCGCGTAGATGCTCATTGTTAGAAACTCGTTGTCAGAAGGCACTACTCGTCACATGCTCGGTGGCTCGGAAGTTCAAAGCTGTGGGTTTTCGACCTAAATAACTGTGCCATCGGTAAAAAAATAATAAATAAATGAACATAACAATAAATGCAAAAATGAAAAGCTGGAGAGAAAAAAAAAAAAAAAAAAACTATCAAGAACCCGCCGGAAGTGTTGTATTCTTACATATTCAGAGGCCCAAAACTATGAAACAAGTTTCTCCTACCAAAATGTGTACAGGCCAAAAGAAACACGTCACAGGAACGTGAAATGAGAATTTTAATGACGTGCTGAACTTGAACAATTTTAGAAATCTTCCCCCATGAGTTAATTTATTCCTCAACGTGAAGAAAAAACAATAAATACATTATTTTGTGTTCTGCAGATGGTAATGATATGTACTGTCTGTGGTGTTAATTTAAATGCGATACCTCAAACAATGTAGACGAAAAAAATTACCAAGTTTAGGACATAATTGCCCGTAGATACATGTTTGGATATTTCTTCGAAACTCGTCTTGAATAACAATAATCATATCTTAAGACGACACTTACCTAGGCTATGCATAGATCATTCTTAAAAAGTTTAACATCTCTACCATAAATAGCTTCGGCTATAGCGCGCTTCAAATATGGCGCAAACGACAATTGTCAAAAAGCCGTCGTCCTTCCTCGCTCCTTCGGAATCCATTTCTTTAAAACCAAGCATGCCAGATGATTGAAATAAACGGCATTGTCTTTCGCAAGGAATGCGGCAAAGCATGTAAAATTGAAAAAAAAAATTACAAATGTACCTCACTGCTTGAATCCAAATGAAACCGCCTGCCGGTCTTTCGAAGTTCGACGAACTTCGAACTTTTACCCTAAACGTTCGAAGTTCGTCGAACTTTAGATTTTTCAGGAATCAAAAGTTCGACAATTTTCGAATTCTTTAGATTAACAGGTTCGAAAGTTCGAAACCTATCGAATTTCTTAGCGTAAGAAATTCGAAAGTTCGTAAAGCTTCGAACTTTTTAGTGCAAAAAGTTCGAAAGTTCGAAAATCATCGAATTTTTTAGTCTATCAAGGTCGAAAGTTCGACAAGCATCGAATTTTGCAGCGTAATAAGTTCGAAATTTCGAAAAGCGTCGGACTTCTTAGTTTAATAAGTTCGAAAATTCGACTTCCGTCGATTTTCTCGATATAGAAAGTTCGAAAAAATCGAAATCTTTCGAACCTTTCGAACCGCTTGATTCGATCATCGAACCTTCGGTTCGAAAAAAGTTTGCGGCATCCCTAGTTACAGGTGACGAACGTGTTGATCGTCCGCGAGCGTCTCCTCCTTTCCTTCTGATTTTCTCCCAGCCACGCCACCACGCAGCGCTTGCGCGCTTGAGGCTAATCTCCGTATGAATGCGTCCTTCATTAAACTGCAAATGAAAGACGCTCTTCTATTGAGTTTGTCAACACACCGATTTCATTAAGCGTTCCATGCATGTGTGACGCCGCTATAACTGTAGTTCATATGAGGCACACGCCGCCAGTTCACGAGAATAGCTTGTGCCGTTTCGTGCTCTGCTCGCGTAGACCTTCATTTGGGGTGATGGCTGGCAAAAAGGCTACAATTCTCACGATGCATGGCGGCAACGATGGTTTAGTGAAACTCGCTGTAAGATCGGTCTACTGACTGATATTTAAATCACGTGATTTGAGCGTTTTCTTCCTTATTATTATAGACGATTGCAAGCGGGGCGACTGGCCGCCGCCATGCGTCTGCTCGTGTAGGCACGCCCGTGCAATTGTAAGCTTGTCAAAGCTACGTAAACGCGCACGCTGCACGTGCTTGCACGCAAGGGTCACCCCCCCCCCCCCCCCCAGTCGTGGCTCCATATTGTCTATATGTAACGATATCGCACTTCTGAAGCAAACTGGCATCATTTTTAAGATACACTGCTTAGTGTTGATCAGGACTGTTATTTCACATTTCGAATATGAAGATATTTATATGGTGATATTTATTTTGGCTCAGGAGAGCCGCGGCGCCGCTAGAGGTTACTCACCCGTACCATAAAGTCCGGCGACGCGAAGAAGAAGAAAGCTAGCAAAGCACTGACGTTTTTTGGAACACCAGCACGGCATCCGACCAACGGCTATGATGGGAGTTTCATTCCAGTACAACAAGCAAGACAGCTTCATGGAGCCCAGGACGGCGTCAACCAGACGCACTTGGCTCATCATCGGGCTTGTGACCTTTTTCATGCTGCTAATGTCCGCCACGGTATTGCTCTTCCATCAAAGCCTGGAGCTCACTCAGCTACTTCACCGGTTGAACAACGCTGAAGAAGGAAAAGTCAACAGCAAGGCCATCGCCGGTAAGCGCGACATGATTGTGGTCTCTTCGACTCCCAAGACCTTCAGGCCTTACAAGTCCTTTCACTTAAAGCGACAGAGCAACGACTTTCACAAGAGCTCTGTTGGTACCCGAACCAAGCGAGGTACTCTGGCCCCTAAACGGAAAGGCCGCGTGGCAAGCGGGACTTCTGCTGCTAAAGCAGGAGGCAGCAGGATACCATCACGAATAGTGAGGATAAACCCTCTTTTGAAAGTAACATACGAAGATGAAGAAAAAGAAACCGAGCAAAATGAGAAAGCGTCTAGAACCGAGGAGAGTGAACGGAACGTTTCTGGTTCCGATGGGTTTTCACCAAGCCGAGTGTCAATGGACCCCGTCTCTCTAAGAAAGAGTGTGGTTGCTGTCGGCACAACCAAGAGACGTTTAAATCATACTGAAGAATCTCCAAGCCCGCTCGCTGATATCCAGAAGAAGGATAAAAAAATGCCACCGACGCTCCCTCACATAGTACTAAATGACACTGATAAAAGTGTGGTAGGTCATTCAATAGAACGTTCGCAAAGACTTGGCGTTACAACTCCCCGCCCCGCCGTCAACATATCCAGCGCCGTCGATCCTTTTAACCCTACTCGTTTAGAGCCGTCTTTCAAGTTTAGCAATACTTTGCACATTAATAGCAAATTAAATTTCAAAGGCATTGCCTCCAAGGTTATTTCAACAGACGATGTGAAATATTATACGCAAGCCGTTTCCGACGAAACGAAACAAACTTTTGGGAATGAAGTCGACTCCGCGAACATGGCTCCACTCGACGAAGCATCGCTGAACACCAGTGCCATTTCTGCCCTTGTTAGACATCGCGACGTGATCGCACCTCTTCGTAACGCTACAGCCGCAGTAACCATAAGTATCTCAAGAAACGAGTCTACAAAAAAGGATGAAAAATCTTTGATGAATATAATTGACGTCAATAACCTTCCGAATACTACCCCTGGTGATTATCACGAAGAAAACTTGTCGGTGGGAAACGCAACAACAGATATAAGAGCTGACATTTCACTGGAGACTCTGGCCGACTCCGACACACTGTTAGGCTTAGACATCGAGAACGGTTCTGCGAACCATATACTGGACAAGATCTACAACAATGCCTACAAGCAAGACAGCTCCGGTTATTATGCTTGGAGAGAGGTGGATGACAACACGACTCGGTTTGGATATTCTGCTTTCTATCCCTCTTTAGAGCAAACCTCCAAGTTGCAGTCTCAGAAAGCTAGAATAGTCTCGGATAAAAAAGCAAAGAGGAAACCGTTCCCAACCGGGACACTGATACATTGGGCAATGAAAGTCTTCGAGTGGTGTCATCGACAATCAACGCTTCTGATATTTCACAAGCTGTAATTTTATCTTCAGAAGTCAATATTGGACTGTGGTCCGCTTCAGACGCTGACAACGAGGCGGCCTCAAGGGAAAAGCTGATACTTCAAGAATCATGGCCACCCGGAGGGAGCCTAGGCGTTGCGTATACGGACGTCAGGGTTCCAGAAGCCACTAAGGAAGGGGCCGTACAAAGTAAACTAAAAATACTTCCAAGAAAACCACCGGCGACAACTAACCCGGAAGAAGATATACCTGTCATATTAAAGACTTCCCTGAAAGTAGCAAACGAAGGTCATCAAGATATTGCCACCGGTATTGACGAGTGGACGCTTGACTCAGACGCATCTTCTCTTGGACTAACGAACCAAGGAAGTTTGGGCGGAAAGACATCGTTTCCTCGTGAAGAAACGTCGGATCATCGTGAATCTGTAAGGGCCTCCTTCGGCAACGACTCTACACAAACACACCAGGAATTTGCTAGGCCGCCAAATCTAGCGATGCCTAGGGACAAGTCCATGACTGGTAACATCAAAATGGCGTTAAAGACGGCTCCAACCACAGCCCTATGGAAAGTGGAATATAATGCTCCGTTGGTTCTAAAGACTAATTTTACATTGCTAGAACTAGGCACCTTAGGCCGTGCAGAAAAATACTTGACGGAGAATATCGACGAATATTTCAAGTTCACCCTAAACCCCTCATCGTATGACCCCAATTTTAAAGCTCAAAGTACAAACTGGACATTTCGTACAACTGTTCTTACAAATGAAAGTAGCTCCATACCTGCGTTGTTGAAAGGCTCGGTCATCACCGACAAAAACTTCAACTCAACCCTGACACAAAGTAATTTGCTGCCTAATTTTAATCTAAGAACGCTTCCTGTGCCTGTGGCAGCTGACAACGGCAGCTCAACCCTTCAAGCTACCAACCCAATGCAAGACGCGGAATCTAGGTATCCACAGGTTTCAACTGCACAGAGAATAGCAAGTGCTGCCATTGTATGCACTTACCATAGGGTACATGCAAATTGGCGAAGTGGAAACATTTCGTTCAACTTGGAAACATTTCCCTATCAGTACTGCACTTCATTGGTATATTGCTGTGTGGGCTTAGATGCCCAATTTGATCTTGATCCACACGAGTGCGATTCAGACGTCAAGTCTCTGCGAACCGCGAAAAAGTCTCACCCGGATCTTAAGACGTTCGTAGCAATTGGAGGCAGCAAACAGCAGAACGACATCTTCGAAAAAATTGCCGCAAAAAGGCTTCATCAAGACTTATTTGTCCATGCAATGGTTGAGTGGCTACTCAAGAGAAACTTTGACGGGGTCTACTTATACTGGACTTACCGAGAAACCCAAAACACGGAAACCTTGGTGCGCGCAATTGAGTACCTTGTCAGTGCTCTACGCAAGTCCAACCTCAAACTCGGCCTAATCTTGCCTTCCGACGAAGGGTCTTTGAAAGAATTCAACGTCCCCCAACTTGCACATTTTCTGAAAGGTGCTCCGGAAGGCATTTTGCTTTCACCATCAGAACGAAAGAAGGACGACTACAAGAAAACTTATTTCGAACGGGCCGACGACATGCTGAAACAGTTCAAGCATCTCCAGGAAGCCTTCGCAAACTTCTCTGGTCCCATCTGCCCGATGCTGCCTTTCGCAGGATCCTCGTTCAAGTTCCAGGCAATTATTCAGGAAGGCGACGTCATCCTAAAGCCAGTGGGGAAAGGGAAACCTGGATCTGTCAGCAGCACAGCAGGCAAACTGGCTTACTTCGAGGTGTGCAAGGAGCACACCAGCGGCAGCCATTTTGTGTTTACAACTCAGGACAGTGCGATAGTCCGAGATATGTACATAACCTATTTGACCCCAAGGGCCCTTGCGAACCTATTAGGGCTCGCCGTTCTCCGGCGTCCATTCAAGTGTTTTGGAGCCTGGGAACCCGAATGGGACGATTTTGGCGGAGTGTGCGAGCAGCAAAATTATCCGCTGCTGCGGACCTTGTACACGTTCGTTGCGCAACGCTCTCAGGTTTAAATCCGCTCTGTAAAACTTGACGTCACATCTGTAGTGGTGCTCACTTTTAAAGTACTTTTGCCACAAATTCAACATAAATTCCTTGTGGTCAGTGGAATGCGAATTCATAAGATTTTCAAGTCTACCGCGTTCAAAATGGTAAGGCTATTTTCAATAAAAGCTCGAATTATCTTGTTTGGTAAATCAAAATGTATTGGTAGTCTGTTTTGTTTTAGATTTAAATACTCTTTATTTGCTTTTATTGTTGAAATTGCGACTGAAACTACTGAGGACGATATATTTGGGAAAATTTAGAATACAGATTTTTATAACACCCAGAATAGTATGGCCAATATCAAAAGCAGAGTAGCTATGCTCTACATCAACTACTTTGTGCCACATTGCAAAGGCTAGCGTAGCTTCCACAGTGCTACAGCCCCCCCCCCCCCCTCTCTCTCTTTGCTGCGAAAGCACGCGGCTTCGCCGGAAAGTTTCCTTTTCTCACAAGTCCGAAGATCCGTTTATCTTCATGACGATTTGAAGGGGCGGAAAATCCCTGCCCCACTCTAGGCGCCGAAAAAGAGCAACACGAGAGAGCACACGGATACGACCGTGGTTCATTCGTGTGACGTCTCGACAAAGATATTATGAGCTGCGACCAATATAATTGATGGTCTCTAAAAAGGACGGCGGAGGCCATTCTAAATTCAACATCATCAAAGTTCGCAGTCTGATATCGTTCCTATTTGCGCCGATAAAGCATAATTTACTGAGAAACATCCCTGCCGTTCCTTTCCTTTCTTTCGGCCTTTTAGATACAATCGAAGTGTAGCTCGACGTGGTTAGGTTAGAACTATTCAAGTTACATCGTCCGCCTTCGGGCGGATTTCCCCCCTGGGCAGTTGTCCCCCATCGGCGGGATATAATCATTTTACTGCTTTTTTTCTAAGTAATGACTATTGACAACGAAGGCTGCCGAAAGCCTCTGTGTGGTCGGCTTTCCACGATTAGCCATACTTGGATTAACTCTGCTTTCATCAACGAAAATTAGAGTAATGTCAGGTTGTCAATATTTACGGTGTTGTGTTAAGAACGCGAAGACTCCATGATTCCATCCTACGCAATACAACTTGTCAACGTCGATTCGAGCACGCACCATCGAATTCGCCTTTCCCAACTGATAATCCTGACCCTGGCGTCAAGGGTGGGAACTATAAAATGACGTCAATGAACGCGCGTGCACATTACGAGCCGTGGCACAACCCTCTCGCTTGGAAGTCTGCCATGGCCGCTCGTGAGTTTACGGAACGAGCGCAGCTTTAATTCTAGAAGGTCTAGAACCATTATTTCAAATATTGTACGTTGTGCTGTACCTCGTCGTCGCTCAATTGGAACGCTTCTAAGCAGCGGCGACGAAACAGGGAGACGGGGAGGGGGGCGATTCACCCCCCCCCCCCCCCGTGGCGTCGAAAGAGGGGGAAAGGAGCATGAAGGGTTAGGGGGGGGGGGGGGGGGTAGGCTATCGCCCTATCATCAGACCCTAGCCTCCTATGTAGTGAGTGCCCAAGACATTTCAGAAAGGCACAAGAAAAAATTCAGGGGAAGGCCTATCCCCCTTCTTCACTACAACCAGTCCCCCCCCCCCCCCCCCTTCCCTGCCCCCAACCATTTTGTGCAGCAATTCCTGACCAATATTTTTGTGTGCGTGTGTGTTTTGGTCGTATCCCTTTTTATTACCCGTCCCCCGGTTTTTTCTCGTCATCCCCTGTCGCGCCCTCATCTCTCAAACACTATACCGACCAAACTACACACACCGTCTCTGGGTGACCCCGGTAGCTTTATTGACAGTGGCGGAAGATGAGCTCCAAAGCCGTGTACACCGCGCACGGCTCCACAGCATCTCAAAACTCAATCTTCGCCTCTATTCCGAAGTGAAGAATTTGGCATCAAATAACGCCTACTCAAAGATATCGATTGTCACTGTCGTCACAGGTAACTCCCACAAACGACGAGCTTGCGACGATAAACTTCAGAGTATTCACAGCCTACCTATAAAGACAATCTAGACAGCATTGCTCCTACCGCGTTGTAGAGATGAAGGGACACGCGGACACGACTTCATGAGTGCAGCCGTTCAATCGGTTGGTCCCACGGTGTCGCTCGCGCGCGCTCTGATGAAGCTTGCTACGACTTTGTTTTTCACAAATTTGCTAGGATTTGAGCACGTGAGAGCTTGCGTGATTGACATCTTGTCCCGCGTGACGCCATCGTCGCGCGAGTCCAATCGTCACGCTCCGCGAACGTCGGCACCAAATTTGTGCTTGACGAGTTTAGCGACCCAGGAGTACGAGGCAACTATTATCATACTAATGGCGAATCCGGGTAGTCAATCTTCGGCAACTTATTTTGCCGTAAAACCCGCAATAGTGTTCGCGAGGTCAGTTTGCGGCCGGCGCGCACCGTTTGGGTGGTGGTTCAAGCACCGGCAACTTTCCGGCGTTTTTTCCGCCCGAGCTTCAAACGGCCGGGCGAGTAGGCGCTAGACTGCATTCGGTGTCGTCACTTCCAAAATGGAAGAAAAGGTCTGTGAGAAAAAATGAACGAGAGAGCGAAACTGATCTGAAGTCACTTCAGCGTCCACTACTCGGGTCAATACAAGACTTTGGGACATGGGTGACGGGGGACGCCTTCCTCGGAGGTCAATACGGGGCAGAGACGTCCGTGACGTCCCTGCCGGAAACGTAAAAACAAGCGAAAATATATTCGTTTATTTTTTTTTTTCTTGCGCTTCGTGGAGAGCCTTTGCAGGTTGTTGTGCCCAGTGTTCGTGCTGGGAGAGGCGGCGGTTAAGGCGTGTTATTGTTGCAGTGCCATGCGCTAAAGAACAAAGGCCAGATTCACGAAACGATTTTGCGCCAAAAATGTACGTACGACAACAGCTCCGGAGCCGTCTTTCTGCGATCAAATCAACTGACCGATAACGTCGCTAATGGTGAATCCCGCCCGCAAATCTCGAGCGCTCCGAAAGCGCTCCATTTGGAGCGCGCATATTCCGCTCGCAGATCTGGCTCGAGCTGGTCATCTTCCCCTCGTAGATCTCTGGCAACGCCCGCTCCACGGAGCGCCTCAAACTCCGCCGAACTTGCTTTGCGGGATTTCACAGATCTGTCCGGAAGTTGACAGAGCGGCCCACGTGATTTCCTTCTAAATCGGCAGTGCGCATGCGCGGCGAGGTTGGCGAGGTCGGCGGGCCGGACGGGTCGTCGAGTTGGATCTGTTCAGGTGCGTCGGTTGTTTACGTGGGATTGTGACGGCTCGAACGCTTCTACCTCGCGTAGATCAGGGATGCAAAGCCGGGACTGTGGAGCGTGGTAAATCATCAGCGCTGACATCTGTGATCGTGAGAGGAAGAACGAGAAAAAGAACGACAGAAAAGCCGGAGGCAGACGCAAGGTTAGGCCGGTTCATTCCGCAGCCAATGATTGTTTACCTTTTTACACTGCATTCCGCCGGCGTTTTCCCGTGCAATAAAGCAAGAAGAGATTAGGCAACGACCGTGCAAGTGATGGTTTGTTACCTCTGTGTTTATTAAAGGAGCTGTGCAACGATATTCAATTGGAATGTTTTTCACTTTACACGAGCTTACTGGCACTAGTGGGACTCAAGGATACTCGCATGCAATGCCACTGGCCAAGAAACTCCTTTGTTGCGGTGTAATTTCAAGGACAAAAGCGATCATTTTCATTCAATCTGTCCCTTGCAAAATTCGATGACGTAACGCGGGGATCGCAGTACACCCGTATGACGATATTTGAATGCGGTTCATAGATTGGACCCGAGCATTGCGTGGGCACTCGATTTAGGCTCGTGATAATTGATAGCTCGAGAAGCATTCGAGTAGTGGCCCGTGTCCAATCGCTGCAACGACGACAATAGCCGAGCCATAACAATGTCTGGAACTCAGCGCGTGTCCTGTGCTTTGCCAACCCCAGCGCGTGGCTATAATCAACATTGGCGGCATATAATCGGCTCCAGATCACGTGGCCGCTTGTTCTGGCTGCGAGTTGAGGGCGTGAAGGCTGCTCGTTGTTTTTTAATTTTTTTCTGGGACTTCTAATGCGTCGGGTGAAAAACGAAGGCGTGTTTCATAGGTCATTAACGTCAGGGATCCGTTCTAAGCGGTATTTGCGCAAAGTAAAAAAATTGTTGCATAGCCCCTTTAAAGTCGTACCAGAAATCTGAACTCCACCGATGGCAATCGCTGTCCGTGCCCCGCCGCTTCGACGCGGCCGAAAGGTATGTGACGGTACCGAACGCGGACGTCTTCGTTATTTGTGACATGAGCGCCGTGGTACGTATAATTTCGCCCGGCCTGTGCCGGGTGTTATTTCTGCGTTGGAAAGATCAGTCGGCTCAGGCGTTGGTGGGCTTGTCAAGTTCGAGCAGCGGCCATTTTGAACGGCGGATGGGGAAGCGATGGGGAGGGGTGGGGGGAGAGGTCGCTCCAAAAAGGCGAGTTTATCTTCCCCTCGTCGATTCGGAGCGGGTCCCACGGAGCGGAATTTTGCCTCCCTCGCGGATTTTGAAAAGCGCTCCGGATCTACGAGTGGAATTCACCATAAGTTACTTGGTCGCGACGACCAACGGACATTTATATTTCTACGTGCTCTTCTCGCGGGTCCCGATTTCAAGCAGTAAGAAAAAAGAAGGAAGTACTCGAAACCGGCCACGACGAACACGAACGCTGGATCCACAAACATCCGGGAAAAGCTACAACGGCAACGATGACACCGACCGAGCGAGCTCGGCAGAGTTTAGGCCTAGGAGGCACTCCGACTCGGAGTAGCGTTGCTCCAACGGTCATTGGCCAAGACCGTCTGCCCACGATCGGCTGGCTTGCTGAATGGAATACGCGCCCGCGCGACCCTTGTGGACCCTTCCCGTATTATAGTTTGATCGCTGACCTCGATGTTAGATTAACAGGTCAATCTCTTCCCTAGAGTCACCCAAACAGTGACTCTACTCTTCCCCTTGTTATCTCCTTGTTTTCCGAGGCAGCGGTGACGAAAGCTGTCGTCGAAAAGGGACTCTAATCGATTCTATCTCCTTGTTTTGTGTGATATGTAGCTCAAATAAAACGCTGTCTGGATTACCTTCGCAACACGGTATGTTTAGTATGCTATTTTTATTCTGGGGACTGTACGTCACTGTCAAGCTATAACAGTTCGTGGGAGCTACGCTATGCCGGTCCCACCTTTCTTTGCCGAGTGTCACGTCAGTATTGAGTGGTAATCGTAAAAGATCAATCAATCAATCAAAGTTTATTCAGACAACCGTCGAGGAATACAGTTGTCTGGGGGGCCACCACAAAAGGCATCGGCATGCCTGACAAGGCAACAGCCCCCCCCCCCCCCTCTCCACGGCCAGACAAAATGAAAGTCTCAGAAGACAAAAACTACTTGATCATGAAAGATCCAACATAAAATCCCATAAGCAGTGCAAAACACTGTATACAAAGAAAAAAAACA